>CAOKZL010002295.1:0-366433 GCA_948472985.1 Iguana delicatissima | reverse complement strand
GACCTAGGTATGCTGCTCAGGTCTTGCAAACTCAGGGTCCTGGCTTCCTTGGCTGAGTCAAAGTATCTGTGGTAGTTTTTGGTTTCTCCTACTGACTTCAACATTACTAAACATCACTGGCTTTTTGAATGAGTCATGCCATCTCATGATATGTCAAAAGAATGAAAACCCCAGTTTGGTCATTTGAGCTTATAGTGAGAGGTCAGGCTTCATTTGGTCTCAGAGCCACTATTTGTCTTTCTATCATGAGATTTATTTCATCCTATTTATGGACTTGCCCCAATGCTAGTCCTAGCTAGGACAGACTCATTGAAATCAATGGGACAAAAGTCAGTTGATGCTAACATTCCTTTTAATGGCTCTACTATGGGTAGGGCTAATGGTGGATTTAGCCCTAGTGAAGAATTAATTGCCTTTGTGCTCCCTCCCACAAAGAAGCACCAAGAGCACTGAGCATTGTATTTAAAAGCAGAATACCATTAAAAAAAAATCAATAATACAATTCAAATCTAGTCTGCAATGAAAATTTTGCCTTATTAGCAAGTCAAATTAATTAAAAGTAAACACAAAACAGAACAAAAAAAAAGAAGCAAAAAACACCTGCAACTGAGACATAACAGAAAATGGGACGTGGTGGGACTGCAAGGTTTAAGAGCGTATTCTCCAATACAGTAACTCAGTGCTCTACAGATGCATTGGAATACAGTTCTTAGCCACTGGCCATATTGCTGAAAATGATGGTGACTGCAGTTCAGCGCATTTGAGGCATGCCACACTGGGAGTTTGAGTAAAGTATACCAACTATACAACGCAGAAAATTCCACAATATCACAACTCACAGACAGTACAACCCCTTGAGTACAATTACAGAGTAATCTTCCAGATGAAATTAGGCAGACCTGAGACAACGTCCTGTGGAAACAATGTTGCTACAGTGCCTAGAAGGCTGCCATCTTATCCGCCAGTGAAATGCTTGGTACAGGGGTACAGGGTGTTGGTCAAATCACTACTCAGTCTACAGAGGAACTGGGGGCTAGCACAATGAAAATAAGCAAGGATGGTGAATGGGAAGCTATCTGTTTCAAATTACAAAAGGATGTCCTGGACTGCTTGAAGCAATTGAACCTTGAAGTGGTGGCAAAATTAAACATGTTTCTCCCACGCAAAAAGATCCTCAAAAACACCCCTCCCGAGCACACACACACACACCTAGTATATCCTAGTCCCTGCTACAGCCCCTTATCTCTGTCAGCTCTCCTGTTTTATACCAAAGGTAAACAGAACAGGGGGATTTCAGAATGATTGGCCTAAAGCACAGCAAAACAGGGTCCTCTTAGACACTACCTGTTCCCAGCTATAGGGCCAGATTTTTTCCCTCTTGGATGTACATATATCTCTTTCAGGTGGAATGAATGAAACCAGGGCTGGGGAAGAGGCATTTTGACTTGGCCTTATTTTTGGCCCTCCGTAGGATCATGTCCGTCCCCATAACCAACAGAAACAATAGTAACTCTAACAGCAACAGTTATAACAACAACAACAAAAGAATTTTAAAAAAAGAAAGTATGGAAAATTAATTCGCATCCACAATGTATGCAGGCAGAAGCAGTTATTATTCTTGGTATAGAATCTGTACTGCTTTGCATATGTTTTTGTTTGTTTGTTTGTTTGTTTCCACAAAAGACAAAAGCCTTAGTTACGTTATCAACCCTTATTGACTGTAGAGAACATGATGATATTTAGCGGAAAGAAGTTAGACAGGAATACTAAACCAGTAAAGAAATGCTAAAGAGAGAGAGGAGAAGATTCCACGCTTGCCAGATAGAAAAATTTGACATTACAACACAACATAGTTGTTATTTAATAATTTGTGAGGATTCCCAGCAAAGCCTTTTCCCCCCTACTTTCACCATAAGTATTAGGAATTGGTCCATGAAGATGGTAAAGGTCTATGGGATTACTCACACACAAGGAACGGGATTTCAAAACCAGGCTGTGCTTGTCAGCACTAATGTTTTAACACTGAGTTAATCACAGACTGCTTATATATTTCTTTTAAAAAAATCTCAACAGTCTGTGTGATTCTTAAAACCACTTTAGTATTTAGGCTAACGTGCCAAGGAGGCCATGATTTGTATTCCCAACAAAGAGGCATTAGCGTCGGAGAAGATTACAGTTTTGATGCAGTCTTGCTGCTTTCACTAAGTGTCACTGTAGATCAATGTTAGCTACAAGTGGAAATAAGAACACTGCTAACAAGAAGGAAATGGTGGCATATGCTCTTGAATGCATCAGCTTTTCCAAATTCTGAGAAAAGGCTTGTAACCAGAAGGTGAATTTCTCCCCAACCTCCCCTTCTTCGCCCCCACCAATGTCTTACAGTTCTATCACACTCTGTCATCACACAAAGAAATTGAATACAGGACAAAACTCTGCTGCTGAATAGGCAGGACTGTACAGATTGGACTGATTCAGTTGGAAAAGGTCCATGGGACAAAGTAAAGAAATTGTAATCTCGGGCACACTTGAAAGAGAGTAAAACTTGCCACTGATGGCATCAGAGCAGATCTTTGGGACAAAAGTTTAGGACCCCACTTAACAGAATGAGCAAAAGGGTCTCCAAACACAGCAAGGTACATTAACGTATTTTGAACTGATTTCATATAAGTACATTATCACCAACACCAACCTCTTAAGGCCATTAAAACCGGGAACTAAAAGTCCCTATGCTATACCCTGAAAATTTCTCTTTGTTCTAGATAAGCCCCCCTCACACACACACACACATGTATTTTTCCAAGTGCATTCAAGAATGTAAGCAAATGGCTTTTGTTTATGTATATTGGGAGGGGATCCATTGGAGTTTGCAGAAATCTTACAGTATGGATTAATCTCTCTTCCACCTCTGACACTGCATGGCCAAAACTAGTGGTTGTTGTTATGTGTCTTAAAGTCAACTCTGACTTATGATGAGCCTATTATAGAGTTTTCTTGGCATGATTTATGCAGAGGAAGATCGCCATTGCCTTCTCTAATGCTGGAAAAATGTGACTTGCCCAGTAGGTTTCCATGGCTGAGGGGGAATTTGAACCCTGTTGTCAGAATCCTATATGAACACTCAAATCACTATACTGCAGTAGTTCTCTGGCTGCCACTGGCAGAGATCCCATAAGCATGCAATAGGACCCTTTGTGCAGAGTTGCTTCTAACTTTGCACACTTGTCGTCTTGCCACAATGTTAGTCCTTTGAGTGGTTATTATTATTACTATTATGAAAGCACAGTAGGTCAGGTTTTTCCCAGTATTCAACAGAGTAATCTTTACTTTCTGCATAAGCCATCTGAAAAAAGAAAGAAGGTCTAGATGAAGATTTCTCAACTGCATCCGAACACTAGAGTTTATTTATGTACTATTAATATATGCTGTTCTTCACCCACCCCAACAAAACATCTAGAAATACATGTGTGTTATCTGTGCTTGAATACTAAGCAAAATTGATTTATGTGCCGAGAGTGGTGCTACAATGAATAGCAAACAAATTCATTATGGTGGCATAAAAATATCAAGCCAAATTACACCCAGTATTTTATTAAAGCTCACGCAGCTATCGAAAAAATAATATAGGTTAATAGTCATTATTATTACTGCATAAATAGTAGTGCTGTAAGGAAAAAATAAAAACTGCTCACGTTTTCCTTCATTAGGCATGCTTTAGAGCACTTGGAAGTTGGTGGGAGCTGTTCCATTAATTTAAACAGGTTTTTGTCTCTACCTGGCCTTTACGCAGTGAGTGCAATTCATAGTCATTCAAATCACACTATTTTTTTAAAAAAGTATCAGTAGGACCATTTTATATAAAAAAAACATGGTGATTATGGATGAAGCATATCACAGTTTTTGAAAGATTAGTTTTTTTTTAAAAAAAAAAAGAGGAAAGAAAATGGACATATATTTCCAGTTCAAAGATAAACCCTAAAAGCTGCAGTCTAAATATAATCCTCATAATTAATAGGTAGTCTATCATGCTGGGTTTTCCCCTCTGAAGCTGAGGCAATACATTTACGCTTGCTTTTTTAAAAGAAAGAAAAAAGGCAGAAAAATGTGTTTTACCATTTCATCCAAGTATATATTAGCAATATATTAATTCATGAACTACTTCAAATATGATTTAGAAGATACCAAATATTACTGATGTAAAACCAGTGCAAAGACTTCCCTTATTGTTCAGAAAGTTATATTGTAAGCTAAGTGATAATTCCAATCCACAGAAACTGCCATGTGGTCCAAATATTGGCAGTATCTATTCACAGAGGTACTGGAGGGAAAACAGGATTCTTTACAATATGAATAATTATTTCCTCAATGCCCAATCAGAGCATGAATGCAAATGCTCTTTTGCCTGATTGAAGGGGAGGCATTCCACACAATATGGTCATTCTGAACAATCAGTGATATTAGTGAACACAGCCTTCATTTAAACACAGAGGGGAGGGAGACACAGTATCAGCAGCTAAGATGGCTACGTAAGCTTTCTGCTCCTTTCTGCAACTAGCAAGATCCATACCAATTTACAGCATAAAGAGCAAGATGTGGGAAAGAATTGACAAGATCTAGAAGTACTGAAGTGCCAGGGATATGGTAAATATAATAGATTATTATCTTCTTAAATGAATCACAACTAAATATGAAATGATCCCTGACATTCCTAGAAACTGGAAATTTTTCTTTTTAAATAAAAACTCCCAGATACTTTCACCATACCGGCTGGGGGATACTGGGAGTTATAGAGCAAATTAGTTTTGCCATTTGGAGGGATGCTCGGAGACACAGACTAAACTGGTTTTACCAATTAATGAGGAACAAGCAAAAGGGAAAAACCCAATTAAAAATGGAAGAAACTTTCAACATGATAAAATAAAGAAAATTATCTTATCTCCCCTCATCCTCCATAGTGTCACTCAAAAATAAAGCACACAGTTCCCATAAAAAGAACTGAGAAAAGAAGCAAAACCAGAAATTGCAATGATGTGAGATACTGTACATCGTCTTCTATGACCATCTACCTGTTTCATAGTTTTTAGAAATAATGTGGGAGGAACACATCAGTTAATTAGACTTTTCACCATTTTAAAAGAAAATAATCCATTTTCCCACAATTTTTCTAAGAAAGAGGCTTTAGGGAAAAAATCCATTGGGGGGGTCACATTTTTAAATATAAAGACACAGTCCTTTTAAAACTGATATGAATGATTAGATTATTGTATTGGTCTCCTTAAAAACAGATATAATCAAATACCAAAAGAAAAGACCCATTCAATCTGTCCACTCTTCTCCCTTATCTAATCCCATACATGTGTGTTTGTATGTTATATTAAAACGCAATAGGATTTTAAAATGCAGTAGCCTCTCCAAGCAAATAGCTAGTTGTAAGATAATGAGAAAAGCAGGAAATGCTGTACGTAGAAGAGGTACAGGCCAAAAAGGGAACAGAGTATAGGAAAAGAGTGAAGTGTAATAGCAGAGAAATGACGTGCCAAATGGAGTCACAACTCAAAAAAGAAAGCCAGTCATCATATACAGCAAAGGCTCCTGTAGTATCTGACCATTACAGGTATGATATAGCTAGCCTGTGATGATAACACCGGTACAGGAGGGATGAACAAAAGATAATCAGAAGTGATGCTCTGAACATATAGCGAATTCCCTTATTCTTTAATCTGTAATATACTGAGAGTCAATTCTTTAGAGACTGTTGAAAGCCTTACCTCCTCCTGACGGAACTTTAAAATGGTGCCCCATCAGTTAAGATCTTTTTCCTGCTTTCTCCAGATGGAGCTATGGTGCAGTTGGGAGAGTGATATACAGTGGTGTACCATTAACAAGTCCTACAACTGCTCAGTGTTACAGGTCTTAAATCTTCCATAGTGTTTTGCTTCCTGTCATTTTTTAAAATCTAGGCTGCTTACAACATCTAGCCCCACAAAGGTAATCTGACTAGGCAAGCTTTTCCAGAATGGTTTGAGGCACATTAAAATGTGTCACAGTCCCCTGGGGCAGTGGATGAGAGCCTCTTAGTATATTTCTTTCTCAGCACAAATAGAAGGAACTGAAAGCAGGAACCTGCATGGGAACCCGTATGCGACTTGGAATTGTGTGGGTAATTCTCTTTTTAATTGCAAATGCTTATTATTATTTTTTAAATTGGCAGATTATTGACTGTATACAGTCTATAAGAGCTTTCCACAAAAAGGAAATGCTGTACATGCCAGGCATCTGGAATGATTTCACTTTTAAAAAAAGAAACAACCCACACACCTAGAAATAACAGACAGCTAGTTCCCTTAATTATGTTGCTATTCTTATAGAAAGGGCAGGCAATGTAGGACTTCTTCATACCCATTTAGTGCAGGCTACATACTCATAAAGCAAAACAGAATACTTAATTCTATGGTGGGGAATTTTTTGAAAGCTCCAAGTGATGCTGGCACTACAAAACTCGAGTACTAAAGCCATCAGCTTTCCAGTCAATGGGATTTTAACCTTTTCTAGTTCAGAAAGCAAATGCAACCTTTGCCCTCTGCGCTTTTTAGACTGATGCATATTTTAAAGTACCAGCTTTCACAAATCATGAAAACTCTCACTCCCTGAGGAATCCAGCTACTTCTCTAAGTGTAACTCAGCACCTATTGGAACTAACAGCAATGACACCCCACTTCTCTTCATGAAGTGGAAGAGGCCATCAGGAAAAGAGCATAAGAGAGCTGCGAATCAGTGGCATCTGTGCTCAAGTACGCTAAGATATCTTTTAATGAATACTGTTGCTGTAACCACGACAGTAATCTACTGTAGTTATTTTTAAATGAAGTCAATATAAGTTTCTCTAATATTAGAAAATAGTTATTTTCAATTATTTACTGAAAAAAATTTTTTTGGTATTATTTATTACATATTGAACTATTTAATATGTATGTTTACTATGTTATTTATGACCCACAGATCTGGTGGAAATACAAGGGGTGGGGAGCTGATTCTTCCCCCCTTGGAACCCTCCATGTTCCAGATGATATGAGAATTAGGGCACTATCACAATACTGTATTATATAAAGGGGTAGGACACATGACAAGGAATGCCTGATCATTTTGAATTCACAATGCTGGCACCCTTGAGTTTTTTTTAGTGTAATACACCATCAAACATTCTGCATTTATTGACGTGCAGAATGTCCCATTATGAGAAAACAGCTGAACGTGACAATCATTACTCGTTTTCCTCAGTCTTGCCTACATAGCTCCTACACTCATCTGCTAATACCGCCAGTCACATCTTTGGCACTGGGATTTGGCAACAGCTATACTGTTGAGGTACATTTTCCAGAAAAAGCAATTAAACTCATTGCTCTCTCCTTGGGGGGTACAGTCTGCTAAGAAAGTGGATCTATTAATTTACAATAGGATTTTCCTCCTGTTCTACATATTGAACACCCGTTGGCAATCTTTTCCAAACAGTCCCATTCTTTTGGTATTGAATCTTCAAGCAGCATCTCAGTCCATGCTAGGCCATAGATCTCTAGGTATTGAGGAACAGGAAAGAATTCTGCCTGAAATTCTAAGGAGTCATTGCTATCAAACAGAATTGACATTACATAGCTAGATGGACCAATGATCTGACTCTGTATAAGG
Source organism: Iguana delicatissima (assembly GCA_948472985.1). Classification (NCBI taxonomy): domain Eukaryota; kingdom Metazoa; phylum Chordata; class Lepidosauria; order Squamata; family Iguanidae; genus Iguana; species Iguana delicatissima. Next base: position 358,753 of record CAOKZL010002295.1, on the reverse strand, counting down.
CAACTTCTTACAATAATTGGATCAACGACAACAACAACAACAAAGACCTGCCTTAACTGGTCAAATGGAATGCACAACAACAATTCAAATCTATCACGCTGCTATGTTTCTGAATGAGGAATAAAGGCACAATTAAATGTGCAGGCATGCCTAACATTGCTCTGCTCCATTTTCACAGAAAAATGCCCCAGACATTCCACCAGGACACAAGATTGGTATATTTGCAGGAATAGACCCTGTACATCCCAACTCACATACATAGTTCTGAAAACATTTGGTTTTGAATTCCTGAGTTGTTCCTTATAATCTCCTATCTTCAGAAGTCTGCTTCTCACAAAGGTGGTAAACTAACAGCGATGGAATGCATAACCTTACATTGCAGGAAGGGCTTGGGTGATGGAATGCTCTTATGTTCATAATATTCCCTCAAGACAGAAAATTAGAGATCAAGAAGAAGTAGTCTACCTCAGCCTTCTCCCTATCAGTCTTTTTTTTTTTTAAGTGTGGGAAGGGTTGATTGCATGAGGGAGAGGAATTGCCATAAATGTATTGACTGTTCACAGATATTATGAGAGGCTGTGATGGGCTGGAAAGAGTTCCATCATCATATATCCAGTACTCAGTAGAACTCTCTGCCCTGTGTATGACATCCCAGACATAATGCTTCAAACACTTTTAGTTGGGAAAGTGTAACTTAACTTATTGCTCCTTTCCTCTATTTTCAAGCAAGGAGTGAGGGCTATGGCTACTTTGGTATACTCTAGTAGTTTCTAGAAAGGTCAGACAAACATCAAAAAGCTCTGGAGGTGCAACCATACCCTATCTTTCTTCCAAGAAAGGGAGAACATATGTGCTTGGGAAACTCTGAGGTTGTTCCCTTCGGTGACTTGATCTAATGCTATTCAACTTTAAATATTCTTGATGGGCCCTGGGTGGTGACATAGGGAATCTGATGTTTGGGAGAGAAGAAAAAGTAGAAGCAGCTTTCCTTTCTAACTGAATCATGCTTGAGCGATACCCTGTTTGTGCCTGGTTCCCAGTTCTCGGTTCCTCCCAGATTGCTGCCTAAGGCCCAGACCTGACAATAGAGAACAGATGGGCAAGGGTATAGCTAACAGCAACTCTTCTCTTTACAAGTGTTGGAAAATAATATACTGTGCTATGAAGAAACACGAAGAGAAAGATGCCTCTAAACTTGCAAACAGTCTTATCAGTATTGGACATACATTTTTTTTTCTTGCAAAGTTTTTACTATGAAATTGATTGTCACACAAATTTGCTTGCTTCTTGCCGAATTAAAATAAAACCTTCACTACATCACTACTTCATTTGATGTCCAATTTTAATGTTCCTTAAAGATAAAGCAAACTCTCTTCACTTGAATTTCATGCATCTCTTTCTCTGTTTAGCACAAGGGAATTCTTGCGATGTAGCCTTCGTTCCCACGCACACCACCTGGATGAAAAAAAAAGCCACTCATATAAGCATGCAATATTTGGTACTAATTGAATTGTAAATGTTAGTCTCAACAAAACAAATCTTGGCAGTGAGTGAAGGATGGAAGGATAGGACACTTATCAGGATAAACACAGGGGATAGCAACCAAGAGGAGCAACTGCAGCTTCTATGATTATTCCAGTGGTCTATTATGGGCCTGGATCCTCAGTTATGAACTTATTCAGGCAGAAGCAAAAGATCCCAGCTCTTAGCTGACAAAGATATTTTAGGGGTTTCCTGAGCTCCAAATGAATAACCAGCAAGAATTCCTGTTCAATGACACAGTGCTGGTTAAATCATCACCAGACCTTTAGAGTTATGGACAAACGGAGACTGATTTCAAAGAGACTATTTAGGCTTTTTCAGAGGGAATATTGACATTATTTGATTAAGGACAGCAACCACATGATGCAGGTTATACAGTGAGGAGCTTTAACATGTCTTCATAGTATTTGCTGACCAAGGAGACTAGAAAAGAATAGGACAGGAGCAGGGGTTAACTTGCAAAAGGGAGGGGGAACAGAATGAAATCTCTTTCAAAACATAACCATTGCATACCAGCTGAAAGTGCTGATAAACATAGATGACAGAATGGTCAAAGGTTTTAATACAACAATCTTAAGTACAAGTCCCTGGAACTGCCTGGGATCCTTTCACCCAGTAACACATTGAAGCAATGGAATCATATAGTGTTTACCGCTCTTCCAAATTCCTAATCATATTTACTACCAAACAGTGATTAACCAAATGTTTTGGGTGCAGCAGTAGAAGTACACACTCTTGTTAAATTAAATCATTAAATCAATGTGCAATGCCAGCAACACTGGATCCATCCCACATCACTTTCATCCACAATCAGACTTCAAAGACTACGCAGCAGTTAATGATGGAGAGGTCACTCTGCCTGCACAACCTTGCAAAGTCTCTCTCCACATATGACAAATGCATGGCCTCTTTACGGGGATGTACTTACCTGACTTCAAATTGTCCGGAGGATGCATTGGTTTCGAGTACATAACCAAGAAAGAGGGAGTCTTGTCACAGGCTCCCAGTTTTGGAATGAAAGAAAGTAGGACTCAGTATAGCATTAAGCAATCTGAACTACGGTACATTTGAGACAGGGTGGAGAACTGTGTGCACGCAGCAGGTTTTTACCTTACCAATTAGCAAATGGCAGAGCTTAGAAAAGTTACTTTTTTGAGCTACAAATCCTAGAATTCTCCTCCTCCTCCAGTGGATTCTGGAAGTTGTAGCACAAAAAGTAACTTTTCTAACCTATACAAAACATCCTTCCATTTCTCACATACATTCATGCCAAAAATATGTCCACCAGGGACACACAACTTAAACAAACTCATTCAGTCTTCCCAGTATGAACCCCACCACCTAAGATGAGAAGCACATGGACCTGAGAGTGATAGAAGGAAAGGAAGATCTCTAGACCAGGGCTTTATCTGTGACTGTATTCTACAATGTTGCAAAATGTGTGAAAGGATGAGCACCTAGAAAGTGCATCCTTTCCTCAGTAGTGACCACTCACACATAGCAAGATTTCTGGGTAAAAGGCAAGGTAAAACCAGGTTAGGCTTGATATTGCAAGTTAATCAAGGTAGTGTGATAGATGACAGCTCAGAGGTCAATGAGCAATTGACTGTGCCCAAAATAGAGCCAGTGATAGACCAAACTATATTGCCAGCACCCCAATCAGCTGAAAGATAAGCTGAGACAGAGTTGTTGCAGTCAGTGCCAGAGGGAGTAGGAACCAGCAATGATTTAGCGGAATTAGATTCATCTTTGTCCCCAGCTCCCAATCATGGAGGAAACAAAAAAGAGCAGCTCAGAAGGAAGCTTTTTCGGTGAGATTGAGAAAACAGAACAATGATGAGTAACACCTGTTTTCATCACCTACATAAGTCTGTCAGTGTGGTTTGCTGTTTGCTTGGAGCGAATTGCTACTCAAGCTCTCACAACTTGTGTTCTGGCTCTCTTGACCCTTTTTGGACAGAACTTTGGCATTCTGGACTTTTCGTATTTGACCTTGACTTTGGCTTGGCTCAGTGTTTCTACCTGATTGTTTGCATGAGACACTCCCCACTGCTTCTTCCTCTGGGCAAGTACTATCCTTCCCTTGCTGGCAGAGAACCACGGGCTGGGACTTGAACTTTGACAGGTTGAATCTAGAGTGGGGCTTCTCAATTCAGGAAAATCTAGGGTTCCATGACAGGTTACTAAGAAAATGTTTTTAAGCTGTGGATACAATTTTTATTTTTAATTTTTTTTGCAGAAGTTCCCTGAGACCTGCAAGAGCAAAATGTTGACAAAGGCTGATCCAGAGCTCACTCTCCTTTTACCAGATCTCAAAGCTAGCATATGTGAGATAATTACTGAAGGCGCCTCCATGCTTGTGCTCCATGCTTGTATTGGTAATTAACTAGATGACCACTAGGTGCATTGGTCATTTTGCAGACAAGATCAGTGAGTTGGCATGGCAGAGGTCCTGACTTCAAAAGGTTCAAGTTGTCCAAAATACTGAGAAAATTCATGGACGAATGTACCAAAGAATGTTACTATGTAGAAAAAATGGGAGCCGAAACTAACTCTTCTCTTCCACACACACCCACTCCCACATAAAGTGCACTTTTTCTTCCTCTGCAAAAATCTTTTATGTTAGTGAACGCATATAATGGACCTGGACAAAAGAAGCTCCAACTTCTCTAATTTCCACTAATTCTCTAGGGAGACTGGGGATTTTCTGAGTTGTGAGCTGCTAATTCTAATCTAAGCAGATTACAGATTGGTTAGTCTTTTTCACAGAAAGCTCACAACAGAACATCAACTTCCTCCTAATGAACAGCTGTACTATCATCCTGGTTTAGTCATACTGCCTCCCCATCTTGGCTACTACTTATATTAATATAACTGAAGGGCTGTTTAGTTCGCAGTCCATTTACTATAAATATTTTGTTTGCATGCAAGATTTACAGTATTTATTAATCCATCATCCAGTTCTCTAAAATATGATGCGTTAAGCTGCATAAAATCACACTCTTTGTACACTTTAGGTGGTTTGGCAATTAACACTTCAAACCATCACCGCTATATTGAATCAAATGTTTTCTCTTTTCTTTTTTGCTGTATTTTTTTAAAACACAAATCCAGGTCCCAGAAGACTTCTGTTGAATTTTAAAATGCATGATGAATTTAAATATGTTGACAGTATTATTCTATCAAGCTGTTTCAAAAGTCCCTTATTTGCAAAGTTACAAAACAAGAAATCAGAGAATACAAAACATCTGATTAACGAAATTATAGCAGAAACTGCACTATGCCATTTTGTTCCAACAAATTACATCCTGTTCCAAAACACTTTCATGTGTAGTTACAAGAACATGTGTAGATGCAAATCCTAAGAATTAATCCTTAGGGTGCATCAATTCAAGGCATGCTCATCAAGTATCTGTTTATAGTTTAGACTTATTTATTTAACAGTAGCTACTTGAAAATTCCACAACCTTTGAATTTGAACAATAAAGTGTCTGCAGCTCCTCCCTAAAAAGTTTATTTATTTATTTGGAGTATTTATACCCTGCCCTTCACCTGAAAAGGCTCTCCAAGCAGGTTACAAATCATAAAGTTGACAGTTCTCTGCCATCAGGTTTACAATCTAAGTAAGTCAGGACACACAAGGAAAGGGGGACAACAGTAGTGGAAGGGATTAAGTCCAGCAGATGCTGGCTGCTTTTCTCTTCTTTAGAAGCCACATCAATGACAATTGGAATATGCATGTGTAAGGGAGGAAAAAAACAGGCTGGGGCCAAAGCATGATGGATTTATGCCTGGCTGCCGATATTCTCTCCTAGAGGCCAGAGAAATAGCAGTTGGAATCTGGAATGAGGGGCAGGCAGGATTCTTTTAAGACCTCTTCTATTTAAAGCAGACATATGAACTTGAATTGAGCAGTAAACAGGAAAATGCAAAACAAAAAATCTTTGCCATAAATTTGTGAGATTTTTGTAGTTGCAACTGTTGATCTTGAAAAGATTTTGTACAGTCTCAACACTGATTTTATGCATTCCTACAAACACAGAAAAATAAAGCTGTGGTAACTGTGCCTTGCTATATGCATTTTAAAAATGTAATAGCTTTGGATGAAGAGGTTGTTTGAATTCTTTGATCAAACATACCTTGTTGTTGTATGCAATCTTAGCTAAAGAAAGGAAATGGGGAAAAACTCTAATTCTACATAGAAATATTTTGTGCAAATTGAAGAAAACTTGGTTTTAAAAAGCATCTATCATCAGGAGGCAAAATTTGTTGTAGAGCTTAGAGAATTCCCATCAGGCTGTATCAGCCAAAATCTCTGCAACTTGAGATTTCTTTTTGCACCCCTCATTTAAAATAATCTGCATAGTCTTGTATCCTGCATGTAGAAAATGAGCCTCTCAGGACAAGATGTGGCTTGATGTCTGCTCCCTCATAAACCAGTGTTCAACCTAAAAAAGGAGTTATATTTATATGAAAGAAAGCACCTCAACGCGTGGGATCCTCCAGCTTCAGAGTGAAATGGTAACAATCTCAGCAGGCAAAGGTTGACCAATTAAGTGAGAACTAGGCTTGGTCTCTGAGCAGTTTTGTTCAGCAGGGCTTATTTAGTAATAGGGTTTTTTCTCATGAAATAAGAAGCATAGGCAAAATGCCTCATTGCTCAGTTTTCAAGGAAACACAGCAGCTTCTCAATAATAGTAATAGTAAAAGACTGAATCCCAGCAACAAAATATGTAATTACATTTCATCACTGGCAAGATATTGCAGCAGCAAACAACTGCAGGTCAAGTGGGGGAAATGCTATGAATGTCCTTGCATTGTTTCCACATTATATTCATATAGAGTTGGTTGTATTTCCTAAACTTGTTCCTATAGTGATGCTCGCCACATCTAATATGACTGGCAAATACCTCATTTTTTATTTTAATAATTAAAGAATGCTAATATCACTTTTTAATGGACCATTTAAAAAGTCTTATTCAGATGCTGGACATTTTACATAGCTATATAAACATTTTACTGTAGTGTATTTCCCAACTGCAAAGCTTTGAATGTCAACTTCAAATGATACTTTCCACTATGTTGCTTATTATAAATGTTATGAAGACAAAGGTAAAAACCCCAAATCAATTTTTAATATATTTCTTTCTACCACAGGGCACCAGAAACCTTAATGGTTTCTACATCTGCATAATGCCATTTTGTGATTCCAAAATGTGTCATTAAAGGCAGAGGAGGGGATGGGGAGGAAATACAAAGTTATACATGCTAAGCACTCTCAAAAGTGACAAAACTGTGCAGGGCACAATGCCAGCATTTTCTCCATTATTTTCCATTTATCATTGGCAATTATCTAACTACTTATTTTCAAGCAGATGCACATCCCAAATCGTTAGGTGTCTTCTCTCAAAATACAAGAAATGGCTTGCTGATAAGACTCAGATTCTATCTAGTTCAGCATTCTGTTTCCAACAGTGAATGGCCAGATGGCTCCGGGGTATCTACAAGCAGGTCATGAAGGTGAGCACTATCCTCTGTACCTTATCGCTACAAGTCTATTATGGTTCTACTAAAGAGAGAATTCAAGGCAGAAAGAAAAATACCAGTTCCAAAACCACTTCTATTATGCTGAGCAGTACACATTTTATCCCAAGAAAGTATTTTTGAATATTGGTTTCACATGATTTGGATTACTTCATAAATTTCTTCATAAAATGCCTTGGAAAGCAGAAGCATGTTATTTTATCTGCTATATTTACATATCATTGATGCTATAATACAGCAGATTTCTGCCAAAAGGAGTTTATAGTCTAAAAAATGGATACAGGAAAAACAAGAAGGGAAAGAAAATGGAGGCAGAGGCAAAGCAGAAAGGAATATGGGGTTATATATGCTTAATATTATTAGTTGCATTTGTATCTTATCCTCATTAACAAAAATGGCACCTGTATGTTTCTGAGAGGTCTGTTAAATCAGACATGAACTAGACCTAGACTTTGTAAAACTTTGAATCATACTTAACTACAGTAAATAACTTCAGAAGATTCTCTCATAAATTTATTCAGTTTTAATTTCGTCCCTATTCAGTTTTTATTCAGTCTCAGTTTGTGGAGGCTCTCTTCAAGAGCGTTGTAAACAAATCACGTGTTCAAACTATACGTTGTATTTCACAAATGCTTTTCTGATAAACAAAGACAACTTGAAGCTTTATTCTCTCTCTCTTCTCTCTCTGCCAAAAAAAATAGAACAAGGGATTAAAAACAGAGGTCATTTCCACACTACATTGTTATGGTGCTATAATTCCACTTTCAACATCCTATGGAATCCTGGGATTTGCAGTGTAGGGAGGGGCATTTAGAACTCTCAGCCAGAGAGGTCTTTGGCTTCAGTAAACTGCAAATCCCAGAATTCCACAGGAGGTTGAAAGTGGAATAATAGCGCTATGACAGTGTAGTATGGAAATGGCCCAAACCAACTAGACGAAGAGAGAGAACATATTTTCCTGTTTGGATTAAGACAGAAGTCTTAGGCCCTTTCTACACAGGGGGGCGTGAAATGCAGGGAAACGGGGCAGCGCACATGGAAACGGAGCTTACCTTAATCCGGGTAGCTCCATCGCCACAGGGAGCAGCGCGCATTCGCCACTCTACACGGCAGCAGCGTCTGGCAGTGCCTGACGGCAGCCAAAACAGCAACTGGTGGCTTCCGGCGGCTCTCCGCCAATCGGAGAAGCACGCCAGCCGGAAGCCTGCCCCCGGGCAGCTCTGCAGGGATGCGCTTGTGCGCCCCTGCAACTCCCCACAGGGCGCTGCGATGGGCTAGCGCGCGCGTGTTTCATAAAGACCACATGAAATGTGGTCTTTATAAAACACACGGTGCCAACCCTGCGGCCGCGCGAGGGCGGTTTGAGGTGGGGAAACTCCACATTTCTAACCGCCCTAGCACACTCCACGGTGTAGACGACCTCTGGGTGAGGTCGTCCTACCCCGTGTTACCCTGTGTCCCCCCCCCCGTGTGGAAAGGGGCCTAGTTGAACCAACTGGTAACAAGGTAAAATGAAGGGATCGCCCCTTTTCTTGTACTCAGCGAGACCAGATAACAAACATATAATCTATCCTACTCTCTTTCAGCTAAGTAACAACAAAGACCCCCTGGAGAGGCTATGCAGGTGGCAGGAACAAATGAATTAAAGCCTGCAAACTGTAACAAGCAACTGGTTTGCTAACTGCACTGAAAATTTACATACAGTCCTCTCCTCTTGCTCAGAGCTGAGTCCGCAAAACTGGAGAATTCAAATCCTTGTCTTCCATCTGGAGATGACCCACAAAAACTGAGGACTCATGGCAAGGCTCTGAGATCCAGGCCCTGAAATCTCCCAGCTCTAGTATTAACCCCTGAGAATCTGGTTGATGAACTGTATCATAGCTGACCATATCTGTGCAGTAAAAGCACAAAAATACAAGGAGTGGCAAAATCACGATATTGTAGGTGGCAAAATAGTAATAGTCTATGTGGCAGGTACAGAACTGGGGATTGTTCTCAAGTTATTTCAGGTGTTAGATCTGAGCCTCTCACAAATGTCTTCCTTCCTGTTCGCATGCTATGCTCCTTTTCTGAAAACAAGTGCTAGATTAGCAGCATATCCAAATATGTTGCTGACAGAGACCACCAGTCACAGAAGCATAAGTGTATACAGCTAAAATATACGTTTGTGTGGAAAAATTAATTCTAATACCCCATAAGCCAATTGGCTTTGGCTTGGTTGTAGAACTATTTCCTTTCATTAACTAGTGCCTTTCTTAATAACAGCACTGTCAAAAAAGACTTTTCCATTCTCCCCTTGAATCTTGCCAGATGTATAGCCTCAGGCATATTCTGTGGCAATGGCTTCTACTGCCAGTCTGTGTGACAATCCATTGTGTTAAAATGTTATTTCCTTTCAGCAACCAGGACTAACTGGATCCCTTTCAATTTTGTTGAATGTCTCCTTGTTCTTGCATTATGAAACACAGAAGCATAAGCCTCTTTCTGGCTTCTGAATATGTCTTCATTTTAAAAAAAAATTATTTGCAAAGCAAATAATCCTAATATTTTCAGTTCTCTTCAGAGAGTGAGAGACCTGTAATCAGCTTACTACTAACAGCAATGTGCTTCCTTTTAGAGGTGGGGCTCAACACAGCCTTTGGCCACTTGGAAACAATCTGAGGATCACCAGACCAGGAGTCAATGGACAACCAGAAAATCAAATACCAGTCAAAGAGCACATGCCAATTTATTTTAGAAAATGAAATAAAACCACCTAGGGGTTAAACTATCCGTTGAACTGGTGATGAACTGTTAGTTTACATAATAGTATGAAGGTAAATATTGAGCTACTTCATTTTTGTTTATTATGCAACCTAACATTTTTTCTTCCCTTTAACTGTACATTGAATTAAATCCTTCATGGAGCAGTCTGTAGTGATAAGCCTCCTTCTGAAGCATCATACGTGCTACCTTCACTTCTCCCTTTGATCACTTGTGTTTGTTTGTTTGTTTGTTTCCTTCACTACCAAAGATGAGACGCTAAGCTTACTGGGGCAGGAGACTGATACGTTATAATATGCCATATAGAATAACAATAATATTTGCATTTTCAACATTGCTACTCCAAAATTCTGCAATATCTTTGACTAATATATTATTCTTTTGACTTTATTTTTGTTTAGCCTTAAAATTGCCTGCCAGCAAAGAGCCCCAGATCCAGCCTGACGTTCTTAGTATCAACAAAAATGTTTTCAAGCAAACTTCTTATGTCTCCTTGTGAAGGTAATTTCTTATTTTTAAGAAACAAGCGCATTCTTCTCCTCCATTGAATCATATTTTCCCATTACAGTTATTTTAAGGGACATTTAGGGGTTCCAGGTGATAATTCTGTATTTACTGACTCTGAGTACAAACCAGTGGAAACTCTCTACAGAAAATATAATTGGCACTACTTGTCCTGTGTATTGCTGAAGTTGTACAGCATGGTAATGCCTACTCCGTAAATTAACAAATAAATAAAACACAGTTGATGATATATAAAAATTCATCCAAAGAAATTTTCAACCTCTTCTGCTGAGACTCAGTGGACAGAATTCTAGAGCATAAACTCAAGTGCCCTCTCAGATGATGGGAAGGACCAGTTAATCTGTTCACCAGCTTCACTGTAACTCCACATGAGCTGACAAGATACCCCACAACATTCTCAACATTTTTGTGAGCCTACACAACTGCAAGGCAGAGGAAGGTCAAAAGTGGTAGGCAAGAATTAAGGCATTCTGTCTTTTGAGGGACAGAGGCAGCATACAGGATTCACAGCCATCACCACCTCCAGAGAATGCCACAGGCTGCTTGCTGGAGACCAGGTACCTTTGGGAGCTCTAAGCATCTGGAGAACAGGTGGAACAATGAGTTACTTTTGCCAGTTGCACCAAGACTTCCTTTCTCCTCAGTGTCTGGGGAGCTGGAGAAGGGGGCAGGGCAAGACAAATAGTTATCAGGTGAACAGTTATCAAGACCTCTTTTTTCTCCAATTGCAGAACGGGGGAAAAACCCTTCAATCTCCATCAATGATTAAAGAACAGATTTGTGGGAAAGCATTCCTGAAAAATGTTTAGGTAAAACATAAAAGCTTGGAACATTTGGGATAATAATGACAGAGGAAGGTGTCTACTAATGACGTGACATACACTGGCTCTTTTTAAAGGCTCACTGAATATTCATGAATAGAAAAACAATGCAAGCGAAGAATATTTTTGCCCTTAGCTTACTGCGAAGATCCCTAATGCCATTAAAATATAGATTTCAGTCTCAGAATAACCACAGACTAGAGACAGGGTAATACTCTTGTGGTAAAACCTGTTAAGCTCCAGAAAGATAGAATGCTTTCAGTTTGCAGTACATTTCCTGGAAGAAGCACAGCCATCTCAAAATAAAGTGTGAAATGAGAAAACGCTCAAGAGAGAATACAAGATTTTTGCTCACTTTTTCATGTTAGTCATTTGCTGCTGATTGTTACCCTTTTCACCAATCGAGGAGAACTGGAGAATTCCAAGTAAACAACCAGAAGGTAAACCATTTACCAGAAAGGATCTGAGCATTAATTGAAAAGCCTAAGGCACAGTCCAAATACTTTTGAAACATTTACACAAGATAAATAGAATGTAGATAAGGAGAAGGAATGAAGGTTTCTCAGTTTGCTTCTCAGCAGTCCACAACAAGTAGATAGTGACTTCACTTAAAGTCTAAAAATTGAAAAACTTTGAGAAATATTTCAAGGTAGAGGAAATAATCAGCTAAAAACAGTAACAGTTGAAATCAAACTAATATAGGCATACTTCCTCTAACAAAGCCTCTAACAAAGAAGCTCCATTTTACAATGTTTTTGTGCACCTATCCAGTCCCCTCTTCCTGCTCATCCTCTGTCTAGCTGGATGGTTGGTTGGTTGGTTTTTAGCATTGGTAATGGAAGGATGGTGAAGAAGGGCTGGAGAAAGATGGGCTTCTAATGTTGGGTTGCAGGAGCATGTCTGTTATGAACAATGCAACAAACCTGGAACTGAGGAAAGAATGAGATTCTGCTGTAGCTGATCCTTCCACAGTTGTGTGTGCCTGCCTACAACAGGCAAGGTAAGCAGCCTCACTAGCTGTCCATAGCATGTTTAAAAATCCATAGATCTGGCCACAAAATTGAAGTCATAAGAAAAAAAGGCAATGCTAAATGGGGGAAAAAAAATCTCTAGATATATTTTGGAAGAAGCCCTCATTTGTTTCATAGAAGGTGCAATATTATTATTATTATTATTATTATTATTATTATTATTATTATTATTATTATTATTATTTACACAAGGTATACCTGGATCATTTTTTCCCCATTTTATCCATGCATACAGTTAGCTTTGGATAAAAAGTTTGCTGAACCATGTTTCTTATTTGGAAGCTAGGAACCTATCGCAATTCTAACCATGTTATATCTGCTGTTGGTATCATATACTCAAAAATCATAAAGCTTAGGAATGTATCTGCCTTGTTAACTGAGGTATACCTGTCTAGCCATTCTTGAGTCCCAATGAAATCATTAAGGTGTCTCAATGACTGTGGACTAAAGTATGACTTACTTATTCTGGAAGCAACCCTCTTCGGCAATAATTGTTTTCTGCCATGAAAGCCACAGAAGAGAAGAGCTCTTTGAAATCTGATTCCACTATTTATACTTTTTGAATTATTAAGTTTATTGTAAGCGCATAAAGAAACAGACATCAAACAAATAATGAATGAATGAAAAAATAAATGTCTGAAATAACATTTTTAATATTTGTTACAAATAAATACTATCATAAAATTAATGTCTAAAATCATTTTTCAGCAATTCAAAATTATTCAGGAACAGCATCAGGAATAGCATTTAGAAAACCAAATTCATCTCCAGTGTTTCTCCAAATCAAAAGCAATTGCCTCCACTTTACTGGGAAAAAAATGGCACCAATTCCAGCCTCTATTTACGAAAGTTTAATATACTTTTCCATCATTCTAACATCCAGCGGTCTGACCACCTCATTCCTCAATTAGGTACTACCAGTTCTATTTTCTAGAATTTAGATAATTGCTGTCATATGTAAATCAAGTTCCATTCCTTCTTTCTATTTCCTGAAAGTTTCCTAAAAAGCAGTATTTGGGAGGAGGAGGAACCTGGAAAATGATTTTCTGTCTTAACCTCTACTCATGCATCGCATCAAATGCAATTTCCACCAAAGATAGAAGTATAATACTTAGAATTCCCCTTTAGACATCTTTCATTCTCAGTTCCAGTTATCTTTTTCCACATTTATGGCATAACTTCCTTTATAGCCCTAACGACTAGAACATGGCATCCTAATGTACCTCTACATGTTGTATCAATTATTTCTGCTTGTTGTATCCATTATTTCCAGTGATTCTTTCCCCATTTTTTTTAAAAAAAATAATAGGTTCATCAACAGAAAAAAAATCTTTCACAATCATTTTAGCCAGATCTTTTCCCACAAGCACAAAAATTCTCAGTGAACTCTTACTATGTATTTATATATATTTCCAAAACTGAAACATTCATAATTTTATTCCATGCCCATCAGCTATAAAGTCCTGATATATAATAAATTGACCATCACTCCAGATATCCTAATATTTTACTGGTGCTGTGTGTACCTTATTGTCAAAGTGGCTTTGGAGATACCAGTGTTGAAATTCCTCATATACAACACCATATCTTAGGAAGCCTAAATACCCTAAAGGCATATTTTATATTTTATCTAGTATTGTCTATTTTAGATATTTTGGGTGCTTTGTAATTTTAATTGAATAAATAAATGTTTAATCATTTATTATTGAATATGTAAATGTTCAATCATTTATTATATTACTAGCCATTCTGAACACCTTGTTGCAGGGTGCGATATAAAAATCCCAAATATAAATTATAAACTATGTCTCCTTAGTCTAGTTTTCTAATTGCTATAAACAAACAAGCAAAAAAGGAGCATTAGTGCAAGAAGAAAGGAGCATCAAAGGAGTTGTTCACTCCTCCTTTCAAATCTTTCAAATCCCTTCCTAACAATCTCTGAAGAAGGGTATGCAAGCATTTCTTGGCCAAGATGTATAGGAGTTTTTATTTGTTTGCTTGCTTGCTTACTTGTTTGCTTGTTTTACAATTGCATCAGGTTTCTTCAGTTTCCTTTGGTGAAATTATGACTTCATCTACATCTTCTGTGAATCAGAACAAAATTTTCCACCTTAACACTTACTGCATGATGCCATGAAATTTTTATTGCAGTTTTAAAATATATATACATTTTAAAAGAAATGTGTATTTTAAGAAAGCAAATTGTTTCTGCTCCGCCTTTAAGAGACAAAGTCAGGCTTCGCTAGCAGTGTTTGATAGTTCCTGATGTTCTGACCTTCATACTAATTTGGGGTGGGGGGGTTTCACTGATGTTTACATAGCCAGTTGCAGACATTAATAGAAGAGGAATGAGCAGGAAAGTCACTGCCTTTTCCCATCCCCTGGCCTGGTGCTCACATCTTTTCTCCAGCAGTGAGAGGAGCAATTTGGTGATGCTGTATTACCCCACCACCATGCCTGGCCTGGAAATGTGGTTTCCTCATCTAACAAAGAAGCTTGGTTAGAAGGACTGTAGTTAATGTAACTTTTTTATTAGCTACCAGCATATCTGGCTATAGTCCCCCTTCTCAAAGTATTTCTGTTTTCAAAAAAACCCATAAAGATTGTTCAATTTTATATGCTTCCATCAGCATTAACTTCCTGTTAGCTGCTTCTAATCTATCAAAGGATCCCTTTGCTTTAAGGTTTTTATGCTCTATTTCCAGATTTTATAATTTTTCAGCACTTTCATCTTTTCTTTTTTTCTTTGTTTATTTCTGTATGATATTATATTAATGAAGTAGCCCCCCATCACTGCCATTTCCTGTCTCCCATATTGAATCGCATCTCAAATCTCTCACATTATTTTCATCAAAATAAAAATGGTTATCTACAAACTGCTGGTACTGCTTCTGTAAGATGTAACAACAACAACAACAACAAAATATTCCATCTTCAAGGCTTATGTTCTGATTTGGAGTTGCTCAAAGAAACATAATAAAGTAGCTTCACAGGGCCTGAAATATTTCTAATTCTCTTGCTACTTTTTGAACCGTCTTAAGCAGACCAGGTGAACTGAAAAACATGTCAGTCCTGGAAAACATGTTATAAGGGGGTTACTAAAAATAAATTTGATTTTCTCTTTAACCAATGGATTATAAAAATGACAGTTATCTTCTAAGGCAAAATGGTCTAAAGCTCTTGAGACATTTAACCTGGGATCTCTCTGGCTGTCTCCACCCTCACTTGCACAAATAGATAGCAACTTCTAAGATTTTAATGTGCACAGTGCAAAATACATAATATTTATTTAAGGCCACAATCCTTTATGCAATTACCTGGAAGTAAGTGAAAACAGTGCCACTGGATTTGGAGTAAAAATGTATCTAATTACACTGTACATTATTTTAAAAGATTTTGTTGAAGCAGCAAAACCTCTCTATCGAACAAATAATAATAAATGTTAACAAAAAATACCAAGGCTTTAATCCTATTGTTAGTCTCAACTGATTCAACTCGCCATCCCACAGTTGATTCAGTGGGTCTACTCTAGTGATGACTAACCAGCAGAATTCAGGCCTGTGCCTTAAAAGAAAGATTCCACACGTTTCATCTGTATAATTAGAAGAACTGAATCATACCTGACTTTTCCAAGTGTTTTCTTGTAACTAGCTGACAAACAAAGCTGTACTTTCTTAATGTCATTATCAAACTGGAGAAAAGGTTAACCTTTTTCTAGTAAAATTAATCCTCCCATCTGTATCAGTACTTTGCAATTAATATTTGCCATTACACTTATTTCTTGACAATCTATGTAAAGTCCAATACCAATCAAGGCATGCTGAATGATTATCTCTATTGTTCATTAACTTAATAGCTATCTGGAATTTATATGTAATATGGGAAAGGATAAGTTACTTTGAAAATTTCTCTCAGTTCTCCACATACTTTCTTTGACTACAAATATTTTTCCAACTTCTGTTCAATGAAAACTATTAATCAATTGACCTCACTTGTCGTATCATCCAACTGTCCTTATTTTTATTTATTCTTTCCTATATTTACAATAAATTAATTAAAAAATCTTCTCTAACTGTATATACCTGCTGTGCACTTGTCTCTTATTTTCTCCCTTGAGATGGTTTGTGCTTTTCCCCCCTACATATTGTTCTGCTACTTTCTTTCAGTTTGTCTTCCCTTCCTCCCACCCTTCTACCAACCTTCTTCCTTTCTAGCCTTCCTTTCTTTGCTCTTTTAAAGTTTCCATTATTAAATATTTGCTTTCTAATTTTTTCTCCACTCTTTTAATTTTCTCTCAAAATTTCACTTATTTGCAATTTTCCCAGAACTGTCATCTCCTCAAATAATGTTTCACCATTTTATCAGTGCATCTCAGCAAACAAGAAGTGTCATTTGCATATCTTAAACTGGAAACCATTCTGTTTCTCTGTATACTGTCCTGACAGTCTCTTGTCCTGCAAACAGGTTGCACATCAGGACAATAAAATGTTGTGGCACATCCATTCTTTAAGACTAATTCATAGTTCTCATGAACTACACAGTCAATGGCTTTGCTATAATCTATGAAATTCATATTGATTTTCTTTTGAAATTCTTTGGTGCGCTCTATTATCCAACATCTATTTGCAATATGACCCCTGCTGCCTCTTTGTTTCCTGAACCCAGCTTGGACATCTTGCATTTCTTGCTTCGTATATAGTAGACATATTTGTTGTAGAATTGTGAGCATTATTTTGCTTGAATCAAGTTTATTTTTTTCCTTCATAAATTATTTCATTGACCGAAATGTGCTCCAGGCCAAAAAAGTTGAAGATATCTTCCATTAAGCATTAAAAAATGTTTTACCCTGTTACATTCCTCCGCCTACTCTAACCTACCTTTCTTTCGTTGCTCTTTCAAAGTTCCATAATTGAAAAGCATTTGCTTTCTAGAAATATAGTCCAGTCTACTAGGTTAGAGAATGGGAGGTCTATCCACACATCTCTTCCAAATCTCCACCCTCTGCTCACTCAAGGAACACAGCCTTTCTGTTCTTCAGTGGCAACAGGCTGGACTGGGATTTAGGAGATGGTCACAGATAAGTGTTCTTAAAAAAAGAAACATTTTATACAGGGCTAAGAAGGAACCAGCAGAAACTGAGGAAGGAGAGTTCCCTCTGATGGACAGGATACTGTACTCAAATAGATTTGTCAAAAGCCTACTATAAATAAAAAAACATCTTCAGCTCCTTTGAAAGTCCATTTCTATATGGATTCATATCAGTCTGCAGACTGTCCAACTATGGTTGTCATGAAGGAAGAGAGAAAAAGCTAAACTAGATTATGCCATATGAGGTAGAGATACCACATATATGTCAGGAAGGTTTATATCTCTGCCATTACTCCTTTTCATTACCAAACTCTTCAGGAAATATTTTCAGTTAGCATCCTGACTTACATTGACTATAGTTTCATTTCCTGATCTGTTTCTTCCTACCCCTCAAGATCCCTTCAATCAGAGTATAAACCTTTCCCCACTGGACATACTCTCTGTTCTTGGGCTCACACAGTCATCAACTGCCTACTGTTGCTCATCTGCAAAATCCTTTAATTGCACTTGGGCAGTCCAACAATCCTTCATCATCTAAATGCAAAACTTTGCTGCATATTCTGACAAATCTCCCTACAGCGAGGAGCCACTTATGCCCTCCCCCATGTGCTTTGGTGCTCAGTATATCTATATGCATTTTACTAAAAGGTAGTTGTAATGTTATTGTGTGCCTCCAAATTATTTCCAGCTTATTGTGAACCTAGGTTAAACCTATCAGAGAGTTGTCTTGGCAAGAATTGCTCAGGTGTAGCTTGCCATTACCTTCTCTAAAGCTGGGATGGGATTTGTTCAAGGTGGCCAAGCAGGTTTTCCATGACCTTTGGAGCTTTCCAGGGTCTTAGTCCAACACACAAACCACTATTTAGTATTTTGTATTCATTTATTCAATTTATACCCCATTTTTTTTTCCTAGCATGGGACCTAATACAATATTTTAGTATAAAAGTTTAACTAAAATCTTAATTTACAAAAAACAAACAAATAAAAACAACAATTCTGTTAAAAACAGATGGTTAAAAACAGTTCAAAATACATTTAAGACATAATAGAAATGATGCAAGAAAAAAAAATACAGTGCACCATTTTCACTACACCATGCTGGCTCTTGGTGGTTATATTAGATATAAGTAGAATGATATGCAATCCAAGAAGTTTTGGGTACTAATATCACCCATGGATCAGATGACACTGGAAGTCATGGAATAAGTCTCCTAGTCTCTGTTGTTAGGAAAAAATAGGCTACCTTGCATGCTGGGCAACCAGTCTGTTATGCACACCCTGAGCTACTTAGCTACTTTCCTATTCTTGGGTGTAGTGGGGCATGACATTTTGTGACTATCACTCTGGCTCATTGGGATGTGTGTGGCATTTTACAATTCACACACACACACACACACACACACACACACACACACAAAAACCCAGTGTTTGGGGTCAGCCTTGCTATTCCTGCTTAGTTCCCAAAGATCGGTTAAAATCTGTATGAGTATGTTGGCTGGATTTTGAAGTCTCTTACACCTTTGGTTAATTGCAACAGTCTTCAAATGCCAGATCTAGTCCCAAGAAATCCTAGTCATTACCAGCTCTCTACCAACATCTGCGGTATGTGCACAGTTTTCTTTGCATGCGCACAGGATATTCCAGAATGACGTCCCACATTGCCAGGGGGTGCTCGTGCCAACTGCCCTATTGGTATTTTATTGCTTTCTCCCAGGATACAGTCAGTTGGCTGGACTCCATTATAAATAGCTTAGCTTGATCCAATTGTTACTCACCTTTTGGAATAATTAAGCAAGCAATAAACTTTGTGATGTAGGGTTGCTGGTTTTGTTCCCTAGACTAGTTTGTTTAGCTTGTTCGTCTCACCCTTGTCTACAGTCTAGAAGTTGATCTTGATCTATCCTAGAGAGGTCAGGTGATATCCAAGAGATTGCCTGCAGTTTTGGATTGCTTTTCCTGGAGTTCCTGAAACATCATTCTGCAAGGATAGTTAGACGTGCTTTGCTTTGAGCTTGTTCCTGGTATTGCTTTAACCCCATGGCTCAGGGACTATATCCTACCAGTATGTCCTGGCATTTACTCATAGATTCTCATTTAGAGTTTCCCAAACTTCCAATAGCCGAGTCATCTTTTTGTCAGAATTAAAGTTGAAGGCACACTTTATTTTTACAGCCCAGTAGCACAGCTTCTGGAATGTTTAAGGGTAAAAACTACTACTGCCACTGGAGCCTACTGTCTGTATTTCTTCCCTGCCTATATTGTCCAAGAAAGTGTCTAAATTCTGGGCTTTGGTATATCTCTACTCTAGATGTAATGAAATGATCCCATCATACTTAATGCCTGGTCACAGCAGAATCTGGCTAGTGGGAATTGAGGTCAGAACAGTGACTTGTTAATACGTGTAAACCGAAGCTTTCTCTTTGGTGAGGTGTGCGCTCACAGAAAATTTTAATGTATAGTACATTAGCAGTTCTGTTGTTATTGTGTCAATCTAGAGCACCCACTCAAGGTTTAGACATTTCTAATTTTAGGAATAAAAAATGACACATTTATCTCATTTTTAGACCCCAGGGAAAAAAGCCTTCTTACAGGTGTTCACAAGGAAACTGATAAAATGTGACACATAAACAAAACAGCAATGTAAAAACATTTGTTTAAAATTGTGATAGTAATTTTAGTATGCTGCTAAGTATACTTCAACATCATTATCCAGAGAACCACAGTGTAGTGGTCTGAGTGTTGGACTATGATCTTAGAGATCGGGTTCGATTCCCTGCTTGGCCATGGAAACCCACTTGGTAACCTTGGGCACATCACACACTCTCACCCTCAGTAAACCCTGAGATAGGTTCACCTTAGGTGCTATAAGTCAGAAATAATTTGAAGGCACACAACAACAGCAGTCATCCAACTAAAAGTAGGTTGTACTTCAAGATCCTTCTGAAAAACAAACAAAAAAAACAAACAGAGGAGCTAATAGCACTTTCTATAGAAGGGATGAGGCCATCATTGAAAAGGTCCTGTCTCTTGCACCCACCAACCAGCTGGATCTATTTGGTAGATTCCTTAACCAAGCCTCTCTGTGGTCTCTCTTAAAGCAATTTGGCCTCAAGCCATTAAAAACTTTAAGGATGTAAAGCAGCACTTTTACTTCAACCCACAAACATACTGGCAACCAGTGCAGTTGGAAATCAACTTCTGATCAACTACACACATAGACAGACAGACAGACACACATACACAGTGAACTGCTTCTGTTCTATATTTGCTAAAGCTTCTGAACCTTTTAAAAAAGCTACTCCACACACTCTAGTCTGAACGTAACCTGGGTATAAATGACCATAGCAATGTTTGCAGGTGGCCAGCTGGTATAAAAGGCACCTTTGTTTTTATGTTGTCTAGGCAGGAATTCCCAAGGATTGCCTGTCAAAATGGCTAGAGAAATGACAACACTGATGTGTACACACTAGCACATAATGTGCCATTTCACTGTCTTGGATTAAACTATTTATGGTGTCCTCTGATTCTTTTTAAACCTCCTACTTCTCTGCCAGTGTATTGCTTTAACAGTTTCAAATCTCATTTAACATATTTACCAATTAGAAGAAAACTTTAAATGTTTAATATTTAAAGAAAATGTTTAATTTTTAAACAGTAAAGTTGTTGGTAGCATTCAGCTGATAAAATTTTTCCATCCAACATTCTGTACAAGCAAAAGATCAGAAATTGGAGGGGGGAACTGTGTTATTTTGGATTGCATAAAACAAACGAAGCCTTTCAATTCAGTTATTTACCAAATGTTATGATGGGTGTTCTGGAGTGCTTAGGAAAAAGCCAGACAGTAAATCATGTAAAATTATGTTCTTCTGGAGCCTTAAATTTTGCATTTTAATTGTTTTTAAGCTGATCTCATCAGTCTTATGGTTTAAAATAAGCAATATAGTCCCAGATAAGAGAGGGGAAAAAAATAAAATGAGGGACCAGGAAAATGCAATAACGGTAATGGATGGATGTGTTTCCTCCTGATGTGCTGCTTTTTATGAGTGCTAAATCGCGAACAAACATGATGGAGGGTTTTTTAATAGGGCAGGCCCACTGTGTCAAAAATGGCTGCTACCAGCAAGAGCTTAGAATAAAATATTGCTTTCAAACACTTCTTAAGTTCTCCCTGCAATAAAGGAAAAGCTTTTCTTCATTCAACACTACCTGATGGCTGGTGGCTTTGGTCTCACCTGTTTTATTTAGCAATATGCAAATGATACTGGACAAAGATAAATCAAGGTTAACTTAATTATGCGTGACTTCAAGGTTGTGAAAGAAGAACAGTATGTTGACTAATTAACTTGATTCATCACATTTATATCCCGCCTTTTCTCCAAGGCTCTGGGCATCATACAGATGTCCTTTTCATTTTATTCTCAGAACAACCCCGTCAAACAGTTTAGGTTTAGAGGAAGACCCTCTCTAGCTTATGGAGGAAAATCTGCCCCACACTCCACACTGACTGTTCATCTGGGGTGGCGGAGTGGGGTGTCACTGCAGTGTTACCTGCTCATTAAACACTGTGGACAACAGATTGCTCCAGAAAACAGAAATTGCAGGGCAAATCAAAATCTTTTTCCTAGGGATGAAACTAAATCTCACTCAAACATGCAGGGGCTCCCACAACCACACAGGCTAACCTAATAAGAGTATGAAATGGAGATAATGTTTGTACAAAGAACTGATGGGAAAAAAGGCCACCAAAGGCCTTTGCCACCCAATAACAGTCACTCACAAATACCCTTCTAGGCCACTGGTCCACCAGTTGGTCTTACTTCTAAACCTTGAGTTTGAATCAAGGCATTGAAGAAATGGATAAAAACGGCCAAGAGAATACCTGAAGGGGAGGGGGTTGGACATTGGTAGGGTTGAACAATTCTGCCTTCTCAACATTCCCCTGCAATGTTAATATCCCCTGCAATGTTAATATAAGCAGGCAAAGTGGTAGCTTGGAAAACCCGCTTAATAGACCCAAAACCTCTCCCCACATCCCCTTCTTCCATCCAACTACTCTACTACTCTCCATCTCATCCACTCTCCATCCCCAAAATCTGTTGGTTGTAGAAATTAACAGAGGGTTATCAGACTTCAGTAGAACCTGAGACATGTAACTCCTCAAAGGGCTGATGACACTGGAGAAGCTCTTAAGAATGACTGCTACTCTTGGTATAGTTTGGTTAAGTGCGCTGGGGAAAGTGATGGAGAGACTTCCATTCTTTCTAGTGCTGCTTGCTGCCACTAGTTGTTGTGGAAACTATGGGGTCCCAATGCTTTTGCTTGAACTGTATGGTATCTACAAAATTTACATCAGTTAGTAATTGACAAAAGCAGCAGCCATGTGTCTCATTTTCTTCTTTCTCCTCTTGTATAACATTTCTCCTGAAATGATGCAACATTGCTATACATTCACCTACCCTAACAGCATATGATGCTGAACAGGCATAAGGATGCACACAACATCAATGCACGAAATACGTAGAATATGTAAAAGGGGCAAAAGAACAGGGTTACACAACGAACCAGAATTTTCAGCCATGGGTACAAAGTTCAGATAATGCTTACTTCCAGCTAAGGTTGCCCACATTATTCCACCAGTCCTTTATCTTGAAATTACAGAAAAATCTCCTAAGAAATTCCACTATGTTCAGTGGATATTTTGCCAAAGACAGAATCTACATATTCATCTCCAGTATCTCTTTAGGTAAAATCTGATGGCAGCTCTTAACCACAGCAGACTCACTGAGTCTATGAAATTTCTCTAAATGTTGACTTACCACATTCCTTCTTAATCAACAAGTATACTCCAGTTGGGATTAACAACTGGATCTAGGCCTAAATTTGTATTTTTTTAAAAAATACATTTAGATTACTGATGCCCACTTTTAACAGTTGTCCCATAATACCCTTTTAGCAATGTTGCTCTTGGAAAAAAGCATTTGTTTTGATTATTCATAAAGCCTCTATTGATAATATTAATCTGCATAAATAATTTCAATCACCAGCTTTTTGGCTCATTTATGGTGAGCCATGAAATATACTATGCGTTCCAAATGCAATGCACAAAGCCAGCCCACTTTGCTTTATAATTTACTATGGCTTTCAATTGTCAGCACTGTACACATTGCAGAAAATTATGCTATATAAATAAACCTACGTACTATAATATGCACATAGTATGTATTAATGCAGTCATTAGTAAGCATAGCCCGCTGCAGTATTAATGCATATTAGATTATAGAAGGCAAAACTAATACACATTAGGTTAGATTGTGTTCCTGCAGTAATTACTACAATACTGTGTTAACCATAAGAAGCTTCCATCTGCCTTCAAAAAATATAAATAATGCCATCTATTTGCTCTTTCAAAGCACTAAGAACACAACCAATGTCTCTTAAAGACTAAATTCCTGCTGAGAAGTACCAGACATCTTATGGACACTGGTGATTTATATTATAATGCTGCCCTTTCTGAGAACTTGGAGTAGAAAATAAAAGTGACAAAAGAAATGGTTGCAGACAGGACATAGTACAGATATTCAATAATAAACTCTTTAAAAACCCAAAAATGTAGCTCCCTGTGGCTCTCAAACTTGTGATTTCCATAATGTTGCTCAAAGTAGAAAATAAAATGCAGAAGATTCTCACATTTTTAGCAGAGGCATTTCTGACAAACATGTGTGGAACAAATAGGGCTATAAAGGAGGCTGTGGCTCTACCAACCCATGAGGTCTCATTCCCATTAATAAGAGTCAAATCCAGCTCTCTCTAGTCTCCAGCTGGATTTCTTTTACAGTCGACCTCATTTAAGATCCCTTAATTACTGGGGGTGCTCAGAACCACCCAAAAGTTTCACAGTTAAAATGTAGTAAAAGCTGTGGCCTTCCTTTCAAAGAAAAGAGAATTGGGATACCTCCTTACTAGTTTACATTGGCAGGAAGACACAAGCACATGTGCTTCTCTGGGCAAGTTTCTGGGGGGGGGACACAACACAAGCTATTCCTTTGAAGGCTATGACTTTTAATTAGTTGGTAATAGAAAAAGTTCACCTTATAAAGTTGAGGGGGGAAACAAATTTGTTTAAGTTAAAAGGGTACCTCTGTAACCCATTTAAATGCCTAAGGATGTGGGCAGGATCCTTGGAGAAGTGAGAACCACCACATGTATCCTGGGTTCTTGTCCCTCCTGGCTTTTGAACACAGCTAGAGGAGGGCTGGCCGACTGGGTAATGGGAGTACTGAATCCTTTCTTTTCAGCAAGGAAAGTTTATAGAATGCATAAAAGAGATGATGGTGAGGCCACTACTAAAAAAATCCTCCCTGGATCCCATTATTCTGAATAATTATCAGCCAATCTCCAATATTCCATATTTGGGCAAGGTTCTGGAGTATGTGGTGGCCTCCCAGCTCCAAGGGTTTCTGGATGAAACAGATTATCTAGATCCATTTCAATCAGGTTTAAGACCTGGCTACGGAATGGAGACAGCTTTGGTTGCCTTGGTGGATGACCTAGGCCAGGAACTAGATGGGGGGAGTGTGTCCCTGTTGGTTCTGCTGGAACTCTCAGTCACTTTCAGTACTATCGACCATGGTATCCTTCTGGGCCAACTCTCTGGAATGGGACCTGGGGGCACTGTTATATGGTGGTTCTGTTCATTCCTGGAGGGGAAAACTCAGAAGGTGGTACTGGGGGAACTCCTGTTCAACTCCCTGGCCATTCGTCTGTGGGGTCCCACTGGGTTCTGTTTTCTTCCCCATGCTGTTTAACATCTACATGAAACTGTCAGGAGAAACCATCCAGAGTTTTGAGGTTCAGTGTCACCAATATGCTGGTGACACCCAATTCTATCTCTCCTTTACATCTGATTCCAAGGAAGCTGTCTTGATGCTGAACCAATGTCTGTTGTCAGTAAAAGACTGGATGAGGGTAAACAAATTGAAGATAAATCCAGACAAGACAGAGGTGCTCCTGGTCACTCGAAAGGCAGATCAAGGAGTAGGGACTTTGCCTGTGCTGGATGGGACTACGCTCCCCCTGAAATCTCAGGTTCACAGCTTTGGTGTTCTCCTGGACCCAACTCTAAGCCTGGAGCGACAAAAACAGCCTGGAGGCAACAGGTGGACCCAGACCTGCACTTCACTTCTCATTGGACACTCCTAATCCACACAATGGAACAACTCTTTGCTATTGGTCCCACATGCAAGAAATGACTGAAAATGTATTTTTTAAAAATTCTTACTTTTGCTCATTTTCCATGATGTACATTTAGAATGTCACTCCTCTTTCTACTTGCTCTCTTCATTTATTAGTCCCATTCATGGGTTTCATGGCAGCCAGCCTATATTTTGTATAGTATTACACTGTATTACTTTATTTATATCCTGCCTTTTCCCCTAAGATGGGGCTCTAGGTGGCTGGGATGCTCCTAAGTCGTTTGGCAACAATTACTCCCATAATTGCTTCATCCATTCTTGATGAAAATAAATTTATTAGTTCCAAATCAACAAAACCTGACATCAAACTAGACAGCTATCATGTTTTTTGCAGAGGTGCTTCTCTAAGACATGGAAACCCTGCTTCATCACAGCACATGATTTTCCTCATCAGCGTACCTTGCATTTAGTATGATTTGTTTTCCAGTTGGTCGACTCTTCTGCAAGTCTGACTGCTGAGCAACATAACTCAGAGGAAATGTCCTTGGGAGGGGTGGCTTAACTGTAGTTTATTCCTTGTTTTACTATGTGATTGAACATTTTATTTGATATTTATGGATGTGGTTTGTTTAGCAACCAATTCCAGGTAAAATAGCATTGAATGATGAAAATGAGCCATTTGTAACATAATTCTTGGGGGAAAAGATGAAGAAGTTTTAAATAAGTTTTTGGAAACTTACAAAGAGAAATGTTATATGAAAGAGCAATCAACAAAATGGGTTAAAACTTCTTGTAGTAGTTCTCTGTTCTAAATCCTTTCTTATCAAACTGCTTTCCCTTTTTTTATAAACAGATCTGGAGCTCAGTTACATGTGTTTCTGAGTGACAGAAAGATGCAATATGCAGAAAGGAAGGTTTGCTTATATTTCAGAGAAATCAATGTAAGCTGCAGTGCACTTATATACATGCTTACTCAGAAGTAAAAGCCAGTGATTTCAGTGAGACCTGTTCCTAAATTAGCACACACAGGACTGCAGCCTTGGAGATTTAATAGTGCATTTATATCTCATTAATTTTCAGTCAGATACAAGTACTGCTAATCTTCTTTAAAGTGCATCCCCAGAACCAGAACAGTTGTTTTGAATTCTTCCACCGCAGTTGAAGACACCAGATCTCATTCATCCAATGCTGTTTTCTGCCACAGTTGGTTAAGATCTCCATGACAGCAGAGTCCACAAACAAGGAAGAGCTGATTCCTGAAAGAGTGAGGAACAGTTATGCGCCTCAGCCCTCCCAGTTTTGTAGAACAAACAAGGCACTTCACTTTATTAAAGACAGGTAGTTGCATTTTAAAGGGAGACATGTATCATTTCTTGTAACACAAGCTATCCAAAATAGTGTACATCGTCTTTAGTGGTCCCCAATAATGATTCCTATTGTTCTCATGTCCCCCACTCGGATTTATTCACATTCCTGTTATTTCAGCACCAAATTAAAACCTGAGTATATACCCACATATCTGGGGCACAATGAAGACCTATTTTTTGTTCTATCCTTTTCCTAGTTTTTTCCTGTTTGGATTGTTTCATTGATTAAGAGTGTTTTAAATCAGTGAATTTTTAGACGGTTCCAAACAGGTTTTTTTTTTAAAAAAAAAGTTAATGGTCAACACCTTTTCAATATTAAATTGGTATCATATTGTTCAGGAAGAGTTTTAATCAAGATGGATTCTGATCCTCAGTACTTTGCAAGTGAAATATTTTATTTCTCCTGCTGCTGTTTCCTTTAACGGGGTCTGGATCCTCAATGCCAGTATAACAAAACATTAAAATAAAATTTAAAAAACCCCCACAATGTGTATATTACACATATTTCCTTCAGATAGTGGGAGTACACAAAGGAATCAACTTGTCTATTATATAATTCAAGCAGGATGAAGTGGAATGTGTTAGAGTGTGAATGTTTACATATTTTTTCATATCCCATTGAGATCAATTATTATTGGAGCTTGGAACTTTCCTTTTGAAAAGTAATTCATTCCTTATAGTCACTGCTTTGTTTGGAACGCCACCTATTAGCCTTACTTGTTACAATGATGAAAGAGTAACTCGTTGTGTTACTGGTTGTGCTGCTGCTCACTAGTTTCCCATGACTTTTTGGAAAGCAAAAAATAAAGAATGGATAAAAATATGCCATGAAAATTCCTGTCAAAATGTCTCTAACAATGCCCTTTCAAAGTAATTTTTTAAAATTAACTATAAATTATTACTTGATACTTTACCTACATGTCGCATTACTCTTCAAGCAAACCTTTGTTAAACCACCTTTAAATGCAGCTTTGTTTGTGATTATTTAGGGCAACTATATTTCCTGCAACTTGTACTTTCCAAGTTCTGGTTATGATTCCACTGAATAGAGAGATAAAGGACAATACTGACATGGACTGGGAAGATAAGTTTTTCGTGAACTACAATTCATCCTATTCTATTTGAAAAGTCTTATGTAGGAAAGCAACCACTGAGCAAACAAAATGGAAGTGTACACACTGGTACAGAGGGCAACATTTCCCAAATTTGTGCCACAGAAAGAGAAAAATCATGTTGGCAAAAAGGACTCAAAATATCCAGATGCCGAGGATTATCCTAAGGAGATGATGAGGTCAGGACACCATCTGTGAGCTGTCTCACAGGCAAAATGAAGTAAGAGCTTTCTTCTTCTGCAGAGTTCATCCAAGCACATTATTGACAATTCTCTCCACTGGCAAAATCAGGGGAAACATCTTCCATGCAGCAAAATAGTAATCAGACCTATGTAGGAAAAGGATGTCTGAGCGATATACCCAGCAACCGCAAAATTGCAAAATTGTGGTAATGGCCCCAGTACAGGTTTTCCTATCCACAAAAACCTGCTTCTTATGCTTTGAACTCCACAAGGCTCAGAAGCTTGGAAAGAAAGTAGTAGAACACAGGTGGGCCTGCTAAATCATTCTGCCATCATTACATTTACGTGCTTCTCTTGCGGTTCTCAGAAAATGTCCAAAATCAACATTCCCTGCTGGAAAGAGGAAGAGGCAACAAACAAAATCAAAACAGGTGCAGACTGCCATAATGGAATGTGGAATTGTAGATTCTAGCCACCTGACTAGTATGGGCCTTTCTCCCATGATTTAAGGTGGACAGCCATCTGGCAGGGATGTGCTGTATTTGTACCCTTTATTGTAGATTCAGTTGAGCAGGGAGTTATATTGGCTGACTTCAGAGTTTGGGAAAGTTAGTTTTTAGATTATGACTCCCACAATCCCCATGTTTGTCGAGGAATTCTAGGAGGTGTCATTCAAAAAAGTTAGATATCCCAGCTCTGAATTACCTGGAGAAAGATGGTATGTAAATAAAATTAATGAATAAATGTGGAGTCCATTTCACCTTTGTGATTCTATTATTCCACATTTTGACTTACATAATATACATTCATAGTAACCAAAAGCTCTCTGTGAGGGAACATTCTCCCCTCCTAGTGATGCCCAGGAAAGGCACAGAAGAAGATTAGAGAGGTTTTAGAAAAACATCAGGTCTCAAGAAGCCTCAAAATTAATTTTTTCCTTTGTGTTCTCTGTCCTCAAATTGTGCATGCATTGGGTATAATCAGTCTATGTCACTTTTGTACATGTTTAGTCAAGATTTTGTGCAATCCCATTTCTGCACTAACTTGTTTTTTTAAAAAATGTGCGCATGCACACACAAAGTCACAATATGTGCATATTTGTCAAGTCAACTGGGTCTTATGTTTCTCCTATATTAGGGTTTTCTTACTAAAATTTCTTTACTGCTTTCCTCTGAGGCTAAGAGTGTCACCCAATGGGTTTTTATGGCTGAGTGGGAATTGGAATTATAGTTGAAAGAGATTTAAATGTTATTTTAATTTAAATATATATTCTCTCAGTACACACAATTTAATGTTGATGTAGATTTCTCTCAGTGTTCAAATGTAACAGAGGGAATGCAGCAGAAGAAAACTGTGTGACAGGAGAAAACATGTCAGTCCTCTCCCCTCCCCATCAATTTATTGGGTTGGCCAGTAAAAAGTGCTAGGAAGATGCAAAAGAAAGAGGCAGCAGAAGAGTCAATATTGCACACATAGGCATTTTGTACTTTCAGAGGATAAAACTGCTTGTTATATGTAGTTGCCTAACTCTTTTTCTTTAGCCTGCCTCCCCTTTAACAGGCAAAGCAGGTCCAGCTAGCTCAGATTTAGTGGGGAACTTAAGGAAGGCATGCTCTATCCTTTCTTTAGCAACCATTCATCTGCACAAAATTGCCTCTTCCCATCTGCTTTTTGGCTTGATATATAAAAAACCACTGGAACCTGTACCCTTTATCTCTCAAAGAGAAATATACATGAACATGTGTGGTGGAGCTATAAGTAGCTAAATAGCTAGGGAGGAGAGTTCTACATAGCCATTATCTCTTCTGCTGCTGTTCCTGTTCATCCATTCAGTCTGAATCCACCAGCAGCTAATGAATGAATGTTCTCAAGGAGAAAAATTCCTGCTCAAAGAACAATTACAAATCCTATAGTCCCTTGATTCTGACAATATCTGGCCCTAATAAAATCAAAATTAATTGCTAATGTCCACACCAGTAAAAGACATACAAACCTTACAAAGTTGTCTCTGCTTTAAATAAAACACGGACACATTATGTGTTTGGATCTCAACTCACAGAATCCTCCAGCCAGAATGGTCAGCGGTGTTCTAGTGTGTGCTTTCAACCAGTTAAATTGTAAAGGCTTCCTCCATAGAAACTATGATGATGGTGCTCAGAATTCTCAATTTAAGATCTTTAGCATCCCTCAGAGAAATACAGAGTTTCCCAAGCTTTCTGGTGAAAAGTGCGTACACGTGCCTTCAAGTCACTTGTCGAGTTATGGTGACTCCATGAAAACTTCATAGGGTTTTCTGTCAAGGAGTAGGCAAGAAATATTTTTGAGGTGGTTTTGCCATTTTCTTCCCTAAAATATACCCTACAGCACCTGGTATTTGTTGGAGGTCTACCATCTAGTACTAACCAAGGCTGATCCTGCTTAGCTTCCAAGATCAGTATTTACTATTCATCATTGTTTAAATCTCCTAATACCTGTAGATGGCCTCTGGCATATGCAGGTTGGCATGGTTACTATCCATTTCTTAGGTAGGAGAAAATGGGTTAACTGCATGCCACTTACTTTGCAACAGGCCCAGGTAAACATTACTGCTATTCATACAATGAAGACAGAAAATTCCAAAAGGATAATTAGTGATGTTCCATCACCTCAGGTTATATCCTTTAAGGCACAAGCTGTGTGTATTTGCAGTGTGTTGTACATGTATTCCATTCAACTGCGTATTCGTAATAGGAAATAGATTATGGGAAGAGGTGGATCCTTTCCCTCAAAGCCCTGCCCTGCCCTAAAGTGTCATCACCCAAGTCATTTGCTTTAGGCTTAGTGCAGCAGAAAATACCCCATTTTGTATTGCTGAAATGGGGAAAGCGTGATGGAAGGGGAAAAGGAAGGGGAGGGGAGAGACGAGAAAATAAAAGAATTATGTTTTATTACAAAGAATCTCATAGCCATGCTAAAAGTTTTAGTCCCCCAAAAGGTAACATTTCCAAGCTTTAATGAAGAGCTGGCAGGCTGGGGGCTTGTGGTTTCCCATCCTCATTTACTTAGATAAAAGTAGTCTAAGATAGCAACAAACAAACAATCATATTAAAATCAGCACTGAACTGAAAATGTGTTGAACATATTTAATAGTGAAGGAAAGAATCTGAGAAATCTTAGAAAAACTTGTTTGTTAATTGTCAGGAAACCCTGATGAGGAGGAATTCTGGACTGGTGAGATAATCCTTGCAGTTCAGAACTTATTCTGCACAAAATTCACAAATTTTATTTGCATAGGAAACAACATTTTCTGGGCAGAAAGCAGTGCTTCTGCAGAGAAACATTACTTTTTTCCTGTGCAGAACATGGCATTCTCTGCATAAAACAACCTCTGTCTGATTTTTGTATGGAGCAAGTCCTGAACTGCAAACAGTTTTCAAAAACTGTGCGTTTCCAATACTTTTTCACAGTGAGAAGAAATGTCTAAAATTACTTATTGCTTCCTTCAATAACTAAATTAGTGAAGAATTATAATCCAGGAATTTACAACATAACAGATAAGAAGAGTACAGCACACCGCACTAAAGACCATTATGCAGCCAATTTATGGCCACAATCCTGCCTAAATAAAAAGATCTTTGTCTACTAATGGAAGGAAAGCAGAGAGAACTCAGCCTAGCCTCTTTTGGGAGAGAGTTCTACAACCTGGGAGCAGCCACCAAGAAGGTCCTTTCATATGTCCTTACCAGACCTACTTATGATAGTGGTCAGGCCAAGAGGAAAGCCTTTCCTTAGGTAGGGTCAACCAGGGAGATATGGTTTTGCAAAGAGTCTAGACACAAGCTGCATATGGCTTTACAAGGCACAGCACTTTGAACTGTGCATAAAGACACATCAGTAATCACTGAAGTTGTTTTAACAAAGGAATTATATGCTCCCTGTGAAACAATATCTGATGAACGATCTAGCCATAGCATTTTGGAGCCAATGCAGTTTCCAAACACTTTCCAAAGACAGCCTCACATAAAATATATTGCAGTAATCCAGGCATGTTTCACTGTCACCAGATCAAACATATCCACCAATGGGCTCAACTGACAAACTACTTATGACTGTGCATATAAACCTGAGGGACCTCACAGGCCAATGGCCTACATGTTAAACAGAAATCACCAGCATCACTTGACCCCCTCCAAACCAAATGGCCGAGAACCTCCAAATCTCATCCTGGACTGATGGCGCGGAACATAGCATAGTTGATGGTATAGAAAGTTCCCAAGATGTTCATCAGAACTAACAGTTATGCCCTCTTCCTGTCCATCTTTTTACACAATGTATGGCAAAGAGACCTAAGCATCTCGATCTCACAATGAGGTCTGAAGCCAAGCTGTAATGACTTTAGGTAATTCATCTCATCCAGTAACATCTCGAGATGGGAGGCCTTCCAAGCCTACTGCTTGGCTTCTTCACTGATTTTTTCACTGTCACCACTGTCATGTAGTAAGCATTACAATGTTTTTTAGCCTATGTTGGATTTGTTTTGAGTTTTCCACTATCAATTCTCTAATCTCTGTTCCTTTTGTTTCATCATCACCAGCTCCCTAGTAAACCAGAGGGTTTGTTTGGATCTACTGTGTGGGAGGTACACTAACAAGCAATTGTGCCCACCACCCTGGGCATTTCTCCATTTCGATGATCAACCAGGACTTCAATATAATTACCATCCAAGGCAACAGGATTCTCCCCCAGAGCCCTAAAGAAACCATCCAGATCCATCAGCTTCCTGTGGTGGATCATCTTATCTGGCTTTTATCTTTGCTGAAGGCTCTGAATTGCAGTAGTCTAAACCTCACCAAGTAGTGATCTGTCATGACAATAGACCTATGTCAAGATAACATCATACTGCCCACCACAGAAAATTAGGTCTAGACTGTGACATGCAGCATGAAACCAGATACTACTTGAGACAGACCCATGCCCATCGCAAAGAACGTGAAGTCTTCAGCTGCTCCTGAAAGAGTGGTCTCAGCATGGATGTTGGTGTATGAGGGAATTGCAGCACCACCATTCATCCAGCTCCATCATCCAGCAGCAGCAGAGTGAACAGTATACAGCAGCATCCCTATTTTGTTCCAGCCACTCATTTTCAAATGAGTATCTTGAACTTAGTAGACTGCAGGATGGGGTACATGGTCAGACAGATAGCTTCTGTACTTATGGGATGAAATAATAGGTCAAGAAACTTGGATATCTTTTAAGGCCAGACTAAAATTTGACATGGTCACTCTCCTTCTGACCTGAAAGCTATCAGTTGCTATTGGCCACATAGGTGCGTGATCAGGGACACAGCATGCTAGGAGAGACCATTCAATCCTTTAATCTGTGCTGAAGTACCTCGAAAGGTCACTCTTGTGAGGTTGTCAGCCTCACCCCTGAAGCAAGTTTCAGCTTTGGGAGATTACTTCCCTCAAAATCAAAGCATGTGGGGGGAGCGTTTTCAAGGAAGAGGAAGAAGAAGAAGAAGTGCCATTGTATACCATGGTTCCAAAAGCTGGTATGCCCCATAATTGCTATTTTTTAAAAAAAGCAACATAAAACTATATTTCTCATAAGGAGCCCTGGTGGCGCAGTGGTTAAATGCCAGTACTGCAACCACAAGGTTGTGAGTTCGATCCTGCCAGGCTCCAAGGTTGACTCAGCCTTCCATCCTTTCGCAGGTCGGTAAAATGAGTACCCAGCTTGTTGGGGGCAATTAGCTAAAATACATTGTAAACCGCTTAGATAACACTAGTTGATAGGCGGTATAGAAATAAATGCTATTGCTATAACATGAAGCTTTGGTTTTCACTAACAACAAGTATTCCCCATAGAATGAATGTTTTGGAGTGAATGCCCGAAATGCTTTCCTCACTGCAATGCATTTGACTCAGCCTCAGTAATATGTCTCATTTATAGACTAAAAACAAAAATTATGAAGTAGCGACCTGAGACAGATCATTACCACTAGGCATATGATTATCATCATTTTTTCCAGGAGCCTACTCTAACCACTATTTCCCTCTTCCATCCCACTACTAGGCAAAATATAGGGAGAATAAAGTCAATCCCCCCCTTACTTGTTTAATACCATCCTAGATTATTTCTCCAATCCTTCTTCTAGCTTCAAATTGTAAAAACACAGAACTTTGCAATTAGTACTAGAGCAACTGGAAAAGCTTTAGAAGCATATTACCAGTGTTTCTCAGGAACAGTGAGCAAAGGAGTGACAAGGAAGGGAGATTTAAGTGAGTATAAACTGTGGAGAAAGGAAGGTCCTGCTTATCTGCAACACACACCTTCACAACAGAGTTGTCTCAACTGCTTTATTCCCAGATCTGTAAGAAAGAAATGCCAACACTTTAAGTCTTAACTCCCTGAAAACATATGCTGGAATGCCTTGCAGTTTAGCACTACTGTGTCACAAAGCTGCAGTTCACATCCTAAACCTCAAGCTGTAAAAACATTTAGAAATATACACAGCAACCGTGGCCTTTTCTTAAAGAAGTGAAGCATAGATTTTTCACATTTTCTGTTTTTCTCT
This sequence comes from Iguana delicatissima, assembly GCA_948472985.1. Lineage (NCBI taxonomy): Eukaryota > Metazoa > Chordata > Lepidosauria > Squamata > Iguanidae > Iguana > Iguana delicatissima. The sequence continues at coordinate 324,030 of CAOKZL010002295.1, read as the reverse complement.
TTTGACTTCTAAATTACAGAAATAGTTCTTTGTCAGGTATGAATGAATCCATCCTTCCTTTTCAGAAGCATACATATGCAAAGGACAAGGCAATGAAACACAGATATACAGGGTAGATTTTAAAATACGCCACATCTAAGATGCTGCATTCGGGAGGAGGACTTAAAAAAAACAACTCTGAGGGTGCAGGCAGCTTTAATTTGCAAAATAGTTAGAATAAAAATGTAATCCTCCTCCTGCACTAGCATGAACAAATACAATGGGGAAAAATGGGACAGCTTCTTCATTAACAGCAACATTTTCAAAATAATTATATAAAAGTCTCTTGTCATGCTGTTTGTCAACGAGAAGTCTCTCACCTTTGAGACAAGCCATTTTGCTTAATAATATATCTGTGTCCAAGCACAGACAACACCAAGACATTATATATGTAGAACTACAAGCTCTGAAATTCCAAAGATGTTGTCAAGGCAGTTAAAGTGGAATCACTGTCCTAGAATTGTTTAGTGTGAAAGGGCCCTTAAATTTAACAGTGCCCCAGATATTATAACCTACTCCCAACTTTCATTGAAATCATTAATGTCTGTGCTGCTTTTAGGGGTGCTATCATGCAGGATTTCAGATGGATAATAGATTCAACAGAAATCTCTGCTTTAATTAATAAGCCATTGTGTTCGTTCACAAAACCTGGGGGCCACAGTTTACTTCTTCATTTAAACACAGATCTAATTCTGTTCACATGAGGAATCCAAGATGGTAATGAAAGTCCATTCTTCTACATCCTGCTGTTTGAACACAAATAAAATTGCCTTTTATTCCCATGTGCAAATGAACTATGAATTGGATTGCTCTCTAAACGTGCTCTTAAACTTTCAACAGTGCCTCCGAACACAGTTTTGTTTTTTAGGAACCTCCAGTAAAGAAGATACAGGAGAGTCAGGTCAATTATGATAGAGTTGAATAATGCCAAAATCATCACAGGGAGATACTATAGTATAAATGAAGATCTGAGAGGAAGTAGACTGAGACCTATTGGTAAGTCTCTGTGTGATCTAAAGCAGATCAGCAAGACTTACTTACTGTAAACTATCTAACAATAGCCAAGAAAATCCTGTGATAGCTTTGCCTTGGGGTTACCGTAAGTAGGAAATGACTTGAAGACATACAACAGCAGTACAGCAGTTTATACAGTTTCCTGTCACCCCCAAATAAGGCTGCTAAAATAAACAAAAAGGCTTGGGACCTACCAGGAAACTTTGTTAGCTTGTTCTGGACTAAGCATACCCTCAAAGACCTTTTATTCTTTATTTTAGCACATATCTAACCTCCTGAACCATCATATAGATCCTATAAACAAAAAAAAACCCTACTTATACCTATTATAAATCATAAATGGACAATGCATAGACATTTGGAATGAGCAGCAAAACTAATGAGAAAATGGGCATTCCCCGAGTTATGCAGGTTTGCAGAACTGTTAATCAATCCTGCACAGTCCTTTGCTTCTCTCATTTCTCAACTCATCAACAGAATACATAGGTATCTGGGCAGGAATATACCTGTGCACATTAACACTACACTCAAGTCCTATAATTCTGATTTGACTTGCCAAAGGAGAGGAAAAGCCATCACCTGGTAATATACAAAAAGGAGTAAATGGCACCTCAGAATAAACCATATATACACACTTTTTCATTGTTGACATATTTCAGTGGCTTATAGCATATATCAATTATATACCTAAAAATGTTATGCAACTATCATTAACCTTAATATATCAATAAAAGTATATAAATATATGTATGTATGTATGTGTGCATATGTATACATATATACATATACATGTGTGTTTATATATAAACATAGAGTAATCTGACAGGAAAGAAACCTTTTTACTTCTTGCATGTTGTAATACTAACTGCAGTTGACTAGCTGTGCGTGAGCACAGATCTTAAAGTAAAGGAAGAGCAGGATCACCCTGATATCAAGTTGGGCATAGAAAACATGTTTCCATGGAAAATTAAGAACTATTTGAAAAACACACCTTGCCTTGAATTTGAAACTGTCATCCATTTTAGAGCTGTACCAAAATATACAGTCTACCAAAAATATCCAGATGTAATTTCATTGGTTTAAGGTTTCTGTGCATTATCATTCATAAAATATGCATGTTTTATTGACCCATTAGGTAGGATTCAAAGCATTTCCTGTTTAAAACCGAAGATAGAGGAAAAGGCTTTGAGGTAGCCTCCTCCCTTCGAAACAATGGCCTCAGCCTGCTATAAGAAGCAAAATTATGTTCTCACCTTTTTCAAGAGATGTGGTAGCATGATTTTTTAATTGCTAGGTACATTTCCTGATTTTTTAAAAAAATAGTAACTTAATTTATTATATGTTTGTAATGACACCTAATCAACATGTCTAATAATATATTGGTTTCTCTCTATCTCTTCTATGCATTTTCCTCTTCAGGTAAGAATACTACTAAATCTACATATATCTCTAAGAAAACAGCTTAGAGTAGCTCTTCAAACTTTTACTTCAACAGGCCAAATTTAAACAATATAGTGGAAACAACATATGCAATTCATCAACTACTTTTCTCCGCAGAAGAATATCAAATGCCACCTCTTCTGCACCTTTATGACTTACAGTATTCCCTGGCCCCTTTTGCAGAAGTTATCACCATATTAGATGTTGCTGAACATATTTGATATGAAAGCACTGTCTGTTCGTTTCCAGTATCTAACGAGTATCTCCCCTAGAGTTGCCAGGAAGGTGCTGATTAATTAACTGAGGTAGTGGAGCTGAATCGTACAACAGCTGTTTGGAGAATTGTCATTAACTTGGTCTCCTTTCCTGTCTATTAACTTGCTTGTAGTGATAGAGCGCCAAATTGCAACGTGGGGGAGAATCTGCTGTAAACCCAGCTTTGCTTGTCCATATTCCATAACAAAGTCAAGGAGGATTTTTTTTTTTTTTTAAAAAAGGCAGAAACAAAGAATAATATAAAATGCAAATAGAGAAAGACGAAGCAAAAGAGAATTAGCTTCTTCGAAGTCACATAGCTCTACTGTCACTTGTCAACTGCACCTTGAGAGTGGATATTCCTCTAGGCAGTATGTCAAAAAACAGAAATAGCATCTATCTTGACCTGATTGAAAAGTTGAGCAATAGGAGTCAACTTCAAGCAGGTGAACAGGCAACAGCTCCTGGCAGCTGCTCAGCAACCAGGAGAGCTTTCATGGTAAAGGGCCAGCAGAGGTTTTATCTTTCCTTTTCCCCATTCCCCACAGATAAAGGGGGAGTGGAGGATGACCACTTTGGGTCTGGAATTATATATGTTTACTTTTTAGTAAATGTGCTCTGCCTGGGAAGGACTGAAGGCGGAACACCATACCCTTCCTTTGAAACCTAGCTGTTTTATCAGAAGATCTGACAGCCTTATGCCATCAACCAGCCTTTTTTAAAGAACTTTCAATTAACCTCTGAAGTCATAAAAATGAAGAACCCTCCTAATTAAGAAGGAAGAGAGGACAGCCTTTGCAGCTGCCTTCTTTCTGCAATCAAGAATTGAGTAAGTCTCTTTGCCCCATGAGACTGGGGCAGTTGAATTTAAAATCTGGGATCTGACATTTTAAAAAGAGAAGAACTAAGAATTTAAGTGCATCTACTTTGTGAATAGATGAAGCTGCATGTTACTTGCAAGAAGGCATTGGTCTCTAACAAGGAAATCATAGCATGAGAAAGTTCAGTCATTATCAGCTGGATACTGTTTTCTTGGCCATCTCTAGCTAGATTCCAGGGAAGTGAATTGTTCACTCTATAACTGCTGGATTAAGTGAAAAACAGAACCTTCCCTGAAATAGCTAGATGATGTTCTACAATAGAATCATAGAATCATAGAAATGTAGAGTTGGAAGAGACCACAAGGGCCATCCAGTCCAACCCCTTGCCATGCAGGAAAACCCTCAAAGCACTCCCGACAAGTGGCCATCCAGCCTCCGCTTAAAAACCTCCAAGGAAGGAGACTCCACCACACTCCGAGGCAGCACATTCCACTGCCAGACAGCCCTGACTGTCAGGAAATTCTTCCTGAGGTTCAGGTGGAATCTCCCCTCCTGCAGCTTGTATCCATTGCTCCTTGTCTTGATCTCAAGAGCAGGAGAAAACAAGCCCACTCCCTCCTCAACATGACATCCCTTCAAATATTTAAACATGGCTATCATGTCCCCTCTCAACCTTCTCTTCTGCAGACTAAACATACCCAGCTCTCTAAGTCTCTCCTCATAGGACATGGCTTCCAGGCCCCTCACCATTTTGGTTGCCCTCCTCTGGACCTGCTCCAGCTTATCCATATCCTTCTTGAATTGGGGTGCCCAGAACTGGACACAGTATTCAAGATGAGGTCTAACCAAAGCAGAATAAAGTGGTACCAATACCTCCCTCGATCTAGACACCATACTCCTATTGATGCAACCAAGAATTGCATTGGCTTTCTTGGCTGCTGCATCACACTGCTGACTCATGTTCAGCTTGTAGTCTATTAAGACTCCTAGATCCCTTTCACACGAACTGTTAGCCAGCCACGTGTCCCCCATCCTATATTTCTGCATATCATTTTTTCTGCCTAAGTGTAGGACCTTACATTTCTCTCTGTTGAAGTTCATTTTGTTAGCCTTGGCCCAGCTCTCCAATCTGTCCAGGTCCTTTTGAATTTTGATCCTGTCATCTGGCGTATTAGCAACCCCTCCCAATTTGGTGTCATCTGCAAATTTGATCAGCGTGCCCTCTATTCCTTCATCCAAGTCATTAATGAAGATGTCGAACAGCACTGGGCCCAGGACAGAACCCTGTGGTACCCCGCTAGTCACTTCTCTCCAGGATGAGAATCTGCCATTGGTGACCACCCTTTGGGAACGGTCAGTCAACCAGTTACAAATCCACCTGACAGTAGCCCTGTCCAGCCCACATCTTTCTAGCTTCTTTGCAAGAATGTCATGGGGAACTTTGTCAAAGGCCTTACTGAAATCAAGATACACTACGTCCACAGTATTCCCTTCATCTATCAAGCAAGTAACTCTATCATAAAAAGAGATAAGATTAGTCTGGCATGACTTATTTTTGAGAAATCCATGTTGACTTTTCGTAATTATGGCATTGTTTTCTAAGTGATTAGAAACTGACTTTTTGATGATCCGCCCCAGGATCTTTCCAGGTACTGATGTCAGGCTGACTGGGCGATAATTATTTGAGTCCTCTTTTTTTCCCTTCTTGAAGATGGGGACAACATTTGCCCTCCTCCAGTCTGCCGGAACTTCTCCTGTCCGCCAAGAGTTTTCAAAGATTATAGCAAGAGGTTCCGCAATGACCTCTGCTAATTCTTTTAAAATCCTAGGATGCAATTCATCTGGCCCTGGAGACTTGAATTCATCCAGTGTGGCCAGGTATTCCTGTACTACCTCTCTACCTATTCTGTGCTGCATTTCCCCCACTTCCTCACCTGCTCCCCAACTGCTAGGCTGAGTATTTTTATCCTTTAGGGAAAAAATTGAGGCGAAGAAGGTGTTGAGGAGTTCTGCCTTTTCTCTTCCTCCTGTTAGTAATTCACCATCTTCCCTGCGCAGTGACCCTATCATCTCCTTCTTTTTCCTTTTGCTGCAGACATATTTAAAAAAGCCCTTTTTATTGTTTTTAATGTCTCTGGCCAGCCTAAGTTCGTTCTGTGCTTTAGCCTTTCTGACCTTCTCCCTACATCTCCTGGCTACTTGCTTATAATCTTCTTTGGTGATTTCCCCCTTCTTCCATTTCCTGTACATGTTTTTCTTACCACTTAGCTCAGCTGAGAGTTCTTAAGTCAACCATTCCGGTTTGTTCAGATGCCTTCCATTTTTCCTCCTTAATGGCACAGTTTTAGCCTGTGCCTTCAGTATCTCTCTTTTAAAGAATTCGCATGCATCCTGAACTCCTTTCTCATTGACTATTCTTGACCACGGGATTTCAGCCAGCAGCTCCTTCAGTTTACAGAAGTCTGCTTTTTTAAAATCTAAGACGAGTGCCTGGCTACACTTGTCTTCTCCTCCCCACTGAATGCCAAATTCTAATAGGGCATGGTCACTCTCTCCTAAAGATCCAACCAGTTCTACGTCATTAACAAGGTCTTCCCTGTTGGTCAGGATCAGATCCAGAATATTTGATCCCCTTGTTGCCTCTTCCACCTTCTGGACCATGAAATTGTCTGCAAGACAAGCAAGAAACTTGCTGGACTTGCTGTCTTTGCAGAGTTTGACTGCCAACATACATCCGGGTAGTTGAAATCTCCCATTATTACTGTATCTCTCCTTTTTGAATGTGCAGTCATTTGGTCTAGGAAAGCGCCATCGAGGTCCTCAGTCCGGCTTGGAGGTCTGTCGTAAACCCCCACTATAATATCCCTATTGTTTCTCGCTCCCTTAATTCTTACCCAGATGCTCTCGACCTGGCTTCCGGTGTTCAAGTCATGGATGTCTTCACAGGTGAAAACATCCTTGACATATAAGGCTACTCCTCCTCCTTTCTTATTTGGTCTATTTCTACAAAATAGGCTATACCCCTCTATTCCTACATTCCAATCGTGAGACTCATCCCACCAGGTCTCAGTGATGCCTATCAAATCGTATTTATTTTGTTGTACTAGGAGTTCAAATTCATCTTGTTTCCCATACTCCGTGCATTAGTGTAGAGACACTTAAGTCCCCGTGCCCTTCCTGCAAGCCCCATAGCATTGTTTCCACCCCTCCCACGATTGGATGCTATTCCTACTTGGCCAATATCATTTGGGCCTTTTCCCCCTGCACTTGCCAAGTCCTTGTCCTGAATAATCTTGTCTCCCTCCCCAGCTATACTTAGTTTAAAGACCTCCTAATCCTCCTTGTGAGACTGTTTGCAAAAACGTTCCTGCCAAGTTTCATGAGGTGCAGCCCATCCCTTGCCAGAAGCCCATGTTCATGGAATTTCAAGCCATGATCCAAAAAGCCAAACTGTTGCCGGTGGCAAAATGTGCAGACCCAGTTGTTGACCTCTACTATTGTCCTTTCCCTTCGTGCACCATATCCTTGAACATGGAGGATTGACAAAATGACCACCTGCGCACCAAGGTCCTTAAGCTTTCTCCCCATAAGCTCGTAGTCCTTTGTGATGTGGTGAAAGCTGCGCCTCACCGTGTCATTGGTTCCAACGTGAACCAAAATGAGGGGCTTACAGTCAGTGGGCTTGACCAGCCTGGCTACCCTCTCTGTTACGTGGTTTATCTTGGCCCCAGGAAGACGGCAGACCTCTCAGTTGAGCTTGTCCGGTTTGCAAACTGCTGGTTCGGTTCCTCTGAGCAAGGAGTCCCCAACCACCAGAACTCGCCTCCTCTGAGGCCTGTCCGGGATTCTTCGACAAGCAGATTCTTCCAGGATAGCCTGGGCATTGTGTTGAGGCTGGGAGTGCTGGTCTTCCTGATGTTGGATGCTGTCCTGTTGGTGTTCAAGTTCCAGTTGCCGAAGCTGGATTCCTTCTTACTGATGTTCTGTTCCCTCCTTCTGGTGTTCCTCATCTTTCATAGCACCAAGAACATTGAAGTGATTCTGTAGTTTGAGAGTCTCTGTTTCCTTCGTGGCCCTTCTACTTCTCCTTGCGACATTCCTCCAAGCATCGCTTTCCTGGCTCACGGAACTGATTTCCTCATCTGGCAGCTCCTCCGCATATCTGGTCTTCAGGAAGGTCCTCTCTGCCCTATCCAAGAAGTCCTCACCTTCTCTAATAAGACAAAGATTAGAAACCTGTGCCTCCAGCTGCCGAACCTTGTCCTCCAAGAAGTTCACCAGCTTGCACTTGCTGCAGGTGTACCCAACACCATCTTGTGGCAAGAAAAGGAACATGCCACAAGTGCTACAGGTGACAGCAGCAGCTCCCTCACCTTCCATACTTGATAATACAGAGAATAGTTGTTAAAAAAAACCAAACCTGTCTAACTAATGGATAGGAGAATCTTCGGTTTAACTCACCATCCTTCTCGACGGGACTCGAAGCATGCATAGAGTTCAGAGAACAGCAGCCATTGAGAACAAAAACAATGGACTATGGAGGAAATACATGGAGAATTCAAGAATATGACTGACATCATGAGGCAAGAATTCTAGGAATTAAGATGAGAAACAAGAGGGAGAAAGATGAAAGATACTGCGAGAGAGATAAAATCAGACATTGAGGCAAAACAAGCTGAAAATCAGATGGTGAGACAAGCACAAGCAGGATTCATAGAGAGAGATTTCACCTCAGAAAAGATTTATGATCTGGGGAATTTGGCCTGTGAAAGGGAGATTACATCCGAAGGAAGGAAGAAGAGCAAGATGAATTTAATTGGGCCTTGTAAGCAAACTGAATGAAACCAAGTTGAAATTATTTGTTTGACTCAAGGAAGAGTGAGAAGGATGTTAAAATCAAGGATGTTGTCCCAAGTCTGTGATTCTATGAAGTCATGTGTGAGGGCTGATCTATTCTGTGAGACTGAAGGAGGTGGAAAGATGTTTGAAATAAGGGTGCTGTCTCAGGATAATGTTTCTGAGATGTTATATGAGAATCAATCAGGAAAATTATACTTTTGTGGGGAGTTAAAATCAAGATGAAGATTTGGTCAAATAAGATTAATATGGTCACAGATTTCAGCTGACAAGTGAATTGGGTCAGTGAATTCTGTGATGGGTTTTAGAATATAAAGTAGTATTAATATATTTGGAAGTGACCAAAGCTAAAAAAAGCATGTAATAGGTTCACCATTTTAACTAGTGAATATATAGTTACAGATTTTTGATAATTGTACCAGATTGTACTTATAAGGATTTGGATATATTTGGACATAAGGATGTTATTAAATATGTAACAGATGTTGTGTGCAGCTACTCTGTTACTCTCAAGAAAACACACAGTTTTTTTCCCCATTGTGTTTAACATGCTATAGGATGCTTAGCTGACAACGGTTGCTGGAGTTAATGATTTACAACACACAATGGGTTATATAGTGTTATAGTTACATACTCATGATGCCCACTGGTGCCTTCATTCTCTGAATATATTTCTCTTCTAAACTTCCAGTTTTTCCCCCCAAGGAATTAACTTCCTATACGTACCTTGATCTAAAACATTTTTCCATCTCTGGTGTTACCTTTGTTTCCTTTCTCTGAGCATCTCACTTACCACTGACCAAATACCTAGAGGTCCCCTTGTCCCAGCCTGTTCTCTTTAATCCCTTTGCCCTAGACTGAGATTCCCACACTCTTTCCTTTGATATGCAACCCATTGTAAATCACAGTTCTAAATTGAGTACTTGAAAGTGTATGCAGAGTAAATCACTTGTTGACTGCCATCACTTCTAAGTAAACAAAGCCATTCCTAGCCAGCTTGGTTAAATACCCATTTACAACTAACATTCAGCTATTAAGCCATATCCAACATCAGTCATATGGTTTCTTGTATCACACTTACTTATTCGCACAAATCTTACATCACATTAATAGCATAATCTACATTAATTCATAATCATGGATGATCCATACAATCCACATATCATGGAGTACACCCAACATGACAACAGATTTACACTATTAACTAGAGGAAATAATACATAATTAAGTCAGTAAGCAGTATTTAGAAAATTAGTAACATAAAGGTTATCTAGCAGTATTAAGGTTATTTATTATGCAGTATTATTCTTTACTATGCAAGTATGTTGTAATATAATGCAATAGAAGAAACAGAGAGAGATTGGGTTTGGTTTGGTAAGGTTTTTTTTTCTTTTAGAAAGTATGAACTGGGGGAGGGGAAGCCTTTTAGAGGCTTGAAGCAAGCGGTAGGCTGTAATCCATCTAAAGAAAGGTCAAATCTTTTATGTTTCCTTTTCTTTTTCTTTCTTTCTTCATTTTCTTTCTTTCTCTCTTTCACTTTCTTTTACTCTTTAAATTTTAATTGGTATATTTTTATATTTGCTTAGATTTTTTTTCTTTTTCTTTTATACATGACTGGATACATTTATGTATTTGTAGCATTTTTAGTGTTTCTTGGAAAAAGTTAATAAAAAGGAAAAGAAAGAAAAGTTGAACAAACAGACTGACTTTCACTGGGTCTTCTCTTCAAGTATAAAAGGAAATATATCTACTCCAGAGGGTCTGCCCAAATGCAGAGTCCAAGCAGATGCTGCTCTCACAGCGTTGCTATGGTCTAATAACATTTTGCAGAGTACCTCAACCTGTGGACTTTGGCTGCCCAACAGAATAAAGATGATTATTCAGAAGCGCATTATCTGTATTAAATGTCAGAAGAGAGGAAATTATGCATGGGGTGCAAAATGGTCATTACAGCTCCTGTTCAACTTGATTCTTGCTTCTAGTGTGTCTCAAAAAACAAAACAAAAAAACAAGTTACAGAGAATCTTTCTTATATACTATAAAACTTAAATAGCAATCTGCCGTACTTTATTTCTTGGTTGTATCATGAATAACTTATTTAAGGAAAAGTTTAGCACATTCAAACCAACGGGATCACATGATAACCTGAGCAAGCTCTCCTTGTTCCTTCTGACATGCTCTGCTATGACAAGTACGAGAGATCGAAAAATGTTAACACCAGCCCCATCTGTAACTGCTACTGCATGCAATTTATTCTAATATTATGCTTTTAATCATATGGAGAATTGTAAAAACTGAAAAATTAGGCATGTGATTAAACATCAGCTAATCACTCTACACAGTGAATAAGCAAAGAAAAAAAGGTACAGTATCTGAAAATAACATCAGGTACTGTACGTAATAAATGGATGCGGGGCTGGCATTGCATTGATATAGACAGAGCATCTGCCTTGTGATAAAATTAAGTCTTGTGACAGAAATAAATCACTGTAGGAAAGAATGTAAACCATTATCCAATAGGATTTTCTCTTTTCTTCTTATATGACAGAACTTATTGGATTTCCTGATGCTAGACAGCTAAGTGTAACCATGATAAGATGATAAATTGAGAAGACTGCATAATTTGAAATTTAGCAGTTACTTTTTGGAGAGATGTTGAGATAAAGGGAGAAAATACTTTGATTTCTGTGAGTAACTATTAAATTGGGAATCTCCTTTACTTATAATCTGATACTCTCCTACCGTGTCATATCATCAAACAATGCCAACAAGCAGCAGCGGGTAAAATAGATTTTGGACTAAGATGAATAAGGGAGGTACTTATCTTTCTCTCCCCCAACTCCCTTTTTCCAATATTCACAGTTTTATCTAAAGAGCACAGCATAAAGGTTACTGTTGACATAAAACATTCTGGTCTTATTTAATATTACTTTTAGCTTGGGTACCTTTTAAAAAATGAGAAAAGAGACAAAAATGTGTTTTTGTTACTCTTTTTATATTGAATGGGGGAAAAATCCATACAATCTGTAAAAAAAATCACCTCTAATAAATAATAGAACTTCTGTATAGATAGTGTTTGATAAATGTGACTCAGAAAACATGATTTCATGTTTTAATGGCTTTCCATTGTTAGAAGTATGCTATTAATTAGTGGATAAATGGATTCATCTATTCAAGATGTTCCCGTTATGGCTTGCTTTTTAACCCCTTTTTATCAAAAATTTTTCAGCCGAAAACAGTGATAAAATAGACTGGAGATGACAGATTTAACCTGATGCATTTATTTTGTTTAATTTCTTAAATCAAATATTATTACGACCTGCAAGGGTTTAATTAACAGGACCTCTGTTGTCATAGTTATTGCTCTCTATCCTTCAGCACAGATCCTTATTTTTTTTTATCTTCCGATTCCTTCAACATCCTCTTCTCCTCTTTTTTTTCCATGTATGTCATCTACTTTATTGTAAACCAATTGGCAGGGGGAAAAGTTTCATCATTCCAAACATTTGATCGATTTTAACTTTTTCTATTACTGTTAATCGTTATTATTAAATTGACCCAGTTCAGATGATGGGGCAATCTAACAGAATCTTTAACTTTTTGACACATAGCACTTTATTTGTTTAGTGCACATTTACCTTTGACAATTTCTTTATTCTGCACAAAAGCTGGTCATAATTTGTTATCCACGTTAATTATTAAAATATCCACTTAAAACAACCACATCTCATCATGGTTGGCCCAAGACATTTTTCTCCCTGAGGCAAAGGACAAGATAACATTTCTCCTACTCCAAGTATGGAAGTCAACAGGACTGTCAATTGTTCTCCGCTGCTCTCCTAAAAGCAGAAAGCCAATCTAACGGGTGAGGAAAAGCACAATCCAGTCCCTCCAATAGAGAGGAATATCCAGAGGAGATGGAAGGAATTATCAGAGGTATACCACCACTGCCTCCCACCACCTAAAGCCATTACCTCACCCTACCTAATAGCTGGACTGGTCAATAAAAGACAGAAAAGGTTTCTACTGATGTATTTGGCAGAGAAGTATAACATATTTAGAGGTACAGCACGGGGTACAGTATTCCCCTTTGAGGAGTATGCAAAAACTAATGAAAGCATCATATTTCTATTTTGTGGGCAGGGGCTTTGGAGGAAAGTGCAGGAAGAGTTCAAGGGCTGCACTTTGAGGCAACAGTGGTTGCATGCCACACTTTGCCCAAACATGCACCAGATAAGCACAGTGAACACCATGGACTGATTGAGAACCTACCATGGAGAACAGAAGGTTTTAATTCTTTCTTCCTGGTGTGTTCACCATCTATATACCCTTCCTGCATCTCCATTTTTTATTGGTTGAAAGTGATTCATCCGTTTCAACAGATCACTTTAGAACAATAACATATCCAGGTGCTGGAGGCTCTGATCTGCATCAGGCTTACAGCGTAGAACACACATTGGCCTCAATTCAACATGCCCTCAGAGTAGCATAAATATCTCCATGTGGGTCTGCACTACACTGAGCCACATACCACCACCACCCTGACTTAGAATAAAGCCCCTGAAGTCACCCTACATGGTTGTACCATGCTTCAAAATGAACAGGCAGGATCAGAGAAGATCTGGCTCCCCTCCCGCACGCACACACGGCTTGACACACAGTAATGACACCAGCTCCAAGATTTGTGGGAGCCTTCTGAGATGCTCAGTGCCTTCATAATCATTGGGGGAGGGGAGGGAGTTGCCAATCTGGCTGCTCATCTTGAAGCACGGAATGCCTCTGTGATGCAACTACCGGGCTTTTCAGTAATTCAGGAGGGGGAGCTTTGGTTGCAGCAAGGAGAGGAAGGGATTACCAGGCCCTGCAGGAAGGCAACACTCCTTGTTTGTGTATGTGCCTTCAAGTCACCTGTTGACTAAGGGGGACCCCATGAATTTCATAGGGTTTTCTTAGGCAAGGAATACTCAGAAATGGTTTTGTTAGTTCCTTCCTCTGAAATACAGCCTACAGCACCTGATATTTGTTGGTGGTCTCCCATCCAAGTATTAACCAGGGCTTCTTAGTTTTGAAAAACAGACAGATCTGGTATATTTACCCTCCTCACAATGCTAGGATCTTGCACAGGCACACATCTCCTATGCTTTTAGAGTAAGAAGTAAAAGAAGTCTTAGCTCCTAGTTCCATCTCTGAAGTTCCATCTACTTTAGTATTTGTTGTATTGATGAAAATATAAGAAAAGATGAGACATTAAGACCAGCAGATGAGAAAACAGATGGCAGTTTTCCTCCTTTCCCTTTTTTTAAAAATTGTAATGTTATGTTACATACTTCAGAAATAATGACAGACAAAAGAAAACAATAAACAAAGTAATACAGGGAAAAATTAAAAAGGGGAACAGTTACTCCTCTGTTAAATCTGATTACTGACAGAAAATGTATTTTACACATTTATTCTGCTTTCTTTCCAGGAATAAATATAAGTGCAATTTATTTGCAGTTTGGAGATTTCTTTCTCATAACAATTTACATTTAATCTTTCCCCCCATAATCTGAGGAAAAAAGAGGTACTACAAGCCATGGCCACATTGGGGGATCTGGGCCTTGATTCAGTAGCTGGGGGATTTCCCAACTAAGGCCCTCTCCTCATGTGGGAAAGGAACCGCACAAAAACGGGACCCACCAGACTTCTTCAGCATCCAGGCAAGTCCGTTGGGATGAGGAGCAGTGCGAGCTCGTTGCTCCGCACTGCTCCGGTATCCAAAATGGCAGCTTCCAGTTGGTGGAGGCTCTCCACCAACTGGAGAAGCTCGCTAACCTAAAGCCCGCCCCTGGCAGATCTGCAGGCACGCACTAGTGCACGCCTGCAAATCTGCACCGGAGCACGGGGATGGAGCGACACGGAGTCGCGTGCTCCGTGCTTTTTAAAAACCTCTAAAAAGAGGTTTTTAAAAAATACACCACGTAACCAGTTCCGGTCATTCCGGAGCGGACTGAGGTGCGGAATTGCAAAAAGTAGTCCGCCCCAGTCCACTCTACGGTGCAGAAGACTTCTGTTGGAGGTCGCTCTGCACTGTTTTAATAGCCTGGTGCGGAAAGGGCCTAAGATGCTTTGTTTCCAAACCCACCCACTATGTCTGAAACTCCCTGTCACAACTTGTAAATGCTTAGGCCACAAGGGATATTTCTCTCTTTCTACAATACAGTGAAAGGCTAGCAGCAAGCCCAAGCGATTAAAATTAAATAGAGCAGCATCTTTTGAAACTCTGCCCATATATCTTACAATGCTAAACTAAGGAAGCAATGTTCCCTTTGAAGTCATTTCCACTGAATTTCTTTTCTATAGCTTGCAATGTGATAAGCCATGCAAAGGGCGAGGGGGTGGCAGAAAGGAGGGGCACAAAGGCACTGAATGTTGATCACTTGTAATTATGGTAATCGCCTTCAAAACCTTTAACTGCTGTAAAATCTGGCTGTCTTCAGATGGAGCTAACTCCATGTGACAACACCATAAAAGCTGTTAGAGAAATGTAAACCACTACAGCTGGATACCAGCCCTTAATTAGAGTGTACTGCACAAACACAGGCATCTTCGTGTAACCAGGAAAAAAGATATAATAAATCTATTAGCCTAAGAAGAGAGAGATATAATCTGTAAAGCCGGATTCTTTAATGCAAAAGGAAACCATCTTGAAGCCACAAGGTAGAAATAGAAAGGTTTCTTTAGAAGACAGTGACAGCCACAAATGTATTGCTTTCAACAAGTAAAAAGTGGGTGTTTCGAAAACGAAGAAGCAGGCCAACGCCATTAATATATCCTGCAAGGATCTCCAGAATCTGGTGAAACATTGGTTAAGTTACTAAATTTAAAAGTACTAGATCTCAAAGGTAAGCATCCATTGATGTGAAACAGCCATAAATGGCATCTAATGTTTTTAGATCAGGGATGACAATCATGCAGCATTCCAAATGCTGACCAAGTCAAAACATTTTCATGCCACTGGACTCTTAAAAACTGACTTGGGTGCAGTTTTAATGCCATATGGCGCTGTTTTAAAGGTAGTCTTTATATGGTCTTTTAATGAATTTTAATGTTTTTCGTATTTAATGTTTTAACTGTATAAATTATTTAATTGCTTTTTAAATAATTCTTACATTTATACATTTATTAATGACTTTGAATAGTTTTAATCTGTATTATTTTTAAATGCGTTGTTAACTGACTTTATTCCCATTACTGGGAGAAAGGTAGGATATAAATGAATGAAATGCATGGATAATAAATAAACTCTCACCACCTCTGGCAAGCATAGCTGTAGTGAGAAACTCTGGAAGTTATGGGAGTCACAATCCAACAAAATCCAGACGGCCACACTTTGCCCAACCTTGTTTTAGATTCACACTGGTTAATTTATCAAATAGTTGTACCATAAGCATTAATGTCAATAAAATAAAAGGCATCAAAGGATCATCTAGTTTGTTCTCAGCCTCTGAAAGGTAACAACAAGTACCCATCAAATTCTTTTCAAACCAGGGAGAAGAAAAACCTCTAATGCTATTGCTCATCCATCAGTTCCTAAATCAAGGAAATCAGACACGGCCTGCACACTTTTCTTCAAGTATTTAAAAAAAAAAAAGATTGACCCTTGTGGTTTTTTAAAGCAAGCATCTTACTGAATAAAACTACAGCTCTATCAGATGATGCACAGGTTAAAATCCTGGTTTGGTGTAAAGCTGAACCAAAGAAGTAGCACATGGTAGAAGGCTAAACCTACATACATACATACATACACTACAGCAGATGACCCCCATAAATGGAGCCCGAGCTCCCTGGAAGAAGAGAGGTATACAAAGCAAGGCCTTATCACATATAAGCTGAAATCACCTTGGGAGGTGCCGCCTCAAGTTCACCACTCTTCAAGCACCCCAAGCAGGGGATTACAAGGCACAAAGTCTTTCAAGTGCCACCTTGAAGACAGTTTCTCAGCCTGGCTCGCTCAGGATTATTTATAACCTGATGAAAGTCTTTTCATTGTCAGGAAACAAAGTGATTGGCAAGGAAGTCACTTACAAACTAATGTACTATTTGTTGGCATTTGTATTAGCAGGTTTATTATGTTTAATACTGGAAATAACCAGGAGAACAAGCCATACAGTGTAAAGAATCATTTCTGAAATGTTAGGCTCTAGTAACCTAAGGAAGACATCTATCATGTTAACGTTCCAGATTGAAATGTACTTAGTTTCTGAAGCCTAGTACAACAATGTGGAAATACAAAATAGGCCACGTAGCACAATTTAGTTAAAAACTGAGATTTTTTAGCCCTGTTAAGGCAATTCATTCATGTGCTGCACGAAAGGTGTGTGAGTGCTGCCTTCTCCCCACACTAGCCTTTCCCATTGCTTTCCCTCAACCTCCCTGAATTTAGTGAGAAGGTTTGAAAGAAGTTTTGAAGTGTGGTTAGCTGAAAGTACCACTAAGTCTCCTCACAATCAGAAAATCCTACATGATCGATCACTAGGGGTTTCCCTTCTGGGAGTACAATTAATAATTCCTGAATAGTGCTATCATCTCCTGTACTTCTCACTTTGTAGTAGAATCAGGACTGAAATGTTACCTCTTCTTCTAGCTAAGGTTTTCCATATGTGGGGAAAAAAATCTCTTTCTTTCTTTCTGTCTTTCTTCCTTTCTTTCTTTTTCAGAGTCAGGACCAAGAATACTTTAAGGTTAATGTGTTTAAATGCCAATAGTGCTCATGCGTGCCACAGGTAATTAAAAAATCTGCAAAGTAATGTACAAGTATTAAGAGATTTTGATTAACTGTATGACTAAACTACTTTACAGTAGAACATTGCAATCTTAGAAATTTTAGTAATTTTATATTGTTAGAAATATTAATATTAAAGATTAACATCTATAAAGCACAATATATTACACAGAGGAAGTAGAAAGAAGGATTGCAACTACTGTCCTCTGAGAAGTGGGAAGACAAATGTGTAACAACATTTTCTTTGTGTTGTTGTTGTTTGTTAATTTGTTTATTTTGGTTATATATTTGTAACAAGTGAAGCTAGGTGTGCTTGTGTAGTTTAGTTGTTTTTTTTGTATAGTAATTTAGTTAATTCAGATTAGTTTTATTGTTTTGTTCTCTTGTATGTAGTTTTATATATTTTTTTAAAAAATGTATCTCAATAAAAATATTATTTAAAAAATCTGTAAAGCTTGTTTGACTAGAAAGCACTGCATGGTAAGAAAAAAAAACTAATGTCAGCAACACAAGAAACTTTACTTCTGTTTACCATTCTCATTAAAAAAATACTGTTACCTGTTTTCAATCAAAATGGAAAGATGTAATTGGGGCCAATATGAAAAATAACTACTAAGAAAATGATTGTTGTTGATTGCCATGTTGATCCAAAATGGCAAAGGTCATTATGCTGTGTTAATATATTCTTGTATACTTTTGCTTTTCATTCTTAAAGTCAAAACAATAAACTTTTACTGACAAATTATATAGCTGCTCTTTCGAATGTGCAGTCTGTATGGAGAGAGAGCAAAAACATCTGCAAGAAAGCAGAGTTTTGTAAGAGGTCTCTTTACAAGAAAGGACTTACGGAATTTTGTAACTTCATACCCACCAGCCCATTTTGCCTAATTCAGCTGGCGTGAGCACAAACCTCCCAAATGACTGTTACAACTTGGCAGAAGGGAAAGGAGCCATTTCCTGGCAGCCTCCTCCAAGTCAACTGCCACCAAGGTGAAAGAATAAGAAGATGTATTCTGCTACTTCAGACTGCAGATGAAAGATCTTGTGTTTGGCTGTTATTCTGGCCATTTCCACACTACATTCTTATAGCACGATTATTCCACTTTCAACATCCTATGGAATCCTGGGGTTTGCAGTTTAGGGAGGGGTTGAAAGCGGAATAATCGCACTATAAGAGTGTAGAGCAGAAATGGCCTTTCTTTCATACCCCCTCCTTCACTCTGCTGTATGTGGAGATGTCAGCTTCATTCAGAGCTGCGCTATCTAACCAATACAAAGCATAAGTACCGCTCTTGGTGGACCCTACCAGTTAGACTATATACGGAGAATCCTCTGGTGAAAGTACTGAATACCTTTTCAGAGAGCAAGTGGAGTGGGGGAATAACTTTTTAAATACCCTATCCCATGTGTACATTGTGTAAATATTGGAAAACTTCCCTACGTAACCATTTCCCAATACAATAACAGCAGGGGAAGATTAGCATGCGTGTTTATTTTGAACCTCATTTTTTACACAGATTTTCTTTTTTAACACAGAGGTATATTAAACAATAATCCCTCTCCCTTCCACTCTGCACTTAACTTGATCATAGCACTCTGTGGTATGTACTCACAAGGCCAATTGTTGAATTAAGAGAAATTGGTCAGGAGACAAGTCAGGACAGTACATAAACGGTTGATTCTGGGCACAGACTGTCAAGAATTAGAACTGGAAGTCTCCTGGATAGCTGAGGTGTGTGGTCTGTGAACCAAGTGGCACAGACTAGAGGGCAAAGAAAGAAATTATTCTTCTCTTTGCTCTTAGGCACTCCATTCTTTCCTTCTTGGTTATAAATGTTGGGATTTCAGTGTAAATCAGTCTTTTCTTATAAAAGTTATTGAAGATACGAAATTTGGTGAGACCTTTATAAACTGGATAAAAGGCAATTTATAATGAACAAAAGGCTCAAATAATTATTAATCGAGATTCTTCGGAGAGCATCCCAATTTCAAAAGGAATTGAGCAGGGTTGTTCCTTGTCTCCATTCCTGTTTTTCCTGATCTTGGAAGTCTTGCTTAGGCAAATAAAGAGAGGAGAATCAATCCAAGGAGCTAAGATTGGTGAAGACCAATTGAAATACAAGGCCTTCGCTGATGATGTGGTGCTATTTTTAGAGGATTCTTTACCACAAATTGCTAAGGTCAATGAACTACTAAGTAAATTTGGTCAGCTGGCAGGATTTAAAATTAACAAATCCAAAACTAAGTTTCTTCTGAAGAAGGTAAAACCTTGTTAGAAAGATCTGATTAAAGAGAAAGCTGGTATCCAGTGTATGCAGAAAGTGAAATATTTGGGGATTGAACTGACCAACAACAATAACCATTTGTTTAAAAATTATTATCAAAAAAGTTGGGCACAGATTCAAAAGAAACTTGAATTGTGGAAAGCATTAGACCCTTCATTAATGGGCAGATTTTCTATCATTAAAATGAATGTTCTTCCCAAAATATTATTTTTCTTTCCAATGATCCCAGTGTCAATTCCCAGGAAGTGGCTCCAATGGTGTAAAAAAGATCTCTCCAAATTTATTTGGAACAGGAAGAAACGTAGAATGAAATACAAATCAATGATGGATACAAGACGTACAGATGGCCACAGATAATGAGGCCACATGCCTAGCTTGGATGAAACCATGGATTCTGTTGGATGACAGAAAGTTGTTGGTGTTAGAGGGACACAACCTCTATTTTGGCTGGCATGCATACCTATGGTATGAGAAAGCAAAAATTCAAAAGTCTTTTAAGAATCATGTAATACGCAAAGCCCTTCTTGCTGTTTGGACAAAATATAAACTTCTCCTCTGTCCTAAAAGCCACCATGGTCATCACTGCTCAAGGCACTTTCCATTACTATAAAGATCTATTAAAACAGAGGACTCTATTCTATTGAAGGATCGACAACTGTTGACAGAAGAAGGATTTCATACACAGTGATTTCCCTATTTGCAAATAAGAGAGAAGTTTAAGAAAGATCTCCAAGCTGATGGGGTGGAATTGAAACGTACTGAATTAGAAGATCTCATGTTAAAAGGTGAAAAATACCTACTCTCAAGGCTGTACAACATGTTGTTAATTTACAATTTAGAGGGAGAGACCATCAAAGAATGCATGATAACTTGAGCCAGAGACCTAAGTCATAATATATTGTTGGAAGAGTGGGAAACAATCTGGAAAGAGAATATGACATATTCTAGATCCTATGCTCTCTTAAGAAAATGTGGTAAAGATGGTGTACTGGTGGCATTTGACACGTAACAGATTAGCCAAAATGAATAAAGATATGAAGAATCAATTTTGGAAATGTAGTGACGAGGTTGGTTCTTTTTTCCATATGTGGTGGGGGTGTGATAGAGCGAAGAGATTCTGGTATGCCATACGAGCCAATATGCAGAAAATTTTGAAACTTAAAATTGAATTAGTGCCAGAATTTTTCCTATTGGGAATTTTGGGATGTGATAAGGTGATGGATTACTGTACCAGAAGACTAGTGTGCCATTTGATCGTGGCAGTAAAACTTGTCTATGCCAGGTATTAGAAATCATCTACCATCCTTATGGTTGATGAGTGGTTAGAGAAAGTCACCGAAATTGCACAGATGGACAAAATGACTTGTAGATTAGAGAACAAGATGGACAGTAAATTTTATAAGGCTTGGGAGTTTTCACAGCATTTCTCCAAAGCAAGAAAATCTCCTTTAACAGCTTCCATTCCTGATTTTTCAGTACTTTTTGTTTGTGAAGTGAGATCCAAATGGGTTTCTCTTGTTTATGTTTCTTACCTTTTCTTGCCCTTACTTTCAGTGATAAAGGAGAATATGGTATGCTTTAAAAGTTTAAGCAAATCTTGTATAAATTTTCTTTTTGACTTTTTAATATATTAATTGGCTGTATGTTGGAAATGCTGTGGTGGTGGGATGATGATGATGAAGAAGATCTGATGTCTATTGGTTTTATTGGCAGATTAGGGATGTGAAGGGTCACCATTATCACTACGTTTTGTAGATTATAAGGACCTATTTGTTAATAATGATATTGGTAGTATGATAATCAGCGGCTGATGTAGAGGAGATTATGTTTACCTGGATGAATTCTATGTTAGATAGTCCGACTAATCAGCCTTTTCCCTTTTCTTATAATGGGGAAGTATTATTTTATTACATTCTTTGAGGTTGCATCAAGGTTGTTATCTCACTCAAGGGGGAAGTTCTTTTTTTGGTTTTTAAGTTATGTATGTATTAGGTAATTGGTATATACGTAATGTTTGTATATTTGTATATTGTTAGATCCTAGTATCACTGTAATTGTAGTAGTTTTGTGTTTTGTTTTTCTTAATTGTTTACGGTATGTCTTTGTCAGTTTGCATTTTTTGTTTTAAGTTCTTTCTTGTGAAGTTGCTGTATTACTTTATGTTATGGATAAGTATATGTTAGTATGTTAATAAAAATATTTTAAAAAAATAAAATAAAATAAATTTTGGGGTTTATTTGCCTGGACAACAGCTTGTGTGGCCCAAAGTCTTGCCAAAGTTTCTCTGCCTGTCAACCATCTTGTTTCTTTTCTATATACCTTGTAGTGTGTCAGTTTTCCTATTGGTTTTCCTGCCCTTCTGCTTAAGCCCTCTTGGGTGAAATTCTCCAAGACCACCTTGGACCTTCCTATGAAACCCCTACAATGCTCTAATCCATCTCTTTTGCCAATCCTGCTGTGATTCGTATTTTTATGCTTCAGATACTTGTCTGCCTAAAGACCACAAAAGAGAAGAGAGATTTCATAGTTGAAAGTATACACTGCTGTGCTCACTGAGATTGTTCACTCATTTCATTTACCAGGATAAAGGTAATACTTTGGGAACTGTCAAACTGTTTCCCAACCCCATTTTCCAAATCACCTTCTTCACTGCATGCTTTCTGTTACTCTTGTCTGCTGTAGCTTGGTGGCTTTTTTTTTTTCTGGTGTTCTTAAAATTTACTTGTCGTTGACTTTGGCCAGTAAGAGGATCAGGCAACTAACGTGATGCTGGTATCACAACGCTGCATAGCAAACTAGAATTAACTATATGATAACGTCACAAAACCAACTGAAAATAAGGATACTTCCACTGAATAAGGCCCTTTCCACACGTGGAGGGAGAAATGGGGGAAAACGTGCTGAAACGGAGCTTACCGGCAGCCGGGTAAGTCCGTCACCATGTGGAGCAGCGCAAGTTCGCTGCTCCACACTCCTGCGGCGTCCTATGGTGTCCAAAATGGCGGCTTATGGCTGGCGGAGGCTCTCCACCAACCGGAGAAGCTCGCCAGCTGGAAGCCCGCCCCGGCAGATCTGCAGGCACGCACAAATCTACACTGGGGCGCTGTGACGGAGTTGTACAGGGCTGCACGCTCCATGCCTCTTAAAACCTCTTGAAAAGAGGTTTTTAAAAAACACGCGGCGCCACCGCTTCCGGTCGCTTCAGAGCAGTTTGAAGTGTAGAACCTCAAAATTATAAACGACCCAGCGCACTCCACAGTGTAGACAACCTCCATTAGAGGTCGCACTACACCGTTTTAATTACCCTGTGTGAAAAGGGCCAGAGTCTTGCCTTCATTCTGAGTAGGCAAACACTTCATAGCAACCTCTGGGGTACACAAAACACATTTTACACCAAAAAAATTTATTTCTCTAAAGTGTCCCCTCGTCACATGATAGCCAAGGTTCAGAGAAGGTAGAAACAATACCACAAGTACTCATGCAAAGAGCCAAGCAACTCCTCCCCTGTGGCTTCACAATGGTACATGAGCACTAAGGTTACAACTACAGATAAATAGGGAAAGGAAAAGTACTTGCCTTCAGACCTGGAGCTATGCCTTCAAAAAGTCACAGTGCACAGGTCAGAGGGAATGGAACTGGGGGAGATAATGTGGATGGAAGCCTCCATCAGTTGTTAGCATTTTTTTTTCTCCATTTCCTTTCCTCCTTTGCCTCATGGATCTTTGGAGATTTCAGAACTTCTGTGTTCGTAAAAGTGTTGATAGGAATATTAGAAATAGTATTTAGTTATTGGCCCACATAGCTAACCTAAGTAAAGGAAGGGAAAAAAAGAGAGATTTTGGAGGAGAGATATGGGTCAGAATGATATCTTGATCCTGGAGTAGTCCCCCCCCCAAGCTCTGTTTTTATTTTGGAGCTGTGCATCAAAAACAATCCTGTTTGTTTTCAAGTACAAAATTTATTCCATATAATTTACTCCATGGAAAAAATATGGTAAAGTTGTGGAGGAAAATCTGGCGAGCTCCCAGTTCTAATTATTGTCAACATTTCATATTTCCAGCTACAATAACTTTTTCTTTCTATCCTGAGTTTCATGTCCTACAAAAACATAAAGGAACATTTGTAGTATTGAGTTGGCAATTTCTCCACATAAAGCAGGAGACAAACAGTAGAACAGTACACAAATACCTCTTAACTTTCCTCCATTACATTGGGATTCTTCACACCATATGGATCCAGTAAGTCCTTTATTCGCTCAAATTGACAATTGATTCATGTTTATCTTGCTGCAAGTACTGGGATAGCCTCCAAGTGAATTCTAACTTTTTTCTGAATTCTTAAGCTTACAAGAGCTTTACCAGGAAAAAGAAAACCACTCTTTACCTTCAGTTTTGAGAGGTGAAACTTTTTTTCGGTAGCCAGCAAGGAGAAGAAAGCCAAAAAGGAAACCATTTTTAAGCAGATAGTAATTTATTTAAACATCCATTGCTTCATTAAAGCAATTAAACATTAGAAGATGAGAAGATCTCCATAAACAGGACCAGAATTATTGGAACAGATCCCAGTGTCCACTTCAGCTGACACCGGCCTCTTCTTTTTCTTTTCTTTTTGGAATAGCAATAGCAATAGCAATAGCATTTACTTCTATACCGCCTATCAACTAGTGTTATCTAAGCAGTTTACAATGTATTTTAGCTAATTGCCCCCAACAAGCTGGGTACTCATTTTACCGACCTGAGAAAGGATGGAAGGCTGAGTCAACCTTGGAGCCTGGCAGAATTGAACTCACAACCTTGTGGTTGCAGTACTGGCATTTAACCACTGCACCACAAGGGCTCCATTCCCTTCTCTGCTGGGCCAGATGATTGCATTTCTGTATTGGGAATGCTTCTGTGGTCCACCCTGATTTACAAAAGCAGCGGGGATTCACATTATGGTAGCAGCAGAACCAGTGCCTCTCTCAATTCCTCTTTTTATAGTACCAAGCTGAGGAGGAATGACTGGCTGCTAGAGCTCTACAGCTTTCCATGTTACCTTTCATCTCCCCCACTACCAGCCAAAGTGGTAAGCTTTGAGAGGGCCCAGCAAGGAGGCACTGGTAGGGGAGACAATGGCCTTTTCCGCAGGGGGTGAGGGAATCACCCCATGCCAGTACTCATCGGACCTTTGTGCTCCACCTGCGGGTCCAGGCTGGTCCGGAGCAGTGTGTGGCGGCGCTCCGCCCTGCTCCAGGGACGAAAATGGCGGCTTCCGATTGGTGGAGGCTCTCCACCAACCAGTGAAGCTCGCCAGCCTGAAGCCCGTCCCCAGCAGATCTGCGAGCCTGCAAATCTGCACCGGAGCGCAGCCATGGAGTGGTGCGCTCCATGCTTTTGAAAGACCTGTTTTAAGTGGTCTTTCAAAAGCACGCTGAACGACCACTTCGGGTTGTTCGGGAGCGGGCTGAGTTGTGGAACTACACAAAGTAGGTCTGACCCAGTCCGCTCCCAGGTGTAGACGCCCTCTGTGGAGGACGCTCTGCACCGTTTCTTTAAGCCCGTGTGGAAAAGGCCAATAAAAGCCACCACCAATACACCAGTGCAAAGCCTCATAAAACCTGGCAGCTGCCCTCTCTCTCAACAAAGAAGATAATCCTGACATCCACTATAGAGGACCAGATATACAGAGAAACACAGCTGCATTGCATTCATCCAGACTTTCATTGCATCACAACAGCAACAACAGCAACAAAACCTTATGTTGACACTTTTGGCCACTTTCTGTTTGCAGAACAGACGGGACAGTGGGTAGGTTCTCCTCCCCGGGCTCCCAAAGGATTACATTCTAGGCACTCTTTCTAGGGAAAGTCAGAAGGATGCAAAGGAAATGCCAGCAGATTTAATAACTGCTGCCATTTTCCCCTCTTTGGCTTAGAATCAGTCCTAATGGAACACCTGCTGCTGACCTTTGTCTGAAGAATCACTGGAGAAATGAACTCATGAAAGGTTGCAGCTACTTCCCTATGAACTGAAATTATGACCATTCAGTTCACCGAAATGACATTGTTATATGACCAGCTTCCTACAAGATCACACTATGCACATAAAAAGAATACTCTCATAAAAGAATTGTGTGTGTATCTCTACATATAAATAGTAACATTAATCCAGTATCTCATTGCAACTGATTTTCAGTCAAAGTAATGTCTGACAAAGTTCACAAAGACATGCAGTTTTTACACCAGAAAAGGATACTAGGATCACCATCCTGATCTGCCTCTTGCCTTGCAGAGATAATTTAGTGCTCTACAACTAAATTATAATCTCAGCTCTAACATTATTGCTCTTTTTATATACACTCAGAAGTCAATACCATCTATATAAACTTGGAAGTAGACCAAGTTGTTTGCAGGTAGTGTTAGTTTTGTTTGGTGACATTACATATATCAGAAATTGGCAACTTTTACAGCATTCAGAAGAAAGCCTCTTTTATTTCCTCCTTTATACTCCTCTGCCTAGTCCCTAATAAAACCCAGCCACCAGCAGGCTGAACCAAAACTGAATGTCTCACAGCTCAAAAGCCTGCACCCTAAAACCTCACTCCATCCAGATAGGTTCATACTGGTGGAATTGATGAGATATTGTATTTTCAGCCCTCTCCTCATTCTAAACCAGAAGCTTTATAAACAAAAAAAACAAACACCTGTTTGTTCATTGGAACACTAAGTAAAAAATTATGAGGCGTACAGTGCACTAGTAAAAGAAAGGAGATAGAAAAGTGCATGTTACCTTTCCTGTTCTTTGTACAATATTTTTAAGGGTAAATTTTATTTAAAATTTCATCTAACACACCTTGAAGTTGATTGCTGCTTTAGATGTAGTATTGACGTTTTACAAGTCATGGTACAAAAGCAACTACTATCTCGCCAGTGCATTCAAGTGTGGTTACCCTTCAGAAATACAAAAGATCTTAGTCCTATTTAGCTTTATACAGGAATCCTCGTTTTGACTGACAGTCTCTAATCACTGCAAGGCCAGCAAACAAAGACTTGGAAGTACCGAATTCCCTGCAATTTACTTGCAACATCTATAGGCGCTTGAAATTGTGCTGTTGTACAATTATTTGTTAACTGAAGATGTCATTATTCTGTTACTGCTGGAGAAAAATTGTGACCTTTCTGAGTCAGGAAGAAAAAAAATTGAGTTCTTTTCCTGCAGTTTATATATCTTAACTCTTGGGTCATTTTTAGAGCCACTTTCTTCCTTACTCTCCCACCATCTATCTTCCCATTGTTAGAAAAGGCTATTTTATTTAATAATGAAAAGACCTTCACATAACTTTCTAGCATCAATTATTATACTGACACATGCATTCCCGTGTGAAATGTTTTCAACAATGCATCCTGGAAGCTTAAAGAAGAAGAAGAAAAGAAACACAGGAGACAAAGTATATCTAACCTTTATGCTGTCCATTTTCAGGAGTATTTTATAAGCAAACAAAAATAATTGAGTCTAATCGTTAAAAAGAGATAAAAGGATGTTGACATGCAATTCTATATTAACATAGAGCTCTACAAACACAAACACACACACACAGAGGGAAAAATAAGAATAATCTAGGAGACCTGCAACTCATACAATATATTGGAAGAGGAGTTGATCCTGTGTGTGCTACACAGCTCAAGCAAATAGTGTATATGCTAAGTATTAGTTATGAAGTACCGTAAGATTGACAGTAAGATTATACCATTCTAAATCAAAATAAATGAATAACTAATCAGCTCATTAACTCAGCAATTACCAAAATCCTTCTTAAAAAAAACACACAGCTATTTGTCATTCAAACATTTATCTCTTGATTTTGAAATCTTCTGATCAGCAAAATTTCATATGTGCAGAATACCTTTAATTTGAAGAATACTGTGGCTTATGACAATATATATATCGGGAAATGCTTCCCAAGCAAGAATTCTCTCCCCTCTGCTGCCTCCTTCAATTGCTATTAGAGCCGTGGGGCTTCCTGCTTGCCTCTACCCTACACATGCTATCTCTAGAACTTTTCTCATTTTCTCACTCACCCATTGTGGGGATAAGTAACCACACCATCTGACCAGAGCATCTTGCAGATGCATTTGCAAGCATATAGAAGACCCCTCCCTCTCTTCCTCACTCTCTGTTCCTTCTTCCTGAAGATAGTGAGTACAAGTTCTGCTGACCTGCTCTTTATCTTGAAACTTTCCTGTTTCAAGAAGCTTAGGCACTGCAAGTATCCTTAAAAGTAATCAGTAAACTCTTTTTTTGTTGTTGTTGCTATGAAACTTTTTTTGCTATGAAACTTGCATATTGCCTGTTTGCCACATGTTGCTAAAACTGGTCTCAGAGAGACCGTCGAGATTCAGTGCTTCCACTTGTGAACTCTGCTAAAGTAGGCCGAGCCTTAACTGAACCAGTCTTCATCTCTCCCAGCGCCCCAGGAATCTACTTCTAATCCAACAGTGTAAAATAGAGACGATTGTGCTTGAAGGACAGCAAATAGGTACACTGCATTTTGGTCAAAGATAGTGAGAGAAACCATCGCTCATATCATATATTTACTGTTCACACAAGGCAAACAGGAGTGAACAGTTTTGTACCAAAAACAAAAAAAGCTTCTCAAAAACAAACTATTCTGAACTCAATTTATCTTGCCAAGAATGGAGGAAGGGGTTGAAAATCTGACATTTGAGAACTGACCCATGGGAAGAAGACTGTGTCAATCCTGATTGGCCCATAATTCTTTTCTCAACTAAAAGAAAAAAGAGGTACTACATGGAGTCAAGGTGCCAAAGAATTATCACGAAGGTCATTGGTGAGAAAATCAACTGCTTATCTGCACTTTTCCAAACAGAGAAAGAACCAGGCTGATCATATAAAATACAATGGTCATTCTGTATTATGTTACTATGGATGACTGAGCTACACGAAGCAGCAGGAGGTAGAAAGGAATGGGAAATGAACCAGATAGAGAAAGGTGAGATAGCTACCCGTCCTGGGATTAGCAGATAGCTAGTGGATTTTAGAAAACTACAGTCTTTAAAATATTGACCTAATATGATATTCTCAAACTATAAAGAAACTTAAGAAGATAATGAGGTGGGAAAGGGAGGCGCTATGTCAAATGTAAAATAACAGTCTTACAACCACTGTCCAGTAGTTACCAATTTATTTATACCCTGCTTTTCAGGCAAGGGTGGCTTTTAAAGATAATTGCAATTATAATTCTCAGAAGGTATAATATATGAAAGAATAGACTGGGGTATGTATAACGGAGTCTGTGCCAGATAATGTCAAAGTCTTCCTTCTTCCAGTGTCTTTCTTCCATAGGGAAGCAGAAAGAGCTGCAGAATAACTCAGGTTTTTGGTAATGGTAAAGCTGCCAGTGCATAGAAGCAGCCCTTCTGGATCCTGACAATTGATGAGGCTAGAGCTTGCTAAGGACATCCAAAATCCCCTAGTCAATATGGATCAAGACTGGATAGGGTGTCTAGAAGTTCAAAAATATAACTTTTTAAAGCCCGGATGCTTACTCAGTCCAGATTCCAGGTTATTCCCAAGACAGTCACAAATCTGCACTTTTCCAAAATCCATACGACACTCCAAATAGTAATGTAAGTGCTGGTTGGGAGGAGGAAAAAAATTACATTTTCCGAATGATATGAAAAAAAATGCAGTTTCAGTGCTAGGAAACTGTGGTATGGACACACACAAATGCTATCTTGAGAAAAAAGACACTCCAGGGCCAAAGCAGGTGATACATGGGACAGACGTGAAATGAACATTTTCCAAAGGGAATTCTTTTAAAATGGAAAAGTATCAACAGAAGCTGTGGTCTATGGAAGAAAAGTGGGAAGGAAGGAAAGTTTAACCCTTCTCTTGCCATTATTCTGTCCAGACTCAACAAGTGTGTGTATGCACATACGTACACACAACTTCCTCTGTACACCTGAGGGAAATATACAGGCTTCCTGACTCTTTACTACTGCAGAGATTAAAACAGCATGGACAGGACTGTTGTGCTTAGCTCTTGTGCATCCACACAATTGTCCAAGAAGAATAATCTCCTATGCCATTTTTCTCCCAGCCAGGCTTACCTCCAGTCAAGTAGGTGAAAAACATTTGGCTAAGTGGGCTTATGGGCCATGTCCTGATAAGAAACAAAAGATAGACTATACAACTTGCAAGATCCCTTCAAACTCTACCATAACATGACAATTGTTTCAGTTGCCAGCCAGGTATTTGCAATTTGGAATGAGAGCTTCATAATAAATGTGTTTATTCCAAAGCAGAGACACATCTGGCATTTAAATACAACATTTTGCCACTCTATAGCATCCAGATACAAGGCAATGGTGAAGCCAGAATTAGCCAAAATTTAGGATGCTACACACACACACACACACACAAAACCTTGCAGTTACGTATTGTGTAATATGCCACTACAAAGTTTGTTTGTTGTTAATGGAAGATATGGTTTTCTCTCCTATGAGTGCCTTTTCCTATTACTCTGGTCTTTCCGAATTGTCCTAACTGAAATGTTTTTCACTGGAGATGCCGGAGATCACATGCAAAGTATGTGCTGCATCACCGAGTATGCTCCTTCATGGGCTTGTCATCATCTTGATATAGCTTGTATGGAACAGAAGACAGGAAGCAACTAACTTTTCAAAGGACAGTGATGTATTTAAATTCCAATTCACAAGTCAAGTCTCAAGTCTCTACCTTCAAGTCTCAAGTTGAGTCTCAAGTCCTCACAAGATACTTTCAAGTCAAGTCTCAAGTTTGGGAACCAGCTTTATATCCCAACCTATATTCCAGAATTTCTGGACAGAGTCAGATAAAGTCAGTTTCAACCATTTCAGTAAACTCAGCCCTCCCACATTTGTGACTTTACCATCTGCAGCTTTGGAAATGGTAAATAGGATCCTTCTTACTTCCCATTTCTGAAGCAGGAGGCTTTTTTGGAAGTGAGGAATAGGATTCTTCTTACTTCAAAAGCTTTAGAAAGAAGGATTCTTCCTCCTCAAGCCCATTACCTAATACATTTTATTTCCACTCTAAAAATGCACCCAGTACTCTGGGGACAAATCTTGCCTTCTGTTCTTAAGTTTTAGAAGGCTTCTCCAATATGCAGTGGGGACATGCTGCTGGGCATACCTCAAACCCATCGTCTAGTCCATTTGCTGTTCTCCTCTGAGAAATGTGACCACACTTTGAGCTTGAGACAAATTGTCATGTGACCAGTAGACAATAAGGGATTGCAGTGTTGTTCAAAGTTGTAAGGTTTCTGGATGAATGTGTTATGTTACTGACCTAAGGGCAGTAAGTTGGTCACTAAAAATATATAAGCCACAAGTCGAATTGAGTCAGTGCATCATTTATTGTCCAGTCAACAAGCCAGTCATTCAGGTGACTTAAGTCTTACTTGAGTCCAAGTCAATTGACTCAAGTCTGCATCACTGTCAAAGGGCATTCTTCATCCTTTCTGAACAAGCAGCAAAAATACTTAAAGAAACGGTCACAAGGGAAAGAGTTTCCAGCATAGTTGTGTGTATTTCTCAAGAGAGAAAAAAGAATAAAACAAATCCTAACTTTTAAAACAATAATTGCCTTTTCAAGACAATTATGCATTACGTTTCATGTGTAATGTATTCTTGAGGTTAGTGGTTTATAAAAGAACAATGGGCAAACTGCCAAGTTAGCATCTGAACTGTGGTTATGAGAAATAAAAAAGGTTATAATTTACATTCATATTCTGTTTTTAAGTTAATAAGTTATCCAGCAAGAAACCTAGCATTTGCTTTGGCAAAATATGCTTCCCTGATACTGGAATAGGGTTTCCTTTCAAGATCTTGCCTTCCATAGGTACATTACTGTAAAAATGGCTTTCCAGATCCCATGGAAGGAATAGTTTGCATCTGAGACCATTAAGCAAGAGGAACAGGTATTGTGTGATTAGTAGCAACTGTCTCAAATGGAAATCTTAATGACAACTCCTTTATAACCAGATATTGGACAATGAGAAAAGGGCCAAAAACCTCAGCTCCTCCAGTACAGCATTCTGTGTGGTAATCAAATCATATTGACACCTCACTCAGAGGCAAGAATCCTAGTAACTGATGCACATTTTCTTTAGCATTCTTTCAGATGAATTAATAATTTACAAACAGTTAGAGGTTGGTGGATATATATTACAACTGACAGCAACGTGGCAAATGATAAGACACAACCAGAGCCATAGGCAGAGCCAACTAATTCTAATTTTTACCTTACTGACGTCTCCTGCAATGGCACTAAGAAGCACTGCAGTGTATCTAATGGTGGATATCTAACAGAATTTAAGAACAGCCTTGTTCCTTGATTCAGTAGATTCCCATGCTATTATAAATGACTCCTTGCTAGAATAAAAATGGTATGCTTTCCACTAGCCTTTCTAGGTAGTCAGGACACTAGTCATGAATGAGAATGGGAAGGCTCAAGGACAGAAGGTCTTCAGGCATTCCCCATCCCATCCCAGATATGAACACTGGGACAGATGCCAAGCTACAGTGAATTTTCTGTAACTAGGTATGTTGATTGTCTTATCTTCTGCCATCCTCTCAGCATGCTTTATGAAAGAAGGAAGACCCAAAGGTACAATGGGGTGGGGGGAATCTGTAAGAGTATAATTTGGTGATTTGAAGGATGGATGGAGAGAGAAAAGAGAGAGAGAGATGAATATGAGTGCTAGAACAGTGAAGTGGTTTGGGCATTGAGCTACAACTCTAGAGACCCTAGGTTCAATTGCCCACTCAGCCATGGATATCCCTTGGGTGATCTTGGGTATGTCAAGCAGTCTCAGCCCCAGAAAATCCCATGAGAGGGTCGCCTTAGGGTCTTTCCGCACTACAGGTATAGTGCTATTATTCTACTTTCAACATCCTGTGGAATTCTGGGGTTTGTAGTTTATTCTCTGGCTGAGAATTCTAAAGCCTGCCCCCCACAAACTGCAAACCCCAGGATTCCAGAGGAGGTTGAAACTGGAATAATAGTGCTATAACAATGTAGTGTGGAAAGGCCCTTAGAGTTGCTGTAAGTTGGAAATGCACATGACAGCAACAGCAAGGATAGAGCTAGAGCTAGAGCTAAAGATATATAGGGCTTGAGAAGCAGGAACTGGGCTGCAAATAAGCCCATTCCCAAGAAGGAAATTGAAACTAAATTCTAGGAAATCATGCTGAAAGTATTTACATTTGCATGGCATGTTCAGATCTGATCAGATTGATTGGAGTCAGTCAGAGTGAGAGCAACCTGAATAGCCAACAGTCTAATACAACTACCGCTGTCCCATAGTCTCCTCCAAAACAGAAATTCTAGGCCTTGGGACTGGACTTTAGGCCTGGAAAGCTATGGCTATACTATGAATGGTCTTATGGGGTTTTTTTTCTAAATTTCCTTGTATCTCTTTCTTCTTTGCAAATACCACTTTTTCCCCCTCCTTCATCCCCAACCCCACCCAGTTCTGCAGTAGTCCAGGCACCACCATCCACCTTCCTACCACCAGGAGGGTAGAGGCCACTGCCATCCCTATAAGAATAATCAACAGTCTGCAGAATAATCAGTTAACCCAGGGGCGTAACTTCATTATCCAGAAAGGACCTGCCTTTAGTGAATATAGTTGCATGCCCAGAACCCAAGGGCTACATCTAGAGCAGGCAATAGCGCTATTGGGGCATTTTCACTTGTATGCTATGCATGAAAACAGAAGAGTAGGATCAAGCAGACTAGCATCAGAATGTCATGATTCTAAACCTAAAGGAGAGCCTGCACAGACAGAGGAGGTTCTTCTTTGCCCACATGGATGAAGAGAGAAGAAAGGTTTGGGTTGAGATTACAGTCATAGTTGGAAATAGTAGATGCAGGAATCTCTTTCACAACCTTCATTACCATAAAGACTGAAGCCATTATCAGATAACTGACCTAAAATATCAGAGTACACTGATCTGACAACAGGTGAGAAATTGGATCAAAACTTTAGATTATTTTTTTTAATGCAGTGATTCTCACATATCAAGACATCTGAAGCAGTCACAGAACGTACAGACAACTCAAGGAGTTCATAGAACAATATTTAAACGGTCCTGTGAAATTTTAATCTTGATAAAATCTTCTAACAGCTTTTGGCTACAAGAAGATCATACAGCTTAAATCTGAACCTAACTGATTATTTCAGCACTGATTAAACTGCAACTATTTCTGGATGCAGAAAACTCTGGTACAATTCTCTTATTCCAAGTTCATTTTCGCCTTCAGGTTACAAAAGTATCTCCTCCCATCTTCATCTTTCATCTTTCTTTGTCCATCTCAGCTTCTCCCATCTTTTTCTTGTCCAGATATCCTACACGGGACTTTTTGCAGCTCTATTACATACAAACCACCTCTTCCTGGATCTAGTTTCCACTACTAGCACAAAGAAATGTGATAATGGTAGCAGCATTTGCTCAAAGGCACAAATACCATTCCTTCATCCTTGCTCAACAACTTGTGGTAAAGCAAGATTTCCTTTCCCTTCTTGTACGTTTCTATCCCCTTGGCAGTAAACATCACAAAATACAATTATTTCCCAGGACAGAAGTACTTGAATATCACTGCGTAATACTGAAATCCCCTCATGCAGTGATAACTTTTTAGCAAAATTTAGCGAACTGCAATTTCTAACAGAATTGCCATACAATGCAGGCCAACTGACATACCAGGGCCTGATTTGTTTCTTAAGCAATTTTTTATGTGCATCACCCAACACAAATCTACCAATTTTAAGCAAGAGGAAGAAAAATATTTCTCTGCAGTTTCACTTTGTAAAGGAAATACATTTTTTTCAAGTTTTAAGAAGCTGAAATATTCCACACTTCAATTTGTGCCCTTTAAAGTGTATTTTATATATAACTAGCATATATACAATCCCTGGCGTTGCTCGGGATTTTATTTTCTTACAGGTAACACTTGTTAGAAATACCTTAGGAATTACCTTATTTTACCTTAGGAATTAGATGCAGTTAAAATACACAGGGCTGAGATTCTGTGTCTCTAATTCCCCAAACTGTGTTGTCCAGTACCTGTAACTTTTGCCCATATTCCTCAATCCAATCTGTGGCCATTTCCGCACTAGACTGTTATAGCGCTATTATTCCACTTTCAACATCCTATGGAACCTGGGATTTGCAGTTTAGGGAGGGGCTCAAGGCCTCTCCCTAAACTGCAAACCCCAGGATTCCATAGGATGTTGAAAGCAGAATAATAGTGCTATAACAGTCTAGTACGGAAACGGCCTGTATTCAGAGTTTTTAACATACAGAGGTTGGTTTGCTGAGGGAATACAGTACACTGGCCTTCTCCTAGGTGCTAGGCCTCATCTCCATAGCAACTGGCCTGAGACCCAAGAGCTCCTGAGCTGAGAATTCTAAAGGTCTCTCCCTAAACTCCAAACCCCAGGATTCCATAGAATCTTCACAGGCAGCCAATCCAATGAAGTCCTCTTGCCTCACACAGCCACTCATATGAAGTCTTTGCCTGCCTGACACAGACAAAACTCACAAATAGTCAAACTTTGACTTTTATATAGTAGTAGATCAGTCTTCAGCAGAGGGAACACAGTTGTTAGCTGTCAGATCCCAGAGCTTTGGAAAAGTTACT
Source organism: Iguana delicatissima (assembly GCA_948472985.1). Classification (NCBI taxonomy): domain Eukaryota; kingdom Metazoa; phylum Chordata; class Lepidosauria; order Squamata; family Iguanidae; genus Iguana; species Iguana delicatissima. Next base: position 288,869 of record CAOKZL010002295.1, on the reverse strand, counting down.
GTTAAGGATGACAATCCCAGAATCCCTGAGCCAACAAGGCTGCTGGGGGATTTTGGGAACTATAGTGTGAAAATAACTTTTCTAAGCTTGGTGAAGTCCTGTTACAGGATATCAACATGTTCTGAAGCCCAAGTAGCCATATAGAAATCACCCTGGGCAGCAAAGCAAACTGTTGGCACCCACATCTGTTCACAGAGGAGAGCTGCCCCCAAGAATATACAACTTGGCTAGCCACAAGTATACACACACACTGTGCACCATGGTTTTTTAACAAATATTAAGAATAATAAATCTCATTGAGCTTTGCGAAAAAATGCACAACAAATGATTAAATCTTTTCGTGCCGTTAGTTTTTTGAAAAAGAAATAAATAAACGTCAAGTATAGGATTTCCATCAATCATTTCACAGTCATGGTTCTTAAGTGCTACTCAAGTGTCAAGAATTAATTATCTGAAAAGAAATGTTTTCAGTTAAGCAACCAGTGTTTTTTTCTTCCCCCACTCTCAGTCAGTACCAGACATGTTATCATGGGAAAGAAGAAAAATAACCCGGAACTAACTTCAAAATTTGCATCCATGTCATGTCAGATGGCTGTTTCCAGTTTAGCTTAAAAAAAAAATAATCAGAGCACATGGGGCTAGAGATTAATGGCAAAAAGCAGTCGTAAAGTGTATAAATATGCAAAATGTCAAGACCAGAGTGACAATCCATGGGCAAAGGGCAGAAATGGGCTGTAGTAAAGCAAGACAAGTTGATGAGATGGAGGCTGACCAGACTGCACTTTAAATCTGTGTGGGTATATACTGTTAATCTCTAAACCCTGCTTCTTAATTCTCTGTATAGCATGGAAAAAACCCAAGTTGTTCACTGGTAAGAGAAAGCACTCAAGGTAACACTTCATGCATCTAAGGAAGCGGACCAACTCTTTATTGTTTGAACTGCTACAGATGAACATGACTGTCTCCTATATGAAACACTGTGTGATACTGTCAGCAGTGAAGGTGATCACATTTGGTGGATTTTTATCTTGCTTTTTGAAAATATAATCAAGGCAGCAATAATAATAGGCTCAGCACTACAAATTCAAAATAAGGCTACCAGGCCAACCTCCAAAAGCATGTAGCAGAAAGGACCTGATCACAGGATCAAAAAGGAACCTGTAATAGAAAGGAACTGAGCTTTGCTTTACAGGACAAAGTTCTGGAGCAAGATCTTAATTTTAGCCCTTAGCAAAGCCTTGGCTTCAGGTTGCTCAGGGCGCTGTTGTCTTCCCAACACTGGGATGAGAGAAATCCCTTATTGATCTTACCAAGCATTGCTTCTTTTTTCATTTTGCTTCCTTTAACATTCTTCTGATATTCAATGTTCTTCTGATATTTTGATCTTGAGTCTTAGCTCAGATGGAATTTGGGTGGCAAGTACATCTCTCTCTCTCTCTTCCCCCTCCACCTCTCTCCCTCTCCCTCTAGTTCTAGCTGTATTTCTCTCAAACACACACAGAGAAAGTGAAGAAATTGTTCTAGTCTTATTTGCAACTCCTTCTAGATAGTAAAGCAAGGATTTCCATATGTTCCTCAAATTTAACACTGGGACATTTCAGAGGCAACTCTATTCTAGTCCAAGCAAAAAGCTACAGTCCTCACTACATCACCTGGCCATCCCCAATCCAATAAAACTGATGATGACAGCGTGTTGTAGTGGGCAGAGTAATGAACATGGACTGGCATAGAACTGCCACTCAGTTTTGCCTAGAACAATCAGACGATCGTGAAGACTTCTAGCTTATATTTTAATTTCCCAGTGCTACAGAAAGGAAACACTTTTGAATCCAACACTGGAACAATTTCAAGCACTGCTTATCTTCTGAACTCAGAACCAGAATAATCAACATGGCAAGAAGAAAGTGAACAGTTTCTGAATCAACTGCTGTCCTGTACTTGGGGCTGTGAGCTTGGGGATCTGAGATTATAGCACCTTTTATGATGATCTCCCCACTCCTGCCCTAAGGTATTTCAGTTTCAATTAGAAAACTTTAGAAGACTGCCATCCAAGACCTGAGCTGTCCAAGACAAAGACCTGAAATGATATCATTTTCTGTTTTTTTCTCTTTTCGGCACAGCACAATATGTATTGAGAGTCAGCAATGTGTTTAAAATGTCAGAGGTGACTTTTTCATATTCCCATCCAGATAGTCACATTTTGCAAGATGTAACCAGTTTTCTCCCCTTGCACTGATTTATGAAAACTTCAATTTAAAAGGAGTAGGGAGAAAACCAAGCCTTCTGTTGCCCTTAAATGTCAGTCAACCTTAAGACTAAGGAACAGGGCTCAGCTTTTCAAATGTCAGTAAGACTTCTCATAAAAAAAACATGGGCAAGATGTCTGTATAGTTCACATGCTGTATGATCTCATTTTCAAATGTTTCTGATCTTTCCTTCCTTTCTTTTACAGTGAGCATGGTAAAATAAAATAAATTCCAAGTCTGTTCCCATTTGCATTGTAAAAGAGTTGTTTGTCTCACAATAATCCCTAGGCACAAAGCTCCTCCCCACCCTGCCTGCATTTTAACAATACCTTAAAGCTAGTTTTAATGTCTTAGAAAACAATGCTATAAAGATAAACAAAAAGACCTCGGACTAAAATGGAAGATAAAAGTTGCTGCTGATTTTGTCTCTTGACAAATTGTCTCTCCCAATGTCATAAATTGTCCAAACCCTCTTAAACCTTTGCTCTACATCATTTGTGAGGGACTGCAAAGGAAATACAGCCAAGGAACTGCAGACTAATTGAAAAATCATTCACTTGAGATATGGTAAGTATCATGCTCCAATTCTATGAAAGTGTACAGAAACTTGACACAAGTGGCATCCTCTATGAACCAAGCAATTGACTAATCAGCAGACTCAAAAGAAAAATAATCTGTTTTTTCCTCCCTCACATTGCTGAATTTGCATTTAATAATTCATCTGGGATGCAAAAGTATTCTGTTGGAAATATTGGATAACATGAAGTCCTTGCACACACCAGAGCCTTGTTTTCTCTCAAAAAGATAGATTCTGTACTGACTGGGAATACTTACAGTAAGGTCTCAATAGTGGATACTTCTAAGCCTATTTATTCAAATATCTCTATCAAACACTTCCATTACCGGAGGTAAGGACATACTTTTTTCTGTGGAGTACTTTCTACACTGTTCTGAGGACAAGGAGAGGAGAAGCTCAATACTCATCAGAGACAACAGCTATCATATTGTTCTTAATTTTAAAAGGAGGAACTTTTGGCCAAGATTACCGGACATAGCATTCCTCATCTTAGTTTAAAACTAGCAGGAATTTCTGCATGTTTCAATGGGCAGTACAAAAGACAAAACCTCTTAGGCTGCCATTCTATACAGACTTACCTAAGAACAGCTATCATTGAATTTAATGGAACTTACTTTTTAGTAGACATGAATATAAGACAACTTTGTTAGTATGAACATCTGCTCTAAGGCATAAATCCCACTGAATTGAGCAGGGCTTATGTCTTAAACAAGGGGACCATGTTCAGGAACTGTGTGGTTAGGAGATCTTAATTGCATGACGTCTCACGGGAGAAAAACCCATAGTGCTTTTTGGCTTGCAAAACCCCTCCAAGCAGGTTTAACAGAGCCCTTCACCTTATGATGGAATTGTAGCTGCTTACACAGAAGTTTCCAGCTTTGTCCTTCTGGCAGGTTCATGAAGCAGTGAGAAAGGCCACAGTGTCACTATTCCCAAAAGCTTGCTCACCAGACTAACAGCATTTTACCTTCATCCTCTCGTTTCATGCCTCAGTAGCTAAATTTTTCACTGTCGTTTGTTTCCTCACACTTCTGTTCCCTTTGAGGCAGTAGAAGAGCACATGTACATTTAGACATGTATTCCTCTCTGCAGAGCATATAACACCACAACGAGAGTAATTTAATTCAGTCAGATACATCACTCTGTCGATTTTCAAATCCCTGTGAAAATACCATCAAAAGATGTTGACAATATCTTCAAAAGATCTTTCCATTATCTCACGGACAAGCGCAGGTCATTGTTCCCATCTACAGAAACCGGCTGCTACAATGAAAGGGAGAGAATAATACATTTCGAAAGCTAACGAAACAATATGGGGCTGGTGGTCCCACTTAAACACACCCTCCCCCATATTTTTTTGTGGAGTTTCAAACTATATACCCGGGGGCGGGGAATCTGCACAAGAAAAGCAATATCTGTTTGATGGGGCAATAGAGACTGCATGGTGCCCACAGAATCATTGTAGATAGGATAGAAGACAATGAGCAACAAACACACAAAAAAACCCAAGAAGGTGGGTCATGTAACCAAATAGCTCTCTTACTACCTGTTTTTATGACAGGTAGTAAAGCAATTGTAGCCAACCATATTATGGTAGTGTGTGTGTGTGTGTGTGTGTGTGTGTGTGAAAAAGGAGGTTTGGCCCTCATTGACAAATTCAGCAATACATACTACCTGCAGGCTCTGCAGTTCTCAGGCTGTTTGTCCCTCACCTACCACAGACTCCAGAACTTTACTCACCCCAAATGAGAGATACCATGACAAGATTTCATGACTGTACTGATCGACGTATACAGATTTTCCCTACAGCCATCCATCCTACTCATGATTGCACTCATTACTTACTGACAAGCTACCTGGAGGGAGGGGGAGAGGAGAAATTACATTTTCCAAGCTATAAAATATTCAGTGCTGGGAAAATGGGATTGCCACGTGAAAATCATTCCCTGCAGTAGTAGTTCCATTCTCAGGACAGCATTTGGATGCCATACAGAAACTCAGCACCAACCATGTAGTTATATTGCTCTAAAAAAGTCTCACAAAAGGCCACAGAAGCAGCAACACTCACATGACAGCAGAGAGCAAAGGACAAAAATCACTCCAACGTATTTGTCTAACCCTTTCCTTACATTTGCCTAACCCTTTCCATACAATTTCATTATTTAAGAAGGTCAGAGGTAGTACATCTATACAGAATCTTATTATACAGAGGCTTTTCCCTCTCATTTGTTTCTTTGCGGTAAGCAGCATGCAATTAACTCCTACTACTGCAAGGGTAATGACATATTACTTAGTATTTATAATCATGATGAATTCAGTCCTTTAAAATACAAAACTTTAAACTATCAGACTATGAAACTTGGCAGAGTTCTTTCATTGCCTAGGGCCAAAATGATAACTTAGCACTTAAAGCTGTCCATTCATGGACCGCTCTGTAAGGGAGTCTCTTAAATATAAGGCCCAGGCCCAAATAAAAAAGGGAAAAGAAAGAGAAAGTGAAAGAATAATAAGGTAGTGTAGAATTAGTTTTCTTTTCTTTTTTAAAGAACAGCATCTTACTCCTATATACGGTTTGCAGGCAAAAGAAAATGCTCTAAATCAGTGTTGGGCAAGATGTTTTGGGATGTCATATCAGCTCAAAGCAGCAGAGCCAACACTGGAGAAGCTGATGTCCAATGCCTGGATGACCACACATTGTCTACTCCTACTCTAAATTATGAGGGTGGGCACACACCAAAAGTTAGAGGGGCATTTTCAGTACCTCCCAACCTTTAGGAAAAAATTATCTCATTCTCAGTAGTTATAATTTCTAAAAACCCAATAAACCAGAGCAGAACCTAATGGAGCAGAATTAATTTTATCGCCATCAGCTGTGCTGCCTAAAGCTGCTGTCGGAATAGCAGAGCCCCACAAGGCCATTTTTATGGGCCTTAGCTGCCCAACAAATTAGCCCCTGATCCCCTCTAGGGACGTGGGAAATACTTTTGCCACATTTTTGGCCCCTTCCCTGGGTGGTTTCAGACCTAGGAGAATTTTTTTCCCCCCAAATAGGGCCAAAAACATGGCAAAATTGCTCATGTGCTCTCTAGGGAGCATTGGGGATCAAAAATTGGAGTGTGTAGAAGCAGCTCTTCAAGATTCCCAGTTGTGGGCCAGAACAGCTCCCAGCCTCTGACAGTTCCCTACCACTGCTGTAGAGGCTAAAGAAGACGGATGAAACCTGGTTGAGGACCCTTTCATTAGATATAGGTCTTTTCTGCACTACACTCTTATAGCCAGACCCTCCTGAAACTGCAAACCCCAGGATTCCATAAGATGTTGAAAGTGGAATCATCGCGCTATAAGGGTATAGTGAGGAAAAGGCCATAGGTAGAACCTGGTCAGTGGCATACAATTCTGGAACCTCTCCATAACATCAGCATTTTTGGGAGAATTATACAAGGAGATATCCAACTGTACAACAGCATCTGGGAAGATCCATGCAACTCCACTCCAGTTAGTTGCTGGAAGAATGGAATTGTACCTTGAAGACTTCTGGTTACTGTTGTGCAACTGGGGAGGATATGGATACGTTGGCAGAGACACACTTTGCCAGCATGGTTATCAGATCTCCTACTTTAAGTTCCAGTGCTTATGGAATGTGTGTATTTCTGGTTAAAAGGTACAAGACATTTTCTAAAATAGTAATAGTCCAAGCCATTTACAGCTTTATAGTTTTACTATATGTTTAATATGTAATACACTACTACTTCAAAATGGTATTGGAAAAGAACCAGCAGCCAGTACAGCTGTCTTACCAGTGACGTATAAGAATACTGATCCATATCTGTCAACAAATGAGAGTTCACATTCCTCATCGGCCAAAATGCCTGCATCATTTTCAACGGAGCCCCATCTCCAGCCCCTTACTGCAAATCTAAACTGAGAAGCATATGATACACTAACATAATGGCACATTTCATTTTCTTTGAGTTTGCCCAGTAGAAAGGCAGTAGCAGAAGAAGGAAGCTGCCAGTTATATCCCACATATTCCTCAAATATCGGGCTTTCACGACGTCTGTGGAGCCAAGATAATACAGAAAGGTGGCTTGCACACCCATCAACACCATGAGACTAGTGGTTATCCTATGCCTCAGTTATCCAATAAATGCCTCATTTCTGACAGTCCTCCAGATGCCATCCATTCCAATATGGAGCTTGCCACTCTAGCAGCTTTTTTTTAATTGCCGCCTATTTCTTCATACTCCTCCCCCCACTGCCATTGCACCTAACCTCAGCTTAAATCCACAGAGAGAACCAACAGAGTTCTAGGCAAAGTCACCAAAGTGGGAATGACAGTGGCAGGTTCCACTAAACAGCTGTCAAATGTGGCAGTCCTAATTTGAAACAGTCAGCTTGATGATGCAAAAACTGTTCACATTCTTTTAAAAGTGGCCCCCTTCCCCTTGGTTCAGCAATCTTTCAGTGTTGCCTGAGAACACTGGGGTGAAAAAATTTGCATCCATTGAGTTAGTATGTGTCTCCTACTATGAGAAGGAAATAGATCACATTGTTAATTGTTCAGCGCCAAAAAGCAGCCATGGCTGCTGCCACTATCAGAGATAGGTTGTCCTTCAGTGAGGAATAAGGATGGCTAGGAATTTCAGTTCAATTCATTTCCATCAGAATTTGCCAAATCTGTCAGATTCCAATGAATCTGGCAGATTTGCCCATCCCTAATAATGGGTAAGAATTTTACTTTAGTTGTTTTTTTAAAAATCAGAATTTACCATTACTGGCAAAATTTGAATGTGAGAGAAAGAGAAACTGACACCTTTGGCTATTCCTAGTGAGGTCTTTCACCCTACCCCACAACTGCAAATTGTGCACTGAAACTTAACCTCTATGGATACTGTAGGGAAGCATTGATTGGTCCTACCTACCCAGTGTTCAGCTTTGTCTCATTGTCATAGTAACAACACTGCATTTTTGAGATACTGATGAGTTTTAGCTACCTGTAGCATCTTTGGGAAATTGGAAACCCTTTCCTTCCCCCACAATTCCCTTTCCTTCTTTTTCTCCACCACATTATGATGGATAAAATGCTTTTGCTCACTACCTACATCTTCCTGGGACATATTCCCCTTAATCTTTTTCTGTTTAACTCAGTTTGACATGTCTCTAATACCTATTTAGTGCTGTCACCTCTGTCTAATACCTCAGCCCTCAGCAGATGGGTGTTTTTCTGTCGCACATCATCATAGGCGAAGCAGCAAGAAAATCGAGGGCAGATGGCAGAGAATAAGGGAACCATTTACACAGAGCTTCATTTGTGGTAAATGGTAGAAGCTATCCAATTTGCAGATATCTAAAAAGTTGGAGCCAGAGCACCACTCACATTTTCTTCTTTTACAAGGTACTGTAGCCTCAACTTTGCATTCGGATATAAACAATTTACAGGTGTGTTTTTGATGCCTTCCAACCTTTTTAGTTAGCTCAGATATCCTGAACATACCTACTTCGAATATATATAAAATATGAAAACAAAACAAACAGCAGCAGATGTGAAAATTTCTTTTTTCCTTATCACCATACCTGTGATAGATGATGGCTCTGAGGTCAATGAGCAACTGATTATACCAGCAACTGATTATGCCAGAGCCAGTGATTAACCAAACCAGCTTGCAAACATCCCCATCAGTTGAAAGACAAGGGGAGGCAGAGTTCCCCTAGCCAGCTCTAGAGAGAGAAGGAACCAGCAGTGATTTAGACGAATTACATTCCTCTAGCCCCCTAGCCGCCAATCACGGAGGAGACTAAAACGAACAGCTCAGAGGGAAGCCGCTTTGGCTAGACTAAGGAAACAGAACAATGACAAGTAACATCTGTTTTCAGTGGCTATTTAAGTCTGTCAGTATGGCTTGCTGTTTGCTTATAGCAAATTACTCCGCAAGCCCTCACAACCCTTGTGTTCCGGCTCACTCACCCCTTCTGGACAGACCTTTGGCTTTCTGGACCTTTTGGATTTGACCTTGACTTGGCTTGGCTCAGCATTTCCACTTGTTCTTTGTATTGGACACTCCCTGCTGCCTCCTCCTCCTCTTGGGCAAGTACCTTCGCCTCCCCTCCCTTGCTGGCAGGGAGGCACAGGCAGAGACTCTGACCATACTTGAATGCTGGACTTGCCCTTATGGATTTAATTGCACGGGCACAGAGGCTGTGGGGTATAGACACAGTGGGGTGTGGATGAGGGGAAACTTAGAGGCAGACAAAGCTTTGTTTCATGTCTTACTACAGTAATTCCTACCACTGAAAAGACAAAGCTTATGTAAGAAATAAAGCAGCCCTAGTCATCAAAAGCAACATCAGTTCAAGTTCATTGGTTGTGAAGCAGCAAAGCTCCCAATGCAAACTCTATGCCAGCTATCATAGCTGAGACAAGACCCTGGGTCTCCAACAGAAGACTGTGGTTTGTTTGGGTGCAGATCAGATTTCCCCAACACACAAGTCATACCTCACAACTTGCAGTCTCAAGTGGCATTCATTCACATAATGACCATGCTCATCCACCACAATCCTAATGACAGTATTGAGTTTTGGGTATACTGGATGTATTTCCAAATTTCCATTCAACTTTTATGATAAAGATGGCAGGAAGGGGCCACAGCAAGCCTGGAACTTATTTCTCCCACACACGCCCTTTTTGCAGCACCGCTTTTCGCGCGATGGGGGAGGGCGGCTCGTGCGAGAAGCCTCTCTTGAAACGCTGCTGCTTCCCCACTCCTCCTTGCCGCACCTAGGCTGCGCTGGGGGAGGAAGCGCGACTGGCCTGCCTGCGACGATGCACCACACTCAGGTAAGTGTGCGACGCCGCCATGAGCACTGCGTGAGTGCGGTTTATTTTCGGCTTAAAGCCGAAAATAAAAAATACGCACTAGCCCCACTTGAGCCTCATGAGCGCCGTGCAAGTGGGAGTGCGTCGTACGGAGCGATGCTCCCACTCCCGCGAGGCTAAAGGGGCTCTTGTACGAAAGAAAAGCCGTGTGAAAAGGGCCACAGTCAGGAGGAGGAGGAGGAGGTGGAGGAGTTTGCATTCACTTTTACCTAACCATGGTCTACCATATCGTGCTGACCTGGAACTGGTGATACTCTTAAGGATTAAATATACTAGCTTTAGTAACTATGGTTTGAGGCTGTCTTGTCTGAAACTAACCATGGTTAATTGTTAACCAGTTTGTTGGTCTGGATGATACCAAAAAATCAACAAACAAAGGCAAAGCAAAGTACCTCCACAAGAGAAGTAGGGGAATGGAAAAACCCAAGGTTCTCTGTGGCTCATTCATACTCATTCCTATCGTGTTAAACACTACAATCTTACCTGAACATTGATATCACAAGATACATCTTCATAGAATTAAGAATCACATAAGAAAAGAAGTCCATTCAAACAGATATGTGTCAATGTGTCACCTTATATAATGAATTACTTCAACTTATGCATTGAAGTGGCTTCATTAGAAGAAAAAAAATAAAACTGGGCTGTTGGAGTTTTGTTTTGTTTTGTTTCTGTTTTAAAGATAATGTAAGGGAATAGCAGAGTCTTCCATTTTGCCTTTCAGGGTTGTTTTTTTTAAGATTTTGCAAAAAAAACCCTCTCTCAATCCCCACTCACAACTGGTTTAAAAGAAAAGGCTTATAGTTTAGAGGTCAGAAGTCCATCTTAAGATGTGAAAGTAAACAAACAAACAAAAAAGTTAGCCAAGGACGTAGGCAAAGTTCAACAAAAGGTGAAAAAGGTCTATCTCAGGGAACTGTGACTGCACTGGAAGAAGAAACATAAAACTACTTTCCTAATTGGTTGGAGTTAGGAAGAAGAAATATTTAAAAGCTGGAGGAAGAGGTTTCAAGAAAAAAAGTTGGAGTCCTGGAATAAAAAGACTCACGCCCTTTCTACATGGACATGGCGTTCCAACATGACAACGCTTCCACAAGACATCATTGCAGTTCCATCCTTCTTGTGTTGCCAGCTAGCACAATTGCAGGGTAAATCATTGATGGATTTTCTCTGTCAATGACCCCTGATCGCACAATGCTCCTGCACTTACCTGTCATGCAGAAGGGCTGGAACTGCGATGGAGGTGCTTCCCACCCCAGTACAGTATGGGAAAGAGCCCAGCCGTGCTGCAGAAGGAAGAGGCATGTCCCTCATGCTCCCTTCTACAGGGAGCCAGTCTGGTGTGGAGGGGAGCGTTCCCATCATGTTCCCTTCCCACCAAAGGCACTGCCCAAATCACGACTAGAGGACAACCGGATGAGATAAGGTGTGGAAAAGGCCTCAGAGATAACAGAATGGGAGAACCAACTGAGAGGACTGGGGAAACAATATGAAGATATTATCCAAGGCAGAGCTTGGATGAAACAGGGAAAGAGTCTAATTGGTTTAACTAGATGTGTTTATCCCTCATGAATTTCTTATCCTAGGACTCATATGGCTGTGTATGTGTATGTGCACGCACGGTGTGTCCATGTGTATCCATTCACACTTTGAAACATATTTCTACTGGCATGTTTCTTCAATACAAGTTAAACCTTGCTATTCGAAAATTTCTAGGACTTTCCTTCACTATTAGTGTGTCAGCTATTACCCATCAATGCAATGCAATTTTGCTTACTGCAGTTACAAACCAAGAAATATACTACAGAAAGGAACAGGCAACAAAGGGCCTTTCTGCATTACACTGCTATTATTCCATTTTCAACATCCTGTGGCATTCTGGGGTTTGTAGTTTACTGAGGCCAAAGAGCTCTCTGGTTGAGAATTCTAAAGGCCCCTCCCTAAACTACAAACCCCAGGATTCCACAGGATGTTAAAAGTGGAATAATAGCACTATAGCAGTGTAATGTGGAAAGGCCCAAAAAGTTAATTCATCCATGTAATAAATAAAACATTTGGGGTTTTTACTTTCCCTATTTCTAATCTGGCTCTTTCCCTTTCTATCAATGTGTAATCTAGTATCTGGTAATCTAGTAATCCATCCCACACTACCTAGAGAATTTGGAGGCTAGTTTGTTGAATATGGACAGAAGCATAATGATTTCCACTGGGTGGCAGCAGTAAAGGCCATGGAAAGAAATGAGCAAAAAGGAGTGTGAACCTTGCTAGTCAATGACAGTTGATTCTAAACACAAACCAACTTGCTGAAGTAGCAAAGCGACATAATTTTTTTTAAAGCAGCTTGGTTTTTCAGCAATTCAAAATGCACTAAGCAAAGCATCCCCAAAAGCACATACTATGACACAAAGCTTGTGGATCACCTGTCAAAGAGGGGATGTCAACCATTGCACACTAGCCCTGCACCATTCTCTTCTTAAAAATTAAATGAAACATATGCAGAAGCAAAAGCTAAATTTGCAACCAGCCACCAGAAGATTGGCTTCAAATCATCTCTTTGTCATTGCAATTGATTAAAAGCCACATGGAAATTGATAACACAATTTTCTGTGAGAGAGTTTGTATGTGGCACAAACTCTCAAGAGCACTATTGGTTTTATCTATTGACTTCCTTCCAAATCAACCTTTTTAAGAGTACATTAGTCAGTTCACTAATAAACTTAAAACGCACCCTAATTACTTTAATGAGTTCGACACACAGCATTAATGTGATGTTGTGACCTGAGAAGTTAGTCCCAGTATTATCATACTCTGGGGCTAATCTCAGTTCCCAGCAATTTGAATACAGCTATTTTCTGTGTTTACTACTGTTTATTTGTCACTTCTTCTTGTTTCTTCTTTTAAATTTAAAGCCACATTATTTTATAATGAAAAAAAGTTACATTTTCAGTGTAGTATTGCACTGTATTCCAGATATAAGTCTTGATTCAGTACACATCTCCCTGCACAAAACAAAACTCTTCCACATCATCCTGCACCTTTATATATTGCACAGTTCCAGTGATGTCAATGGTAGAGAGTCAGAACTTTCCTACTGAAATCAATGCAATGTTAAAAATATTTAACTGTGGTAGGATTGTGCCTCAAATAAAGTTACAAGACAAAAATATGTGGGGACCAAGGGTTACAGAGAGAGAACATGCATTAGGAGTCTCAGAAATGAGGGTTCAAATCTCTGATCATCAATGGAAACCCACTCAGTGATTTTGGGTAAGTCATAGGCCATTTCCGCACTAGACTGTTATAGCGCTATGATTCCACTTTCAACATTCTGTGGAATCCTGGGGTTTGCAGTTTTGGGAGGGGCTGGCTGGCCCCTCCCGAAACTGCAAACCCCAGGATTCCATAGGATGTTGAAAGTGGAATCATAGCGCTATAACAGTCTAGTGCGGAAATGGCCAAAGTCTCTCAGCATAAGAGGCAGGAAATGGCAAAGTGGAGCAAGCTGTGGTCCAAACAGAACTAATCACCTTTAGAGTATGCTATGATGGATGCGGTCCACATTTGAGGAGTCTAAACACCGCTGAATGGATTTCCACACATGGTGTACTGAAGCAACTACACAAGCTCCTATCAACTGTGCCTGAAAAAGCCAATGACATCCTGTTCCTTTGCCAAGATTTCAGAACTTGAATGTCTGGTGGTACAGGAGTCCATTTCCCATGTCCCAAGAAACCCTGAAGTGGGAAGATGGCATACTTATGAGTGAGGAAGCCAGGGGATCCACACTCATGGAAGCAGAGAAGCCACTCTGGATTTTACTTTTAGTGTTCCTGCGCTAGCAGAGTTCCCATTCAACAGAACAGCTGCAGAAGGAGCAGTGGTAACCTGAGTGATTTTCAGCTGTGCCTCTTCATGGAATATCTGCTACCAACTCCGCACCTTCCAGAAAATATATTTAAAATGCTGGAGAATAAACCTTAAGCACACAAGTTCTATCTTCTCATGAAGAGTGTGTGTGAAACCATAAAAAAAGCAATTTGCATCTCTTTTGGAAGACTAGAAGGTACTTCTGGCAGCCTGCCTACATCATGCAGACAAATAAGGAAAACCAGATAAACAGTTAAAATGAGAAAATAAGATGATCTATATGATCATTAGACCAGGATGAGTGTGGGTGCATGAAATCTAGAACACTTTCTTCTCAGCAATGGCCCATTCAGATGCAACAGATCTAACTCATTCTTCTCTGAAACCCTTTAAGGTTGGCAGGTGCCCTTATTACAAGTAGACCATAACACATTTCAGGCTTCAAACAACCCAGTAACTGATATCTTTCCTTTCCTTTCCTTTCCTTTCCTTTCCTTTCCTTTCCTTTCCTTTCCTTTCCTTTCCTTTCCTTTCCTTTCCTTTCCCCTAATTTACATCTTCCCGCCCCTTTCTCCACTTAGGTCCATGCTACAAAGTTTTGTTGAAGGTTGAATTTTTAAAAACCAGCAACACTTGGGATGACCAAAGTGATAGGTCTCCAGAAGGAAAACAAGCTACCAAAGCCCTATCCAGCCCAGGTCCAGGTTATTTTAAGGAACACAGTCTCTCTCACAAACCTGCTCTGGGAAGGCCCTTTTCTCTTTCCCACCACCCTCATAGGCACATCTGCAGGGAACAAGGGGGAGGGCCCCAGGCTCTGGAACATACTTCCCAGAGAAGTTAGATTGGCACTTTCTTTCTTTCCCTACTTTTGTTTCACAAACAAGACTTTTCTGTTTCTCAGGCATTTGATGTTTTATTTGTATAAGGCCCATTTTATTTGAATAATGGGATGGGTCTTGCTGTGTGTGTGCGCACGCGCACATGTGCATATTTAATAGTGTATGCTTTTATCTAGGCTTTTTTTAGTCAGTTAATCCCTTTTAAACTTTTGTATTCTGTGAATTTTTAAATATGTGTTTTTTAATTTGTTGTTATAAGCTGCTTTGAATTCCAATTTCAGAAAAACAGTGTTGTGGATTCTTGGGGGAAGAAGGGACACTGTTGAGTTATCCAGTTGTCTGAGCATGTTTCCAGTTACCTAAATATGTGCAGCATGGAAGTGCCCTCTCCTCCCTGCATGAGTTTCCCAGATTCTCTAGGTCCTTTTTCAAAAACAACACAGGCATGCAATCTAGTACAGAGACTGAGCACCTCTTCAGTAGTAGTGGTAGAATCATAGAATCATGGAGTTGGAAGAGACCCCAGGGGCCATCCAGTCCAACCTCCTGCCACGCAGGAACACACATCAAAGCATTCCCAACAGATGGCCATTCTGCCTCTGCTTAAAAACCTCCAAAGAAAGAGACTCTACCACACTCCAAGGCAGCATATTTCATAGCCAGACAGCTCTGACTGTCAGGAAGTTCTTCCTGAGGTTCAGGTGGAATCTCCTTTCCCGCAGCTTGAATCCACTGCTCCTTGTCTGAGTCTCTGGAACTGCAGAAAACAAGCCCGCTCCCTCCTCAACATGCCATCCCTTCAAATATTTAAACATGGCTATGTCATGGTAGAAGAGACACAGATTATCTGGCAACATACTTAAGAACCTGAATCTACATAAGTAGACCCAGAAGTATAATTCTTTGTTATTTTTTGCTCAACAATGGGTAGTAATTTTTAGCAACTTTTCTTCCTGCTAAAAGAAAGTCTTCAAAAATGGCAGTTTTCAGAGACTATTCACAAATCAGTATTTATTTTGAGCAAAATTTGCATGAAACATGTTTTGATACAGAAAAACAGCACTTTCTATGCCGGAAACAGCATGTTTTAAGTAGAAAATATCTGTGCAGAAATATTATTTTCTGTACAAAATGCTGCACTTGGGGACTTACCCTATGCAAAATCTGCATGGAGTTTGCACAGAAAGCACTCATTTTCTGTGCTGGTAATAGCATTTTCTGCATGGAAAATAATATTTCTTTGTGGAATCAGCAATATTTTTTTTTCAACCAATCCCTTTCAGTGAGTGGGCATAAAGGGGATTTTCAAAAAAATTATACAAATGTTTTCTCATAAGCTCAATGGAGAGACAAGGGGAAAAATATTAAAATTATGGGACTATTCAATGGCATTACAGTAAGATTTTAGTGTAATAAATGTCTTGTTTTCAAGAGAAACCTAATTATGCATTTTAAGCTTTGTAAAGTGAATCCACACTACCCAATTATAGCAGTTTGATACCATTTTAATTGTCATAATTCTACTCTGTAAAATAAATTAAATATGTAGCTTTGTAAAGTGCTTAAAAAATCACTGCTAGAAAGCTGAAATGCTGTACTTCAGCAGAATGAATGAAAGAATTTGAAATATCTTGCCAAACTAAAGATTCTAGGATTCTCTACGATGCAATCATGGCCGTTAAATGGTATCAGCTACAACCATGTAGTACGGATACACTCTTAGTGTAATTATGTAATGGGCACAGAGAAACATTTTACTTCCATAAATCTTTATAAACTTGGGTCTTCTGAGCATGAGAGAATGTATACGCAAGTGTAGAAATACAAGTGAAGCATTTAAAACTGCCAGCGTCATGCTAACCTTCCTTGCTTCCTCGATGTGTCTCTCTTTTAACCAGCTTTTCTTCCAGCAAGGCCAAAGGTCACAAATGGATTCAGGAGATGTCTCAACCAAGCATCTTAGAGGGCCAGACCTCTTTAACTTCATCAGTAACACTGTCTCTTGGGCCTTCAGACCATTTTCACTTTCTTTCTACTCGGGTGTCCTCACTACCTATTGCACAGAAATAACTCTTCACTAGTCAGATGGATTTTTGTTTCCTTTGTCTGTGTGGGTTACAGATGCATGTAGCTTTTTCCCTTTTACTTGATGGATCATTTTCTGCATGATAGAACAAATGCAGTTCTGCTCTGATCTCTAAAGGCAGTGCAGCCGGTGAAGTACCATATTCTGTTTCAAAGCTGGTGCAGGATGGGGCAGGGAGGGGGGAGATAGTTTTTCAAAAGAGTACGCAAATGGATGAACCTTTCTGAAGTACAATATGGAAGAGGCAACATGCATACACTTTGCAATCTATTAAAGCACAAAGAAGCCAAGCTCCCATTTTTAGTTGTTCATTTCAACAATTTAATTTAGGTGGAAAACAGATGCTAACAACCATGCACTAAAGTATATGCTAAGGCGGCTTATTTTCAAAAAGCTGTTACTTTTTGGTCTCTGGAGACAATTTTGAAGCACTCGCAGTTTTTTCGTTGCTTGCCTGATAATGTGAAACAATGTTATCTGATACGCCAAGCCTCTTATGCAATCTCTATACCTACTCTGCATCATTTGCTCTCCCCCAGCAAGAGGGATTTCTGCTTCAAGCATCAAAGATATGGAAACAGCAGTCCTGGTTGAGGTCACAAAAGAGATATGCGTGTGGGGTGGGCCTAAAGTCTTCCCATCCCCAAAAAACCCCGAGCAGTAAGATCACTGGAATGGCACATATATTAAAGTCTACTAATACAGTACGAACCATAATCCCTCCCTATAAGTGCTGTCACTGGAAAGTGCTAGTGGGATTCATGCCCAAGACTGCACATCAGAGTTGTCAGCCCTTCCTTTGCCTTTGCATCATAACACTTTGGCATCTTCCTGAAAATGGTTATGTTGGAGACATGCTGTCTAGCCTTGTCCCTGATCATTTTTGTCATCCAGATCTCCAAATCAGTCCAAAGCACTTCAGACTGTACCATTCTGCTTCTGAACTGAACTGGGCCACTCAAATACACTCTGGAGCTGATACAAAATTATTCAAATTGGCTTCATTGTCTCCATTATTCAGGATTCAGCCAAAGTGGTTGCACAGCTCTAGCTGGAACGTATGTGGATCAACTGAGCATCAGCCCTGTGAAAATGACCAACACCATAACGCTTCCAAGCAACATAGATTCAAGACTGAGGCCCATTCTGCATCACTCTCCCCACCCACCACGGCAACAGGAGAAGGATGGGACCACAACGATGTTTCTGCATTATGTCATCATGATCCTGTCCTTCTCCCATCCCCAGGCAGTGCAACTACAGATTAAATCATTGATGGGTTTTCCCCATCAATGACCTGTGATTGTGCTACTATCGCAGACTTACCTGTCCTGAAGAAGTTGCAGAAGCACAATGGCTGTGGTTCCTGCCCCAGCATGGCCTAGGAAAGTACCCGTTTGCACTGCAGAAAGAAGAGGTGTGGACATTGCTCTTCCTTCACCATGGAGGCAGCCAGTGCACAGGGGAGCGCTCTCATTGCACTTCCCTGCCAGCAGAGCCGATGCCAGGATCCCCACCAGATGTCCTTCTGAAAAGGTAGGGTGCGGAAAAGGCCTCAGTCTCCATAGGAGCTGACACATATGCAGTGGCATAGCTTGATGTCAATGGAAGAGGGGCAGGGGCAGGTGGGGAGAGGGAGGGAGGGGCAACAGCATGTGGGGTGGGCCAATGGCATGTGCGAGTGAGCCAATGGCACATTGGGGTGGGGTGATGGCATGCAGGGGTGTGGCAATGGCACATAGGGGGCAGGCAAGGAGCAGCAGCATCCACAAAAAAGTGCCACCCAGAGCGCACCAGCCCCCCTCACTCCCCCATCCTTACACCACTGCACATATGTACAGGATTGCTATCCATCTTTACATAATACAGACCGTATAAACATGAGTTTTTAGGTTTGCTTGTAGGATTCTGTGCCTGTGCCCACAAACTCTTGGAACTTGCGAATACAATGAAGGAAGGCTCAGCAATATGATCCATCGTACATGTATCATATTAACTATGTGCACACAGTTACCGTTTCTTTGTTAAAGCAATGGAAGGTTATCTGTACTGAGCATATGTGGACCATAACGATGCTTAATACACTTATTCCTTAAGAACAATAATCATGTTTTGAAGGAAATGGCAAGTATATAACCTGGTATCATCTGCTTTTTAACTGTCCAACAGAGTTGACACCAGAATGGCTGCAAAGACCTCATTCCCCTTTCCCCAATTTCCTCCTTCCATCTTATTTTCTATTGCCTTGTACACAAGAGATAGAAAAATACAGTCACACAGAACTTCAACTTAAAATTAAATTGAAAACAATCACAGCCCATATCTCTTTATAGAAGGAAAGTAATCTGGCTTTATCTTTTGAAATCTCTGTGGTGAAAGTCCAATATATTTTGTGTGGGGAATATAAGAGGAGAAACAGTTTGATTTTAGAACTGTCAGTAAGTACTACACCGGAACTGCCTTTCCTTGTGCCTATCTGTGAAGTCATTCTTAACTGAACTAACACGCACTACTACCTCTAGAAACCCCTTTCTAAACTAGAAGAGTTCATGCACAGCTTAAGTGCACTGCAGGATTGTTGCAGGTTTCTAAAAGCAGAACACAGTTTGGAAAAGTTACTTTTTTGAACTATAATGCCCAGAATTTCTCAACCGGCATGGCCACTTGTCTGTTATTAAAACTCATTATTACTAGAAAGCTGAATCAGAATTGAGCTCTGATTCTTCATTACCAGTGCAATCTTACAGTGGTTACATGGATTGTGATATAAAAATCTTTTGCATCACAATCTATCTCTCCCCTTTTGTTCAAATGTCAGTATAACCTTTAAGCAGGTTTCCTTTATTTTATTAAATTACAGACCTCACCTACACCTTTTTTTGAATTGCTCCCTCACTTTCTGCTCAAAGACAATGAGAAAAAGAGGCCCTTTCCACACTCTACCTTTTCCCAAAGTTGCCCCATGGGGATCCTAGCAGCAGCTCTGCCGGGAAGGGAGCATGACATGAGCGCTCCCCTCTGCACCAGCTGGCTCCCTGTGGAAGGGAGCAAGATGGCCACACTTCTTCTTCCGCAGTGCAGCCTGGTATTTTCCCAGGCTGTGCTGGGGCAGGAAGTACAGCCATTGCACTTCTGCATCTTCTGCAGGACAGGTAAGTCTGGGATGGTGGCGTGATCATGTGTCATTGATGGGGAAAACCCATCAATGATTTAATCCACAATCACACTGCTTGGGGATGGGAGAAGGATGAGACCATGACAATGTCATGCAGAAGCATCATTGTGGTCCCATCTTTCTCTTGTCCCCATTGCAAGATGGAAGGGTGCTGCAAAAAGGGTCAGAGAGATGCTCCTTGGCTTCTGTGTTAGAGGGATTCCATGTGACCTCCAAAATGAATACACAAGAATAACCTGCTGAAAAGGTGTACATGTTTACCAAACTGTCTCATCCTCTCTCCAAAAATACATAAAGACTGACCTAGAAATGTGTTTTTCACTATGCATTAAACATTTAAGTATTACTTTAAAACATAATATCTACTATTTTAAGAAATCATGCTTAATGAACATCTTCTTAACATTTCAGTTCTCAGTAGACATAATTAAAGCTAACTGGTTAGGGTTCAGAACCTGGCCTCGATTACCTACACTAATCTGCCCCTATTGTCCTGAGAAGTAGCCTAAATATTGACCATATCAATAGAACTTTCAGAGTTCAGAAGTAGTATGCAATTGGATACAATCTCATCCACCCTGCAGTTACATTCCACACAAAAGAAGATTTTAAGAATCAAATCAGAAATTGCACTTAGTATGTTTTCAGAAAAGTACAGTTATCCCTCTACATGCAGGGGTTTGACCTTCATGAATTTGATTATGTGTGAGGCATGTGCTTGCCTCCCCCCACCCTGTTTTCCTCCTCCCATCTCTTGCATTCCTCACCCCAGGCTTGCCAGGCTTGTGTCTAAAATGGACATTTTTTCCTTTTGGGTGAATAAAACCCCTTACACTGCTGAAGGTGTGGCCTCTCAGACATGTAGCTGCACACTCTTCTGTGTATTGGCTGCTGATTGTTCAGGTACTCCTTTCTTAAGATGGCTGCCAAAAGTAATTAGAACTCCAGAACTCCCCTCCTCTCTATCTGAAGGGAAAGTACCAGTAAGCCTTTTAGGTTATTCTGCCCCCCCCCCAACTCCAGGGACAGAGGCAAATGAATGGGAGGGGTGTCACAGGGTGGAAGTTATTCATGGGTTTTCCACTTTTGAGAGGGCTCTGTGCCTTGAACCCTCACAAATGTGGAGGGGCTACTGTAGTCCCTCAAGTGATGAAAGACATCTGTTTGTCATAGCATGTGACTATCCTCAGCTGTGTGTTTAGTATTAAAATGCTTTGTTTTGTGATTGGTCACAGGAAGGTAAACATAGGATTAACTTGTAAATCTGATTGTTGAGGCACATCTTCCTGAGAAATCCTATTGTGGGAGAAACAGGTTAATTTAAGCAAATGTGCATTCACTTTAACCTCCACTTGGACCCTCGGCTTCTTAAAGAATCTAATTTTTCTTTTCTCTGTCTGTCTCTCCCTTTGTTGCACAATGATCTCCAACAATTTATAGGGTGAAGTTATGCTTCAAAGTGAGAGCCAGTGTGGTGTAGTGGTTGAGCACTGGAAAATGACTCTGGAGAGCAGGGTCCAAATGTCTGCTCAGCCATGGAAACTAACTGGGTGACCTTGGGCAAGTCACACTCTCTCAGCCTCATAGGAAGGCAAATGCAAACCCCCTCTGAACAAAAGTTGCCCAGAGAACTCTATGACAGGTCCACCTTAGGGTCACATAAGTTAGCAATGACCTGAAGGCACACAACAGCAACAGCAACAATGCTTCAAAGTATGTAGACAATGCCAAGACAAATGTCCAAATCAAAAGAGTCTATCAAACAAAATTGCAATGGTCATGGGATGTGGGTTTTGTGATGGATGTCCCTTCACTTGACTTATTGCAAATTCAACTATGCAAAATAAAGACATTACATATTTCTACTTACCTTGAATAATTTATATAGTTTTCAGAGATGAGCTTTTCTTGGGGCACAATTTAGGTTAATCTGGAACAGAATTTTGATTTTAAAAGCTGTGTACTCATTTTAAATCTATTGAAATAGGGCTTACATAGGATGTAATTAGTTTCTGGATGGCTGCAGAGAGGTGAAGTTCACTCAGCAACTACAGCCCTGTGTATATTGAGTATTACTGAATGGGGGAGGGTTGTTGTTCTTTTTTATCATTTTCCTTTAATTTCAGTAGATTGGCAGAAGTGAACTCCATGGCACTTTGACGTTTTTGCAACCACTTCAGATCAAAAGCAGAGAAGGGCTGTTGTTGTTTATTGGATGTAATACTGTAAGACTTAATAAATAAACCCAGCATCACATTCCATCAGCTATTTTATTATATGGCATTTGATACAAACATCAGCTTGGGATTCTATTTTTTCATTTTATTGCTATTAATTTTGGCTGATTTGTATTTCCAGATGCCTGTGCTTGAGAATCATGACAATATCACCGCTGCAGGCTCTTGAGACCTCTAAAAATGTTTACACAGATGACCAGGGACCCCTTCTGAATAGGGTAGGCTGTGGTGCAGGGAGATCTCTCCCACAGCAGTTCCCTTTGTGGCGCAACATCCAGCCCCATTCAACATGATACTTTGTTTAAGCATTTAGGGGGCTGGAGAGGCTGCTGTTGTCGGGTGGCAAGAAAGTTTGCTTCTAGCAGTCCAGGTGCGCAGGCCTAAATCTGAATCCAACCCAGTGTTCTTTTGTTTAAATCAAAGAGCACATGGGGTAAAGTTATCATGTTCCATGGATTTTTGGATTATCTATCTCCAGATGAGTTGTTTTCCTGCTTCAGCACAATGCCATTAACAACAACATGCCATCATTTCCTGAAGCAAGGTGGAATTAACTAGAGAAATCTGTAAATTCATTTGTTTCTCATTCAGATTAATATTTCTAGCTTTCTAGAAGCGATGTAAAAGAACACTTACATATGTTCCCACCCTCAACAAGAAAGAGTATCTTAACACAGCAAGACTTCCCACTGGGAAAATGTCTGTCAATCACAGGGAGATTTTTCACACCTTGGGCACTTTTTGAAAAAAAAAAATTGTGAAAAAAATACCTGCCAATTTTACGGCAAAAACAGGATCACAGAACCCAACATTTTTGCACAGAAAACAGGGTCACCAAAACAAACAAACAAACAAACAAACAAACCAACCCACAGATAACCATGCATTTTGTACCGACCCACAGTTTTCTGCATGAAAATATTGGGCTTTGCAATAAAGTTGCAAAATACAAGAAATCAACGAATAATGTACAAAATTCTTGTAAACTTGCCAGGTGGGGAGAAAACTTTTGAAATTATTTCTTCTTACATGCAAGACTGAAATAAACAAAGAGTAACATATTTAGTTTAAATCTAGACTCTGCCAAGAAATTAAGCAAGTTTACCAATTCTAGAAGCAAGAGTCAAAAGGCTGGTTTAAGTTTAATGGAATTATCAATGTATGCAAGCAACACTCTGCTCATCAAGGAGGCCTCCCAACTCAGAATGTACCATCATCTGAGACACTAGTACTAGAGGCCCAGCAAGCCACAGGCATCCTAGAGAAATGAGGTGCAATCCACAGCAGATTTCAACAAACCCCTCGTCTCTGTCCGCTGTAACAATCTGCCTGGCTAGTATCTTAACTTTTGAATTTTCTTTAATTCTGAATTTCACAGAATTCAGTGACAGATAGATAGATGCACTGGTAACTACAGTAGTCATAATTCCTTCATAAACAAGGCATGCGATTCCCTTTGCAAAGAATTCATCTCAAACTCCATCTGACTTTATGTCTAAGCAACTGAGAATATTAAATTATCAGGATTCTATAATGAGAGACGCAAAAATACAAGGTTGTATCTGGTGCCATGTAACCACTGTTTAACCTCACAGATGATGGTTAATATCTGGAATGCCCTCCCCTGGGAGGTCTGGTTGGCACCAATGCTGCTCTCACTTAGGAGCAAGGTGAAACCTTGGCTGTTCATCAGAGTCTTTGACCTTAGTCCATCTTAAATGTTAATGCACATGGTTTTAAACTGTTTAAATCTGTTTTCACCTGTTAATTATTTTTAGCATGTTTTTAGTTTAATTGTTCTGTTTCTAACTTCATCTGTACACAGCCTTTAGATTTTTGATATAGTTGTTGTCATCATTATTGTTGTTGTTTATTTTGTTGTTATTGTTATTCATCCACGTAGGAAAAACAGAGAGAAACCTTGTTTGGACCACATCATAACCACATCTTTTGAGCCGCATCATTTCTGTTCTTACATACATAGATGAAAAATTAGGAATTAAGCTTTACAACCTCTTGTCAACCTTCACAGTACTTTCAGTTTCCAAAGTGAATAGGATTGCATTTCAACAAACTACTATTTTTAGTAGGCACCCTTTTGCCAGTCGTCAGTGGCCTTTTTACCCCTACTTGGGCACATATTTTTGAAACAAAAAGTATGACTAACTGAAGTTGGCACTGAAATGAAATTCTGCTTTTTTCTCTAAAAATACGGTAACAATATACCTATGATAAATGCTGTACTCATTACAAAGAAGGCTCCCCCAAAAATGAGCATTCTGCAACAACTGGGATGTGTAGTCCTAACTGAGATGGAACTTTAGGCCCCATTTCTTTGTTTAAAATCATGCCAAGGATTAATTTTGCATTAAATATCAAAGTAAACAGAACTTCACCTTTATCTTCCCACCTTGACAACCAAATGCTTTTACTATTATTCTTTGCTTGGTATCCATACTGATTTGTAACCATGTTAAAGTGCCAGTTCTATGGCAAAAGGTACATGCTTCAACATCTGTTAATTTTATCATCTTTCTCCTACAAGCGCAGGATCATATACTCTCGTTGGCCACATTTAACTTCTCTTTGCCATTTGCCTTAGCTCCTAACAATCATTATTCAGCATTTCAAGTACCATCTGTGCTGCCGATGATAAGTAAATGTGTACAAGTGTGTGGGAAATGCATTTTTGAGGGTCGCCATCTCCCAGGCACAGTCAACATCAAAATATATTCTCTGTGGTTGTTAAAATGATTTCCCTCTTCCTATAAATACTATGATATGAAAATTGTTGACTGCGTATGTGCACATATAAGTAAGTGGAAAACCTGCAAAGACAAAGGATATATGCACTACTTTTCTCGTCTGTATTTAGGTATGCCACAAATGGACATTATCCATTGACAAGGAAAATAAGTCTAGCTTGAGAACACTATATAATGTATTTGATCACATACATAGGCCTATAAAATACAACTGCAATGTATTTTATAATAGTGCAATTCCCATTACATAATTCCACGTTTTACTAGAATTGCAAAACACAAAAAAAGGTAAGGTGCAGCCCATGAGAGGGTGGGTGGAAGTGACCACTGAGAATAACTTGTGTTAATAACAGATTCTATCTGTTGAGCTTTATTGGAGTGCTATGGAATCCAAGCACACAGATTTGGCATATGTTCCACTCCAGACACTTACAAACCAGGACATAGAGTCCACCTACATTGGAGATGGAAAAATAGTGACAATTCACCCCAAATCCTTAAGAATATCTGGTATGTTTTAACTTGCCAGTTCAGAACAGTTTATGTAATAGAATGTTTCTCCATTTTTCTGTTCTGCCTCGGGTTCATCAGCCCCTCCAAAACTGAGGATTCATTTTTAAAAACCCCTCCCTATGCAAAACAGACCTGTGTTTATTTCCAATGGATCCATCCCATTTCTGCTTACAGCATCTCAATATATTTAACTATTTTAAGTAACTGCATTGTGCACCGTTGTTTTCTCGCCCCACACAAAAGAACAGGATGGTGTTCAGGAATTAGATTCTCTCTGTTTAAACAAATGACTGCAGCTGCCAAGATTCAAAGAGAGGAAAATGTAAAAGATGCTGCGCAGTAACCATGATGTCTCCTGCATGATATCATTTTAAATAAATAAATAAATAAATAAATAAATAAATGTGTTCAAAAACTACACTGTTTAATGATGTGCCATATATGCAAAAACATTAGCAGGGCCAAAGCTGTATGACCTTTATTATATAAGCTTTAAGCTTTGAAGCCAGTCACAGAGCCATTGCCAGCAGGCTGAGATGCTGAGCCTCTTTTCCATGCAGGTCTGCTTGGCTTGAGAACAGCATACATATAACATTGGCTCGAATTAACAAAGAATGTTCATCTGGGTCACAGAGCTACTGCTAATGGAATTCTAATAGATGTCGCCATAATTCAAGCTCTCTAGCTCTTTCAGGCAAGATGGCAATATGATCCAGGCATTATACTCTAAAGCCAGCACTACAATACTCTGCTGATCAATCAGGGTTCACTTCTCTACTGCTTATACCAAAGCAATTGTGGGTACATGCAGATATGCCAAAGGTACATGCCATTTATACCTCCAGGCTGTCTAAGAGCTGTGCTGTTGGATAAATTCCTATTTTGATGCTCCTAAGAAACAAAAGTCAAAAGGGGACAAGGCAAAACCATGCTTGACTGGTCTATACAACGTTGTTAGCCCTTATGATTCTATGGGATTTCCAAATTCAAGGCTAATAACCACTGCATATCTTCTGCTAGAAGGCAGCAGAAGTCTTGTTAATGAGTTTGAAGAAAACAGGATGTTGCTTTGATGGGCTTTCAGTCTGATCCAGTAGGTCTTGAGTTTTCAGTGAGCACCAGGAAATAATCTCTAGTTGCTAATTCTCATCTAAGGAGAGTTCTCCAGCTTCTTCTATCACTGAACAACCAAGTAAGGGCTGCTTCTGCTACCAACTGGAGTGGGATCTAACTAGGTATGACACCACTGATGTGATTCTCTTCCTTACTGCAAACCTATGAACTCATGCTCTAGTTGGACCCAGGATTGGCAACAAGAGATTACTGGATGCCTCACTTGGCTGCTCAGCTGCAGAAGAAACTGTTGCTGATGATGGCATGAAGAAGGCAAATGAAGGTAGCAATAGCATTGCAATAGTATGTGTATTTTTATACACTTATCAGCTAAGTGCTCTCTAAGCATTTTACAATGTGTTAGCTAATTGGCCCCAACATGCTGCGTACTAATTTTACCAGCCTGTGGAAAGGTGGAAGGCTGAGCCAATCTGGAGCCTGGTAGGATCGAATTCACAACCTTGTGGCTGCAGTATCGGCATTTAACCACTGTACCACGAGGGTATTAGTTTGTCAGATTCTACTCATTCAGTTGAGACACTTCAAGCCAGACAAAAAGGTCTCTAAAACTGCCTACATCAGCAGGAAGGAACATTAAAGTTAGAGGCAGAAATGTTGTGAGTGTATGTGGATGAGTGAAAAGGCTCAAATTTTACAAGCCCAGAATCCATAAGAATACAGAGAAACAGGGGTAAGTCCAACTGTCCAAGCAGTTTATCCACATCCTATCATTAGTACTGTCCAAAAATATCCATAATAACATTACCAGATGGTACACTAGAAAAACAAAAGCATCCAACTTGATCTAGATACAAGTAACATTTTGCATCAGCTTGTCCAGAAAACTGTTCATACAGAGTCTTTCCAGCAAACTGATCAAGTAAATTTTACATCACTTTTCTTGCACATTCATCACTTTTGGCTTTTGAGGGTTCCATTTGCTGCTTCCCACCAACATGTACTGAAGAAGTCATTCACAACCCTACAAAAGCTCTATGGATGAAGCTGAGCAGACACAATGATGGAAGATATCTTCACCACCAGCCCCATCACTGAATAAGATTGCAAGTAGACCCTTATACATGTTCAGTCATGCTTGTGTTTGAATATCAAACCTCAAGTTGTCCACACAACTCTGCAACTGGGCCAAGGATGTTTGGGGGCTATCATATTGATAGCCTAAATCATCCTCTCCTTTCAAATTCTGAATACAACCATGATAGGTCTGCTGGCCAGACCTGCAGAAAAATCTCCAAGAGAATATCAGAAAATCCCAGCCCTAGAAGGACACCATAAAACTCAGCCCACCACTTTATAAAGGGTACAGGTAGCCTAAAGATTAAGTGAAAATTTGTCGATGCAATGGAGTCACCAATCACTTCCTCCAAATCCAGTTAGAAGTGAGCTTCAAAGTATATTGTGCCATATGTGTAAAGATAAACATTACATGCAAGAGAACTCATTAAGCAGTGACCATTGCAACTACTATACATGACAGGATGTCATAAATATGCAGATCTCTTAATACCACGAGTCTTGGATACATCAGAACCACACTTCAGATCACGTCCATAAGCTCTGGGAGGCAAAGAAAAGTAGTAGACATTAACTAAAAGAATGTCATTTTTGTCTCAGGTTTTCAGCACTAGGGGCTAACAGTGAAAGATAAGATTTTTTAAAAAACAAGGATAGACACACTAACCACATAACACAATCCAAAAAAACATATTGTGGCAGCCCTTTTATTAGGTCAGCCAATAGATACAAAACACACCATGGCCACTTTCAGAAAGGTACAAAATATATCATACTCACTTTCATCACAGCAGCTTCCAAATCCCATTGCCTTTTCATCAGACAAAAATGGGCTAAACTAATGCAGGAGAAGAGAAACTAACAACATCACCCAATGAGTTTTCGAAACTAGTGTGGTATATTTTGTGCTTTCTGTTATCATCCAAAAGTGTATTTTGGATCCTGGTAAGACAGCTAGCTAAAGAGATAAGATTTCTATTGCCTACCAACCCATCCCCATACCATCACTTGCGGCTAATGCTACAACTAAAACCTTGATGGATGTGTTAGAGAGACGTTAATCCTTACTGCTTTAGTGAACTAGGCCAAAATGCCAAACTCTGCTACAATGAAATCAGTGACATTGATCTTATCCCACTGGCAGAGCTTCTGTACTTCAAAATATCCATTCCTCAGTAGCTTCATTAAGATATTTCTCTTATGCTCTGAAGAAGTTACCCTAAGAAAATTCAAGTTTGGGGCAGAACTCAGCCTGGTACAAGACCTATGAGCACGGCCTGAGAACTGCACTGAAATATTACACTGTGGACAAGAAGGCTGAAATGCCTCTGTGCCAGCAAGCATCCTGAACAATAAACAAGTGGTTGACCAGCAATAATTCAGTGTATTCTCTGGTGCCTGATGTTCAGTCTTTCACTCCTAGCAATGCTCACTCATTCCTAGCTATGATGAGGTTATGGTCTCTGGGAGCTAGCCTTTAACCTCATCTCTCTAGTAACAGTCATTCAACTTCAAGGGCATGTGTGAGAACAGAAAAAAATCTTAACAAGATTTGTACTTAGAAGTGCTCTGCTGCTACGGAACTTCTCTTCTTGTCTTTTTTGTCAAGATACTTATTGAGCAAGTCCAGTCAACATTTTATTGCTTGGGGCTAAATTCTTTAAACCACACAATGAATCTCCTTAGAGCATTCCCCACTAGAATGAACCACAGAATAACAGATGACAGTCTTGCTGTGAAAAGCCCTGACATATCCCCCCAAACTCTAGGATGTCTTCTTTGAACTGCAGTCATTCAAACAGAAAATCCTGAGACCATTTCTGTTGTGATGTTATTATTACAACACCGTCTTCTGCATTTTCATTCTGACACCTTCTTCAGTTTTAGGGTGAATAACCAAAATTTTTAATAAAAAAGACAGATATAAAGAAATACAGACTACAGTATGCCAAATATATAAAACACAGATTAAAGCACTATGCAATAAGATTCACCCATCACGATACCTAATAATTCTGGTTCCATATGAAGACTCTCAACTTCTCCAGCCCATTCCAGACTTTTAACACATTGATAAAGCTAAAAGCTTCTCAAATCTGCCTGCTGAGCTCAGCCTTTCGCACGAAGATCATAGCTCATCCATTTGTGGCCCTCAGTTGGTATACCAAAAAGAAGATAGTAACACAGTCAATCTGTATAAAAACAGGCCACAACTTTAACTGAGTACAGCTTAGAAAGGTTGGCTGGAAATGGGGTGCAGCTCAAGTGGCAGGCAGCTCATCCATCAACTGATCAGCTTAACCACCCACCAGCTGGCATGCTGCAGGGAACCACAAGAGTGACAGAGCTTTGACCTCACATCAGTACAAGCTACTGCATGATTCCCCTTTCACCTAAATTTATGCTGAACAAGAGGACCAGACTGAAAACATATGGTGTTAAGTCTTTCTGCTCAGCCCCACCTCTTGACTGACACCAGTCTTGCTCCTCATTGGCCACCCATCTGTACCATTCCCAGGAGCCCATGAAAACATGAAGGTTCTTTTCCTTTTAGTACCCTGCACCATTAAGAAACCCTGCTGCACTTCTTCTTTGTTACTTGGGCAGAAATACAGAATCCAAATAAGTCTGTGCACCCGCTATTTTACTTAACCTCAAACTAAGTAAAGTAGCATCACCAGCTCATTCATCATACTTTCGAACTCATGGCCTTGTTACATTTCTAGCTTTGGCTTCCACCACTCCTCACGCACCATCCCTAATATTTCATTTAACCAGCCTGGATTATACCTTGCTCTTATCAGTAACAATCTCATCACTGATCTTCAACCAAGGCCATTTCCGCACTACACTGTTATAGTGCTATTATACCATTTTCAACATCCTGTGGAATTCTGGGGTTTGTAGTTTACTGAGGCCAAAGAGCTCTCTGGTTGAGACTTTTAAATGCCCCTCCCTGAACTCCAAACCCCAGGATTTCATAGGATATGTAAAGTGGAATAATAGCAGCATAACAGTGTAGTGCAGAAATGGTCACAAACAAGGAGACTTAGTTGGACCTCCAATTGAATGTCATAAAGCCTTCCTTGATAGTTTTGTATTTATGGAGAAAGACAACCCTCAAAATTAAAAAAAAAATCCTTATATATATAACAATGTGCAATGGTTGTTTAAATCTAAACTGTTTCTGTGTTTTCGCATGGTATATAAGTATAAAAATTAAGTCAAATGAAGATAACAATATCCTTGTGAGCATCTGGAAAGTCTGAGACCTTGAAGTAAAAAAATTATTTAGGACAATATCATTTCTTCCCCCTTATCTTGAATGCACATTTTAATCTGGTGAACTATTCGAGTGTTTCAAAGAGGCTGAGATCGGGATACCATCAGGAGACTAACAAGTGCCAAGTGGTAGGGTCACACCCTGGTAGGTGGAATATTCCAAAGGAAGCTTCAGACTAAAATGCCTCCATTCTCTTCTGGGAGTAATGGCCACATCAATAGAAGAGACCTTGATAATTCCAGTGATGAGAGTGGTAGAGACACTCCAAAAGGGAAGGTTTCTGGGTAGCAGCAGTCAGAGGAGGTGATACTGGTAGAAGATCCCTTAGAGACAACAGCAGTTGCACTTCAAGTAAGACTACACAGAAGGTGGCACTAGAGAAAGCCCTCTCCTGAAGATCATGAAATTCAGGCAAGTTCATATAGAAAAAAAAACAGTTTTCAAGACCATCTATGTCAGGAACTGAATTCACACACACAAATATAACAGTGCAAACACACTATTTATTAGGAGCGTGATACATAGTACAGGACTTCAGTGAGTGAACTGGAGGCAATTAGCAAAATCCAAAACATTAAAAGCAAAGAGTTTCTCATCCCACCCGCAAGAGATGTTAGAGTTCTGGTTTACCCTGGCAGCACTTATCACTACATTCCTAGCTTTATCTAATGGTCTCTGGTTCTTATACCTTGTTACAAGCAAGCTGCTAATTAACTCCTACTACATGTCTCATAACTAAAATATGGAGGGCTACCCGACATCCTGCCCATCCCCCCAAAAAATGAATGAACATATGGCATAGCAGTGATGAATAGGGAAAAAGGAAAGGTTGCGGAGAGTGAAAAAGAAAAGGGAAGAGGGGAGACAGCAATCAAAATGAAAATGTGAAATGCAGTATTTAAACATGGAGTGTTAATACTTGTGATGCAGGAGGAGCAGGTCGAATAGGTGGGTTAATCTCTGAAGAATTCGAAGGAGCTGGTTTCAGTAAGCTGGAATGAAAAACAGGGTGAACAAGCTTGTAAGTGTCAGGCAAAGAAAGTTCAAAGTTGACATCATTAATGGCACGTTTGATTGTGAAAGGACCAAGGTATTTGGGGTAGAGTTTTTTGGAAGGGCCATTGGAGGAAATGTTTTTGGAGGAGACATAAACAAGATCCCCAGGTTGGTATGTAGGATTGGGTTGTTCTTTTTGGTCAGCAAATCATTTGTGAGAAGCCTTAAGAGTTATGTACAGAGTCCCAAGTAGAAGAAATTTTTGTAATCCAAGAGGTGAGTGGGGTAGTTTGAGTTGTAGAGAAGGTGGTGGGGAGTGAAGGAAAGGGTTTTGGGGTGCTGCCGAGGACAACTTCAAACGGAGTTTTACCAGTGGAGGAGTGTAGAGCAGAGTTGTAAGCAAATTCGGCAAAGGGGAGGAGGAGTGCCCAATTATTTTGGTTGGAATTGACGAAGCTGCGTAAGTATTTTTCTAGGGCTTGATTTGTACATTCAGTTTCCCATCAGTTTGTGGATGATAGGAGCTGTTGAGTTTTTGGGAAATGCCGAGAGATTTAAAGAGTGAAGTCCAGAATTTGGAAGTGAAGATATATTCTCTGTCAGAAATGATTGTGGAAGGAAGTCCATGGAGTTTCCAGATGTTGCTGATGAAGAGGTTCGCTAGTTTTTCAGCGGTGGGAACCTTTTTCTGTGGGATGAAATGAGATTGTTTGGAGAAATGATCGGTGACAACTCAAATGGTATGGAAACCACATGAGTTGGGCAGACCAACAATGAAGTCCCATGAAATAACATCCCAAGGTGAGGAAGGAGTAGGAAGTGGTTGGAGAATCCCATGTGGCTTAGAAGAAGAGGATTTGCAGGTGCTGCAAATGGTGCAGTGTTTAATATATTCTTGGACTTGTTTTGTAAGGCCTGGCCAGTGGAAAAGTTTTCTGATGGAATGTAGATTTTAAGAATGCCAAAGTGTCCAGCAGGTTTGGAATCATGGTATCTCTTTAAAATTTCGATGTGGCAAGCTGGTGATATGTAGATTTTAGTTCTGATGAAAGCCAAATATTTAACTCAGATGATTGAGTCTTTGTGGGATTGTAGCCAAGTGCTTGTCTGGTAGGCAGAT
Source organism: Iguana delicatissima (assembly GCA_948472985.1). Lineage (NCBI taxonomy): Eukaryota > Metazoa > Chordata > Lepidosauria > Squamata > Iguanidae > Iguana > Iguana delicatissima. The sequence continues at coordinate 256,140 of CAOKZL010002295.1, read as the reverse complement.
TTCAGAGAATGCTGGAAGGCAGAATCAAGTAGTGTTGAGGCTGATTCTCGTGCTTTCTGTTGTGCATGGGTAGTGACTTGTAATCGAAAATTGTTTGGGGAGAATAGAGGTTTTTCTGTGGTTGGAGAAGAAAAGGATGAAGGCTTGTGGCAGGGTAGTCTTGAGAGAGGATCTGCCAAAGTGTTACTTTCATCAGGTTTGAAAACAATTTTGAATCTAAATCACTGGAAAAATTCAGCCCAGCGTGCTTGTTTAGGGGTTAGTTTTTTGGCAGTTTTTAGTGTTTCAAGATTGTGGTGGTCAGTCCAGACTTGAAATGGAAGTTTAGAACCTTCAAGGAGGTGTCTCCATGAGGTGAGTGCAAAATGGATGGCCATGGCTTCCTTTTCCCAAATCAGCCAGTTGCGTTGTATGGCGGAGAACTTTTTGGAGATGAAGGTGCATGGTTTCAGGTGGTTGTCTGTGTTGTATTGAAGAAGAACAGCTCCCATGGCAAAGTCAGAGGTGTTGATTTGAATTATACATTCTTTGGCAGTATCAGGGAATAAGAGAAGTGGTTCAGAAGTAAATTTTTGTTTGAGGGTGTTGAATGCCGTTTGGCATTTTTCAGTCCAGATGATGCGGTTGCATCAATTAGATTTGTTATCGGTTGCTTTCTTCAAGAGGTCGGTGACAGGGAAAGCAATAGTAGCAAATCCTTCTATGAAGTTACGATAGAAGTTTGAAAAGCCAAGGAATTGCTGGAGTTGCTTTCTAGTTTTGGGGATAGGCCAGTTTAAGATGGTGTCAATTTTGGCAGGGTCCATGTTTAGGGTATTCTGGCAAATATGGTACTCTAAGTAATCAAAAGTCTGAGTGTGAAATTTGCATTTGGAAAGTTTAGCAACAAATTCATTGTCTATGAGTCTTTGCAGCACAGTGTGTTGTTCGAGGGTTTCTGAATAGATCAAAATGTCATCTAGGTAAACAACACCTTCGTAGCGGAGATCTTGTAATACAGAATTGAGAAACATTTGGAAGTCTGCGGGACCAGCTTGTAATCCAAAAGGGAGAACTGTCCATTGGTAGTTTCCTAGTGGGTTGACAAAGTAGTCAACCACTCACTTTCGGGATCCATGCATATTCTGTGGAAAGCCTCCTTGAGGTCTAATTTTGTAAAGAATTTGCCTTTAATCAATTGATTTAAGATATCTTTAGTTAAAGGAATTGGATAAATATTAGGCAATACTGCCTGACTGATTAAATTATAGTTCACGATAAGCCTCGGTTCTCCATCTTTTTTATTGTGGAAAAATATTGGACTGGCGGTAGGAGCAGATGAGAGTTCAATAAACCCACGTTGTAAGTTCTTGTTCAGAAATCTTTTTAGACCATCTAGTTCTTGGTTGTTCATTGGATATATTTTGGGTTTGGGAATTTTAACTCCATCTATTAATCTGAGTTTGCAATCAAAGTCTCTGTGAAGGTGCAGTTCATCTGCTTCATGGTATTCAAAAGCTTTCTGCAGGTCTCAGTACTCTAATGGAATTTTCTGCAGCTCCTCAGGACTCAAGTGAGTGCTGAGTCGGGGGGGGTTGTACAGGCATTAGATTTACATCATGGTTATGCTTGAGTAAGCCTTGTGTCCAGTCAATTTGGGGATTGTGTTTTTTAGCCAGTCGTACCCAAGGACTACTTGAAACCCGATTTTGGTGGGCAATAGAAAATGAAATTGTCCCTGATAGTTTCCCACTTGAACAGGGATAGGTTTGGTCCTTTCCCGTACAGGGCCTCTTGCCATGGGTGAGCCGTCCATTTGAGATAACCTGACAGCCTTTTTTAGGGGTTCAAACTTTACTGGAAGTTCTTTTGCCACAGCAGGATTCAATAAACTAGTTGTGCAGCCTAAGTCAGCTAAGGCTCTGTACGTTCATAATTTCCCATCATTTCTTTGTAAGGTTACTGTAACATATACATGACGAGTTTTAGTGGTACTTACATTCGCGGACTCATCGGGGTCCCAATCATCGCTGTCCAAGTCAGACATGGTCAGTGGGCTGTCCTCACCATCACAAGTTTCAGCAGCAGTTCCGCTGGCGGGACGTTTGGTTGTCGGCTTCAGGGTGTCAATTTTGCGGGATACAGGTCAGGTAGTGGGGGTGTCCAACTTTTCTTCAGTGGGTTTCTTCGATCCCTGGCATTCGCTGGCGATGTGGCCTTTTTCCCCACATTGGAAATAGGTGCCTTCTTTGAGCCATTTTTTCTTTTCCTCACTGCCCAGGAAAGTGGGTTTTCGCAGTCCCGGGGTTTGGTGACCGCTTTCATGTGCTTGCCTTTGCTAGGCAAGCTGGACACTCTCCATGATGCTTTCCACTTCCCTGGCTAGTTTCATCCATCCCAGGAGACTGGCAGGATCCCCTTGGGTCAGGCAGCAATCTAAGATGATGGGATTTAATCCGTCTCAGAAAAATTGCTTGAGAATGTCATCTTTCCATTTTGGAACCTTAGTGGCTAACTTCCTGAATTACTGGGCATATTTGCCAATGGTTCCCTTTCCTTGGTGCAGTTTTTTCAGTTGGTATCTGGCTTGTTCTTGAAAGAAACGATCCTCAAACCTTTCTCTAAGTCGATGCATGAACAGCTGCGGGTCGGCTGTTTCCTTAGCTCATGAGTCGAACAGGCTGGCAACCCACTCTGCTACTTCTCCTTTGAGATCCTGGCTCAGGTATCTGATTCTGGCGGCATCATCAGGGAAACTGTTCCCACAGTCGATCATATAATTAGAGGACATGTTGAGAAAGTATGTCAGGGTGGCTCCATTACCATCATAAGTGGTCTTCAACTCTCGGAAAGGCCGGGGCCCCACTTGTGGTACTGTTATCCCTGGAGGTGCAGGTGCTGCAGCCACCAGAGCAGCTGTTGCTGCTGGAGCCTGGAGTGGCACTTGTCCAACCTGAGGCATCAGGAGTATCCAGTTGTGCAGCTAAGCTGTCAGTTTGGACATTTCTTCTCGCTGCTTTTCCACTTCTTCTTCTCTGGCTAGAAGTTATTCCATTATGCTGGTCTTGACAATGGATGTGTCCAATCTTGTAGCCTGGCAACATAGGTACTGAGCAGTTTCTGGTCTTTCTCCCCAAGCCCAGGTTTGGCCTCCAGTCAGAGTGGATGGAGGAATAGAAGGTCGTGCCTTGGGGCCCGGCTGGGGACTGTCTCGTTTCTTTCAGCAATTTCCTCGCCTGGAGCTTCGATGGCTCTGCTGGATGCTCCCCTGTCTTCAGGATCTTCTTCACTTCTTTGATACATGTTGTTATTATTTTGTGCAAGAGTTCGCTCACTCTGTCAGGAACTGAATTCACACACACAAATATAACAGTGCAAATACACTATTTATTAGGAGTGTGATACATAGTACAGGACTTCAGTGAGTGAACTGAAGGTAATTAGCAAAATCCAAAACATTAAAAGCAAAGAGTTTCTCATCCCGCCCGCAAGAGAACTTGGAGTTCTGGTTTAGCCTGGCAGCGCTTATCACTACATTCCTAGCTTTGTTTATCTAATGGTCTCTGGTTCTCATACCTTATTACAAGCAAGCTGCTAATTAACTCCTACTACATGTCCTGTAACTAAAATATGGAGGGCTACCCAACAATCTAGGTTCAAGGTATATATTGATTACAACCAGCAATTTAAATTCTGCCCAGAATCAGACCAGCAGCCAGTTGAGTTGTTTCAATAAATGAGTTACACATTCCCAATAACCAGCCCCAGTCAGTAGCCTGGCTAAAACATTTTGGATCCACCAAAGTGCCTAGACACTTCCCAAAGGCGACCCTGCATACAGCGTGTTATAGTAACCAAGTAGAATGTAAAGAAGGCAAGTGTCACCGTTGCCAAAACTTATATCTCTAGGAACAGGCACAGCTGGTATACCACTTTTAACTTTGAAAAGCTGGCCCTCTAGGCTCAGGACTGAACTCAGGCAACGAACATGAGATTTCAGAAGACCTGTAACCCAGTCCAGTTCTGAATATTTTTTGGCCACAAAAACCCTACAATGAAATAATCCAAAATGAAGTCAAAGAAAGTGCTGGACGATGATATGCCCAGGATGGAAGGCACTCAACAAGTTACTGGGGGGAGCAGAGAGCAAGTACAAGCAACGCTGTATCTAAAATGTAACTGGACTCTGAAAAAAACGATGTTCAGCTGCTGACGTGCTCAGATGTAAAAGGAAAGTCCAAAATTACACATTCACGTGAGAAGCACGAACCTGAGGAAGCTAGAAACTTCAAAACAAAAAAAATATACTGGACATCTATAAGTACAACTAAGAATTCTGCCTTCTACCACAATAAATTTCTGAAGGGCTCACCACATTAATCTGCTATGGCAAATATACCAAAGGCTCCTGTGACACCTTGATTATAGAATGAGCTTTTGTGGCATATGCAAGGGTAAATGTGATACACCTGCCTGGGGGTATGACTTTTGACCACGAGATCAGAGGGGCATCAAATCTGGAAAGTACTGATGGTGACATAACAAGGGTACTTGCAGTTCATGATTTGCAATTGTGTGACTGAGAGTGAACAGCAACATGAAAAGAAAGGATTGGGGCTGGAAATAGTTTGCCTCTGGTGGCTTCAATGACCTAGTTCTGAAATTTTGTGCCATTCAAGCAGTGGCCATGCTTTGCAATAGAGGTTGTTGCATTTCAATGCGCTGTAATTTTGATCAGCAAAACAGTTTGCAGTCCCTTGGGAAAATAAGCTACTGTAGAAATGTAAAATACATCACTGTTATGTCTGTTTTCCTAACTAGCCTTCTTCTATTTGTACTCAGAATTTTTCTCTTAGTTTATGACATTGCATTTTATCTAAATTAAATCTCATCTTGTTAATTTTCACACAGTTCTTTAAACTCTCAAGATCCTTTTGTTATCTTTCTCATCTTCCAGAGTTTTACGATCCCTCTTAATTTGGTATCATCTGCAAATTGCATTGTTGAGTGTATAGTATTTGGAGGGGGACAGATTAAGCAGCGCTGAGGCCAGGACCAACCCTAGCAACCCCCCTTCCCCACTGATTATCTTCTAAACTGATGCTATGCCATTTGTAATTGCAGAGTCATAAGTAGAAGTAACGAGTCGCAATTAAAAATAAAAGAGGGATTTGCACAATGTCAATAAAGGCTGTATAAAAATCTCCCAATGGAGGAAACCTATTCTTAAAAATAATAAAGAGATAAGTAATGAAGTAAATTAAACAAACTGCATTTCCAAGTCAGCTCAAGAACATTTGCTCCCCATGAAGATCAAACTATCCAGTACAAAGTGCTCATGGTCTTTGGATGCACATGCCACTGAAGGGAAGAAATCTCTTGCACTGTCAACAGGGAAGTGATGTAGGACTGAATAACCTAATATTTTCCGATTTCTTTTTTTCAGTTCCTCCACACATGAGCCCAATAAACACTCTCTAAAGGCACGAAAAGCAGCCCTTTTAAGTAGGACAATACTCCCAAAGATGGCTCTAATGCCCCACAAAACCTAGGTCAGAGGGCAACATAGCACTTAAGCATCATTATATGTATGCCATCATCTAGGTTTTCTTTTCAGATTCCCAGTGATGTCCAGTTATACCAGCCAGAACAGAGGCATGGAGGTGGCTTCTTAAGCTACATCAAAGAGTGTCAGATCCACCACAAGGTCCTTCTCAGCACTTGGTTGGGTTCCAGATGCTGAGGCAGCTTCTAGCCAAAGCTGTGAGCCTGGCTTCAGGGAAAGCAACACACAAAGTAAGTTGTAATTAGGACTGGGGATGAATGGCAAATCTCCAAGCCATCTGGCAACAGCATCTAGCTAAGTTAGGCACACCACTTTGAGAAAGACACCGAGATCACAGAAGTGGCCTTTTCTTCAGCTTTGGCAATGCTGGGCTAGTTGATATCAAAGCAACAAGACCTGGAAGAAATGTTCAAAGGGGAGAAAAGATTTGTAGACAAAAGTGGCATCCATCATTCCTGATACTTTGTTGTTGTTGTTATTTATTCTCTTTGAGTTTGCAGACTTTGCAATTCAACTGAGACAGCTAGATCTGATCATCTGGTATTCCCTGCTCAGTGATGATGATCAGAAATCTTCTTTATAAATATAGTTAAGCCAGAACTGTTGGAATTTGGTCAAATTCATTTCAAGATAATATCAAAATGTGCAAGAAATAAAGGACAGAGTTCTCTCTTTGAAGAGAATTTGGTTTTCCTTGGATTGCATATACTATTGATGCAATTCTTTTTAAACATTTGGATAAATATTTTATTATAAAATTTAAAAAGTGCTAGGTATGGTAGCTGCAGCCTATTAATTTTCAAGGAAATGGGTCAAGTAAGCAAACAAAAACCAAATGCAGCCACACCTCAGTTAATGAGGTTTCTATCAAAGAAACTCTTACTTTTAAAATCTTTTTACACCCACCCAACCTTCATTTTTCCTTCTTGTCCTCTGTCTAGCTGGGAGTCTTTCTAGCAGAACTGGCATTTGGGATGGTGAAGGAGTATTGAAGAAACACAGACTTTTGAGGCTGAACTGTAGCATCATTTTGCGGTAAACAATGTAATAAAGCTTGAGCTGGGAAAGAACGGGATTTGACTCTAGCCAATCCCACTGTAGCAACGTGTACTTCCCTACAGCAGGAAAGGGAAATCAAATCTGTTTCCAGAATACTTAACTGGTATGTGTGAACAACAAAACAGAGAGAAAAGGGGGAAATAGTTAAGGCTCGCTTTCCCAGCTCCCCCAGCATGTTAAAAAAGCATAACTCTTTAAGTCTGCCCACCAAAAATAAAGTGAAGACTAGTGGAAAAAATATAATCTCTGTGTGCGTTTTGGAAGAATATTCCATATGGTCCCTAGGAGGTTCAAAAGTCTACTGATATAGAATTGCTCTTTTTTTTTTTTTTTTTTTTGTGATATAAGAGAGCTGGGCCAAGGCTAACAAAATGAATTTCAACAGAGAGAAATGTAAGGTCCTACACTTAGGCAGAAAAAATGGTATGCAGAAATATAGGATGGGGGACACGTGGCTGGCTAACAGTACGTGTGAAAGGGATCTAGGAGTCTTCATAGACCACAAGCTGAACATGAGTCAGCAGTGTGATGCGGCAGCCAAGAAGGCCAACGCAATTCTTGGTTACATCAATAGGAGTATGGTGTCTAGATCGAGGGAGGTATTGGTACCACTCTATTCTGCATTGGTTAGACCTCATCTTGAATACTGTGTCCAGTTCTGGGCACCCCAATTCAAGAAGGATATGGATAAGCTGGAGCAGGTCCAGAGGAGGGCAACCAAAATGGTGAGGGGCCTGGAAGCCATGCCCTATGAGGACAGACTTAGAGAGCTGGTTATGTTTAGTCTGCAGAAGAGAAGGTTGAGAGGGGACATGACAGCCATGTTTAAATATTTGAAGGGATGTCAAGTTGAGGAGGGAGTGGGCTTGTTTTCTCCTGCTCTTGAGACCAGGACAAGGAGCAATGGATGCAAGCTGCAGGAGGGGAGATTCCGCCTGAACCTCAGGAGGAATTTCCTGACAGTCAGGGCTGTCCGGTAGTGGAATGTGCTGCCACAGAGTGTGGTGGAGTCTCCTTCTTTGGAGGTTTTTAAGCAGAGGCTGGATGGTCACTTGTCGGGAGTGCTTTGAGGGTTTTCCTGCATGGCAGGGGGTTGGACTGGATGGCCCTTGTGGTCTCTTCCAACTCTACATTTCTATGATTCTATGATTCTATAAGAACCCACCTCTATTTTTTCAACTTTATCCCTCTCTCTGGTACCAAAGTTTCTGTTAAAGAAGTAATGCCCCAAAACATATTTACACTCATGGGTCTAGAAATGGATGTGAAAGTATGACAACAGGAAGTCTCTCCCCCTATTCTTCACCCAGCTATGGAAAGGCTGTCCTGTGACAGTAGTTCTTCATCTTTGGTCCCCCAGATATTTTGGACTTCCATTTGAAGGATCTTTGACCTTTGGCCAAGCTGGCTAGGGCTTCTAGGAGGTGAAATCCAAAAGAACTGAATGGTAACATTTGATAATTATTGTTCTAAGTGAAAGTTTTCATCACTAATTATGACAGAGGAAGGTTAGGGAAACATATCTTACACAGAAGAACAGCAGCATTTTTATGTGTATTAGGATGAATAGAAAATTGAAAAAGAAAGTGAGGGCTTGTGGAGTGTTCAGAAACCCTAATGGGTTGGATCCTTCTCAAGAACCTTTCTTGATTTTTTTAAAGTTCTTTAACAGACTTTTGAAGATTACACCCATTCCCTTCAGCCCAGGCTCATTCTTTTGCTTCTGTCTCCAAAACTCATCTAGTGATTGCAGAAAGGCAGGAGAGATAACTGATGAGTAGAGTGGCCCCTCCACTCTCACAAAGGTTCGGGGCACAGAACCCTCGTGAAAGTGGGAAAAGAGTGAATAATTTCCCCACGCTCCTCCTCCTATTCCCTTGCTTTTCGTCCTGGAGTGCAAGCCTTTCTCCTCCATGCCAGGCACAAGGCAAGGGAACGAGAGGGGGGAGCTCCAGAGAGGATAAGGAAGGCTTGTGAGTTCTTTTCCCGCACATTGCCTTGCCTTTTGCCTTGGCATGCATTATCTGTGTTGGGGCAAAATGCAAGTGAAGGTGGAGGGAGCTCCAGAGAGAAGGAAGACATGAGTGTGCTTCCCCACCATTCCCTTGCCTTTTGCCTTGGTGCATGTTCTCCATGCTGGGCCAAAGGCAAGGCAATGGGAAGGGAAGTGGCAGAGGAGAGAAAGAAGGCTGACATGTCCCCCCAGTTCCCTTGCCTTCTGCCTGGGCACTTTTCCCTTCCTTCTCCACACCTGGCAAAATGCAAAAGAATGGGAGAAAGAGAAGAGGGGAGGCATGTATGTGCCTCACAAATAATCAAATCCATAAAGGTCAAACCCACAAATGTGGAGGGAGGACTGTGTAGCCCTTGTGCTATGATGCCATCATCCTGCAGGACCTCTGCAAGACCCTGTGATGTCCCAAAACAGCCTGCCTCAGTGTGCACTGGCTAGGACAGTCTTCCTTGTTGTCCTCCCACTCACAAGGCCTCTACTAGAGGGAGAGTGGACAATCAAGTCTCACCTGCCACCAGCATGCCAGATGAACTTGGCTGCCCATACCCTTCCCTTCCAGCCAAAAGTGTGGCTGTGCAGGTGGGTGGGGGCAGAGAAGGTAAGTGAAGATCATCTGTCACCAGCTGTGATAGCCAGAAGCAGCACTCAACTTATTTGGGTGCTCTCCCTGCCCCTTCCTTCCAGCCATTACACAGCCATGCAGCTGTGTGGTGAGAGAGGATGGAGGAGACAAGCAAGGAATGTGACTGAGGTTTGTATGGAGCCAGCTATAATAGCTGGCAAAGGCAAGCCTTCTCACTTGGCTGCCCATCTCTCTCTCTCCAGCTGGCCATGTCACCATGCAAGTGACGGAGGGTGGGGAAGACAAACAAGGAGGATTTTCCCATTACCAGCTTTGATAACTGGCCACGGGTGAGCCTCCTCAGCAGGCTTTTCTCTCTTCCCCCTCCCCTCCTGCCAGCAGCTAAATGCTGGGAGTAGCAAGGAGGTGTGTCTGAGAAGAGTGAACCCATTTCCACACTAGCCTGTTATAGTGCTATTATTCCACTTTCAACATCCTATGGAATCTTGGGGTTTGCAGTTTTGGGAGGGGCCAGCTGGCTCCTCCCAAAACTGCAAACCCCAGGATTCATAGGATATTGAAAGTGGAATCATCATGCTACAAGAATGTAGTACAGAAATGGCCTGAGTTGCTATTCCCATGAGACATCTTGAAAAACTGCACTGTTTTCTAAGACACCCATGCAATTGGGAGAAAGCTGTTGAAATTACTTGTTCCCCTCTGTGAGAACAAATAATTTCAACAAGTACATCCCTACTGTGCAGCCTAGATTCTAGCATGGAATAGTCTACAAGGACATTTCAGTGCAGGGAGCTCCGTCAAGTGCAGGTTGAAAGGAAGCTTTAATAAGGAGATCCAGAGACAATGAAAGAAAATTCAAAGAGGCCACAGCACAGTCCTGAGGGAAAAAATGGGAGAAAACAGTTGTAGTGCGTATAACCTTAAATAGCCATTGTGTGATTATTAGAAATAAATCTGCTTTCTCCTGAACTGCTTCCACATGTTTAGCCTCAACCATTTGGGCTAACCAGACAATTGATCCTATGAAAAGCTACAGGAAATGGCATTTTGCAACTTCAGTCGTACTCATTTGAAAGCTTTCATGTGCCCCACTCCCCCAATGAGAAAAGGAGGAACAAACTGCAGTAGAAGGTGTTGCAGAACAGGGCATAGGAGGTACTTTAGTACTAACAAAAACACAGGGTATCTACAAGGATACCTGTATGTCAGCTGATGGCAAGTATCTTTTCTTAGACTGTGAGCCCAGTGGTGAAGTTAGCTAATTTTAAAGTATGGACTTAATAACATCCTCCCCTTTAGATGGTAGTCTATTTTAAAAATGTGGCAAGCTGGCTACATTTCTGTATTTGTGGATTCTCCTGCTCACGTGGCTAAAGTAGGAGCAAGAGACATTCCTGCCCTGACAGTACCACTCTGGGCCTGTGGGCAGAGCCTTGTCTTTCAGCACAGCACATAATGCATTCCCATTTTGGCATGGCCACCCAGGTATGGTGGGCATAAGTTATGGGTTAGTACTGTTAAAAAAAAAAAAGCTCAATTTTAATTCTTAACATATTTAGTTTGCTATGAATTACTTTGGTTTCTTTTAATTTTAGTTTCACTTTATTTATTTATTTTTACATGATCTGAATGGAAGTCCAGTTGGTATCCTGCTGCTTATGACTTTGGTGGTTTGTTGTTGTTGTTGTTTTTAAAAATCAGATCTTATTGAAATTTGTAGTTACAATCTCCCTGCTCAGACACAAGGTACAGTAGGCAATAATTATCCCCACATTTGAACTATCTCCAAGGTTGCAGTGAAGCTAGAATGCAGGGACCAAAGCTATGTATGCCATGGTGACCTCCCTTGAAGGAGGAGGCCCATTGATATGGAGATCTGATTGGGGCCATCACACCAGAACAAATTCAAAGGTAGTCAGGGTGAACCAAGGCTACTGGTGTAAGAGAAGATTTAATATTGAATAATGGATGCAGCAGTTGTCCCACAGTAAAGAATACTATGAACTCCATCCACCATTATACCACACACACACATACACATACACACAGAGAGTCCACAGATATTCTGTTTATCCACATCAGTTAACAAACATGGATGTTTAAGCAAATACAAGAATACATAAACTTTAATTTGTTGTTGTTTTAATTAAACTATTTAAATTGCTATTATTAAGATAATTATTATTTTTCTCCTTCTAATAAAGTACAGCAGAAAAGTTGTCCAAACATGAATGATTAACCTATTAAACTGGAGATAATTCACTTCACAATAATTTCATAATTATCTCTCTATGATGTGTCTCTAATAGCATAACCAAATCAATATTTTTTTGATATAGTTGTAAAACTAATCTGAGAAGTTGTTATTCTAAAAATGAAACCTTCATCTGGTTGTAAATATTGAGATTATACCAACAAGAATAAGTCTTCAGTAACTCTGAGTTGTATAAAATATGTATTAAGCTTGCAGCGAGGAAGAGTGCCCTTTTTTGGGGGAGGGGGCGGGAATAAGATGGTTCAATTAAGTCATTCTGAGTAGTGATTTAAATTGTGATTTAAATCAAATCTACCCTGCACAAGGGTTTCTTAGGACATAACCTTGCTTTATATCTATTCTACACTCTAAGCCTAGCACATCTCATATAATGATTATTACAGTCTACATTCACCTTGGCTTTATCATACCACATTTAACCATGCCATCCAAATCTCAGTTCATGCCTTTCTAAATGCAAAAATCTCTTATTTGCTTCAAGCAAACCAAACAACATACAGAAGAAATACCATTTCAAATCTGGTATTCTCAATCTTCCTCTTTGTTTAGCATCTTGTAAAATTTTATATTTAACTCCAAGTTTCTTTCCTTGCCATACAAACTTTGATAAATCACTGTGCAACTGTCTGAATAAGACACTGTGATTTAAAATTGATATGATCTGGAACATGAACAACATTCTCAGTAAAACATTCATTTTGATCACAGAAATTTTGTCCAACAACAATAATTTACGCCCATCTTTGTAGATCCATCTTAGTATCATTTCACATCTTTCTATAGTTATTTTTCAACAACATACAATTCATATTCATCCCAGCAATGCCTATGTATTTCACTTTTTCCTCAGTTTCACAACTTGTCTATCAATTGTATTTATTCTTCATTTCTCATTTTCTTTGCTGGCTTCATCATTTTTGCTTACTTATCTTAAATCTAGCTACCTCTCTAAATTCTTTTAATCTCTCCAGCAATACTTCTGTACCACCGATAGAGTTTTCTAAGATAATCACTAAATGATCTGTGAATGCTCTTAACTTAGACGCTTCCCTTTTTATACCTTTTATTCTTTCATCATGTCTTATTACTCTATTCAGCACTTCAACAGGTAACATAAACAGTAAAGGAGAAAGTGGGTACTCTTATCTTGTTCCTTTTTGAATGTCACATGGTTTGCTCAACTCAACATTAACCCAAACCTGAATTGTGTTGGCTTTTTTGGCTGCCACATAACACTTTTAACTCGTGTTTAACCTGTTATCTGCTGAAATCCTTAGATCTTTCATATGTACTTCTGTCAAGCAAGCTGTCCATTCTATACATATGCATCTTCCTGAATGTAGTATCTTACATTTATCTTTTGAAATTCCTTTTCTTAGTTTTGGCTCAGTTCTCCAGTCTGAATCCTGATCCTAGGGTCTTAGCTACCTCTCTTAATTTGGCATCATCTGCAGTTTTGATAAGCCTACCCTCTATTCTATCATCTACATAGTTTATAAAGATATTGAACAACATTGAACCCAGGACAGAACTCTGAAGCACTCCACTATACACTTTTCTCTAAGATGAAGAGGAAGCATTGCTGAATACTCTTTGGATGCAATCCATCAACGAATTACAAGTCCATCTAACAACAATAGTACTGTCTTGCTACATTTCACTAGCTTGCCTGCAAGAACGTCATTAAGAGATCTTGTTAAAAGCCTTATTGAAGTCAAGATGTCCTAATCCACAGCATTCCCATGATCTTCCAAGCTTGTAAGTCTTATCAAATAAAATGAGGTAAGATTAGTCTGATATGACTTGCCTTTGAGAAACACATGATGGCTTTTAATAATCACAGCATTATTTTCTAAGCACTAACAGTGAAAGTGTTTAATAATCTGTTCTAAAACCTTTTCTGCTATTAATGTCAAACTAACTGGTCAGCAGTTGCTAAGCTCTTCTTTTTACCCCTTTTTGAAGAACGGGACAATATTTTCCTTCTTCCAGTCTGTACTCCTGTTCTACAAGAAACCTCAAAGATTATCAAAAGTGGTTTTGAGATTACATCTGCAAGATCATTTAATACCATTAGATGCATTTCATCAAGCCTCAGAGACTTGAATTCATTTAAAATAGCTAGGTCTACTACTTCTTTTCCTACTCTGAGCTCCTACTGCACTATTTGTTCTATTTTCACCATTTAGAGCCCTGTCTTCCTTTTGGAAAAAGTCTCAGGCAGAGAAGGTGTTGAGCAGTTCTGGAATCTCTCTGTCTCCAGCTAGCATTCCACCATTTTCTCCATACAATGGTCCTACCACTTACTTGTTCTTCCTCTTTACTTGAAGATAGTGAGGGAAATCTTTCTAAGATTTTTAACCTTTTAACTTGAACTCATTGTGAGTTTAAGCCTTTCTTACCGTCTTCTACAAGGAGAGGCTCTTCATTCATATTCCTCTCTGGTGATTCATCCTTCTTTCATTTCTGATTTATGTCTCTTTTAAACCTCAGCTGATCCAAAATTTCTTTGTACATGCACCCCAGTTTCTGTAGATACAATTTTCTTCTTCAATCGAGCTGTTTGCAGCTGTGCCTTTGGTATCTCACCTGTAAGAAACTCTCAGGCATCATGAACTTCTCTCTTTTTGAGCATTTCTGACTATGGGGACTCACCCAGCATTTCCTTAAGGTTACTGATATAAGTGTTCTTAATGCAGGCCATGCAAGGAATATTCTGGGAATATGTATGTATTGATCACCATCTTTTTTGGTTGTGATTTTTCTCCACCACAGTGTGTGTGTGTGTGTTACAATCCACAAATAAAGGCTAAGTACATGTAAAATACCTGTGTATTCTGTTACCTCTTGGCTCTTTTCCTTAGTCACCACCATCTCTGTTTCTTTCCCTTCTGTTACATTTCAAATTGCAAACTCCTCATAAGTGGTACCTGTCTTTTCTTTCTAGCTAACTATGGAAGACAGTATGTTCACAACAACAACAACAACAACAAATCACTGCAAAAGCAGCACCAGCACCAGCTTTTGTTCCTTGGAAGTAAAGAACTAATATTAGTATCACACAATAAGTGACACTTGTGGAAAAGTATCCTAGAACCAAAACAAAGTGAAAACCTGAATGAGAAAGGTTTTGTCATTTCTGTCTCAGATTATGTTGGGGACACTGAAGTCCGTTTTATTGAGAAATCAATTCTAATTTGGCAGTCCACACAATATCTGGCAGAAGCTGAAAGGCAGTCTCCATTGAAAACTGCCAGACAATTTGCTTCTGTAACAAACGGAAGCTAGGAAGGCAGATGTGTGGTGGGGAGCCGGTGGTATTTGTATTTTTTTTCCCAGTGTATTCACAAGCAAACAGAGGGTGAGAATACTTCCACCTCAGTTTAACACTTAAACATTTGATTTCCAAAGATTTAAGGCTGGCGGTTAACAAAAAAATCTCTTGGATAAAAATGAGATGTGCAAAGAGCTAAAGGCCAGGAGTATACTGAGAGCACCAAGGAGCCAAACTGTATGCCGCAGGTTTTAAGAAAGGTGAAATCCTCAGAACAGCTTCTCCTTCCACTTTATAAAAGCTTAACAGTATTTGTTCTTCAATTCAACTGATCTTGGAGGTCTGGCACTGGGTTCTGTAACAGACTGTCAAAACTGGAAGAAAAATAAAGCTCTTAAAGGGTAGTGAATTATTGAAGAAACGGTGTCTATTGAAGTTGCAGGAATGTACTGTGTAAAATTTATCATGACTACGTGTCTGGAAGCATAGAATGTGCCGCTTAATGCAATGTTTTCCTGACTTTTAAGTAGCTGCAGCTATCCTAACCTTATTTGTGGTATATAGGTATTCACTCAGAATTTATACAAAGTATGCTGGAAGGGCGGTGAGTTGGGGTCTGTGAAAGGTTCTCCACGGAGTGATGAAAAGCTATCTGTGAATGCATTGTTTGAACACCTTGAAAGGAAGGCTTTGTTTTTAAATGTTAATATAAACAAGAAGTGGAGATATTTCAAGAGTTCATTATTTACTGATACACTTAACTGACATGAAATAAGGAGAGACACCCACAGGAGTACAAAACTTAAATTTCAGTCACATGTTTCCATTTTTTTTTTTTTAGTAACCCAAAATAACAATTTTAGTTACAATGAGAAACAGGAAAGAAAAGAGTTATTTAAATAAAATGCAACCACAATGGCACCTAACTGATTTGGGTGCCTTGAATCTATAAGTAACTTTTCAAGTGATTCTTCAGGGCTAAGTTGAACATGATGTAAAAAGATGTAGTATGCAGCTGTCCCTTTATTTTTTTATTACTTAGAAGCAAGTACACAGGTAACTGATGAGCATCAGGACCACCGAGCATGACAGATAGGTTTAAAGGTTTTGCACAACTCTATGTGTCAGTGTTTAAACTTTCCTACCTTGTCTGCAGTGCTCCAGACAGGAGCTATATGCACTAACTAGTGAGTAACTAAAAGGTAGAGAGGCAGTACACCTTCAATGTTATGCCATTCCCCCTGTTATTTACCCTCCCCTCTTTTAGAACAACTGCTACAGGGTTATTCCTAGATAACAATGAACAACATGCTCACTGAAAATTCCCCACCACTATTTATATTGTAGCTGTTGGCTCCCTGCTATTTCAACTGATACCTTCTAGAGTAAATAGCTAATGTTTGGGGAGGGAGGAATGGGAGAGAAGAAAGACTTAGGCACTTTTTGCATGGCATTTGCCACGTGAAAGGGCCTCTGGAGCATTGCACGACTGCGAGGGGCATTTCAGATGATGTCCTCGCAATCATGTGACACTGCCAGGGCTGGCAGGTGCCAATCGCACACTATTTCATTTTCGGCTTGTAGCCAAAAGTGGTGCACGATTGCGCATCGCTCCAGAGCCCCACGTGCACTTACCGTGTGTGCGAAGCCTCCGGAGTTGCGGTGCTCGCACTTCCTCCCCCAGCACAGCCTGGGAAAATGCCCAGCTGTGCTGTGGAAGGAAGAGGCAGAGCCCTCATGTTTAGACCAAAGCAGCGGGGACGCGAGAGCCTCTCGCAAGAGGCTGCTCACATGATCTCCACACCCCAGCGCCAAGAAAAGGTAAGTTGTGGAAAGAGCCTAAGATCCCTCCCTTTGTACGAGAGTCCAAACCCAGATTAACCCAGGACCTGCTGATGAAAACGGATGCCTACCCCACCATCAAAGCAGGTGTGGTGCTGAGTTGAGCATCCCATCAGGGAGGCAGCATCAAAGCTGACCTGCTCCAAGCAGCTGCCTGGAGCAGAATGGGCCAAGCCTCACAACAGCAGGGTCATCTGGCATGAGTTCTCACCCAATTTCTCACCCAGTTATCTCTTGGGACTGCAGATCTCACAAGATTTCAGTCAAGAGGTGGTCAGGCCTATATATAGGCCTGCTGGCTCTCCAGGCAGCCATTGCTGCCTGATCCACTTTACCTCTGAGATGTCTAACTCACATCTTTGGCTACTAGCTTGGCCTAGGTATCTCCCTCTTCTGGCAACTGTCAGGCCCCACGTCCCCTCTAACCTACTGGGAGATACTTGATTTTTATGTTTACTTGTTCATGAATATACCTCATGAATATGTATATTGTATATAGATTTAGCTAATTACCATACAATGTATTTGCATTAACACTGTGGCCAACTTTTAACCCAAGCACAGTGTCCAGCCTTACTTCTCGGTGCAAAGAAACATGTGAGAGCCAATGATGAGCTTAACCATACATCTAGCTGCTTGCTTGAATCTGCAGCTGACACACCAGGTTGACCATTTGGGTAATACAGAAAAGAAAGCTGCTGTTGGACAGCAGGTGTAAAAAGGTCCTTTATATATCAGCTGCCACAGGAACAGGCTGCAGCACAGCTTAGGGGACTGCAGCCCAAAGGCAAGAAGTCAAAATGGTTGCTATCCTCTGCTCCAGCTCCCTCTGCTGTGCCGGGAAGGACCCCCCCTCCTCCTAACAGGAATCACATCTTCAATACTGCTGCACCTCCAAGAATTAACACATTACACACAGAGAGATTCCCTGCTGTGTAAAGAGGAGCTGAGAATGGCAGTGGTGGTGGTGGTGGTAGCTCTTACTGAGAAAGAAGATTTCCTTCCTGAGTTTGAGAGGCACTATTCATCCATCCATACCCCTTGGGGCCATGTCTAGTGGCTCTAATTGCTGGCTGGCAGGCAGGATCCTTGCCTTCACTAGACATGTGCTGTGGTGTACGTCAGTACATGGAGATGAAGTTGTTTGTTCATTAAAGGAAAAATATGGTCCCTACTGAAAATTTGCTGCCAATTAAGGAGGAGGAAGAGGAGGATGGTGAAATGGGTATTAGTTATTTTATTTGCATGGAGACGTGTGGAGATCCTTAACCTGAAATTTCCATGGTGGCAAGCTGTCATCATCAGTGGCAGAAAGTATGGTTGTTGTTCTTTTGCCACTACCAACACAGTGCTGTGGTGCAAAGCTCTTCCTCTGGCTATACATCAGGTATAGCCTCAGTCCGGAGCACTGGGGAGGGGACATTATTGAATGGCATCTTCCCCACTGATGAATTTTGTGTGCTCCCTGAAAAAACTTGGAGAACTGCCCCATGTTGCAAGATGCTCAAATTTTGCTCACCCTTTCCAAAATTACAGCCATGAGTGTTCTCATTAGAACTTTCAAATCAGTCCTAGGAAAAGAATGCTCCCTACAATCCAACCCTTCAACAGGTGGTGCTACCTGCTCTAGGTAAGAAATATCTTGCTCATTTCACTACAAACGTGCTCATGCATCTCCAAGTTTTTGTCTGCAGTGATGTCACCTACCACCTAATGATAAAACTTTTACTGGCTAAAAGCTCCTCTTTACTGGCTTTTACTGTAGCAGGAAAGATAACTAATGCATTCAGCAACTAATTTTAACTTTTTCCCTCATTCCCTTTTATTCTTACACAGCAGAGTAAAAACATGACTGCTATTAAAAACTTGACCACTTTTTGGTCATATTGGGAAAAAAAATTCACTATTAATGGAAGAAAGCTCTCTTTCAGTGAAGTTTGAGGCTTCCTGCCCTAGTATCACTTGGATGCTGTTTTCTCTCTAAAACCTGGTCCCATATTTAGAAGTATATCATGACTTACATTTTCCCATTCCATTTAGAGGCAAGTTCATTGCTCCATAAGGACCTGGTCCCTCCTCTACACATCAGCCGCATTCTCTCAGTTTTTAGAAAGATCCATTTTCCTTTCTTTATTCCCACAAGTGAGTTAAATCTAGGGCAATGTGTCCTAAAAGTATTATTTTTCATCAAGTCCCAGGGAAAGCAGAACAGTAAAGCTTTGGCGTTTTTCTTTTAGAGAGAAATGATCATTCAAGCTAGCACTGGAAGGGTAACTTATTACAAGCCTGTTCCTTCTGGTTGCTTTGTACACCCAAGAATACTCTTGGATAGATTCTCAACAAACCTCTTGACCTATTATGAAGCTCTGAGTCTCATGGGACTCCTCCAAACTCCAGAAATCTAAATACAATAAGACTGAACGTTCCTCTGTAAGAAAACCTGTAGGGGGAAAGCAGATGTAGAATTCCTTTCAAATAACTGATATTGCAAACATGATTTGCTATTGCATTGTGGATTTTAAAATGTTTCTTCTTATCAGCTTTTTTCACAATAATAACCATTATATTTCCTTTCACTTTTCCATATATTCTTAATAAAATGCTTTTTACATTAGCTCACAAATGGTCCAAAACTTGAACAGTACTCAATCAGAAAACCTTTCTTTAATAGAATTTTTCAGAGCTTCTTTATCCTCTATTCATCATTCAAAGCCAATCAGCATGCCTCTGAGTTTAATCTCAGATCTTTTGCACAGGACACTGTTCTAACTTAATTAGTCTACAAAAGACTACTGCTTAGATTACTGCTTTAAGTCTGAGCACACTTAGGGAGTAAATCCCACTCAATTCAATGAGACTTTCTTCTGGGCGAACATGCTTGGACCATGCTGCACGACTGGATGAAAGACCAGTGGAAGAATTCTGAGTAACTTCAAAGCTCATGTATGCTATCATCCTTGGTTGCCATAGCACAGATACTTCTAACCATCCTCATTTCTTAATTATTCACCTGAAGATAGCAGCACTGGATTGGAGCACATTCTGAAACAAATGCTGTTTTAATTTGCTTTAGGCAACAAAGGCCAGTACACATTTTAGTGGAGGAAGTTTTGCGTTTTAATTGGTTTATGAAGACAAAGCATATGCCATGGCACAGTTAAATGATTAACAGATTCCCACAAATGCCTTTGGCATTGAATATCTATACATTCATTAGGCCAAACAATTCATCTTCTTGATAATACTAAAATTAGCAATAGAGCAGGTCTACTTTTTATGATTAATAAATGATAAAAATCTAAATTATCCCATCTGAAATGACTGTTTTCTTAGCTATTAATTTCAGATTTATCAGCTTCTATAATCCATGCTATTAAATCTAAAAATCAATTTTCCCCAAATATTATTTTAATATGCTAGGAAAAATAACTATATAATATATTGAAAGTGAACAAGCATCTCAATTTTTTTTAAAAAACTAACATATATTCATTTTAGGGCCATTTCTAAATCAAACTATAAAGAGACCAAGCATTTATATGCAAGCCTTTTTGAGAAAATAAATCCATGAACGTGCTTAGATGATAAAACAGAAGGAACCAAAAACA
Source organism: Iguana delicatissima (assembly GCA_948472985.1). Classification (NCBI taxonomy): domain Eukaryota; kingdom Metazoa; phylum Chordata; class Lepidosauria; order Squamata; family Iguanidae; genus Iguana; species Iguana delicatissima. The sequence continues at coordinate 235,940 of CAOKZL010002295.1, read as the reverse complement.
AAATGAAAATGAATAACCGCCAGCAGAGCAACAAAGTGTGTGCAGCAGCTAGGCAACTCAACTTGCCTGTATTTTACAGACCTGATTACATTTGTTTAGAAAAACTGAAAACTTAGGATGTACATGGAAAAAGATTCATCATGTTCCATCTTTAGTCCCACACTCTGCCCCAAGGATTCTCCCAGGCAACTGGTACCTTGGCCAGGAAGTAACACATAAGTCAGTAATACTGACTTTTTCTTAGCTTTCTTAGGACAGGAAATTCTGCTGAATGATCATGGCCATTTATATTTGTTTCTGATACTAGTCTTTAAATGTGATTTTACTGAAAGTATATGGGGGAGCTATTAAGAAGGAGGATTACATGAAGAAACTTATTTTTTAAAAAGTAATACACATGCAATTATATATTTACTCAACATAAATGCTACTTGAAATCCACCAAATCACTTAATAAACCCCACCAAACTCAGGAGAACTAAATTCTGAGTAGATGCCACACAGTTCTGTTAGCAAGATCTTTAGAACAGCTGACAGAAGGAAAGAAATTATGTTACAACAATCCAATCCCTGTGTAAACTCCACTATGTATACTTTTTCCACCAAGGAATGGGTACAGTTGGTGCATTAGCCTAAGCTGGTCGCTGCTGCCCCCAGATTTGCCCAAAAGTAAACCAAACAGAATGCAACTTGCAGACCTTATCTTTCAAGCAGGATGCTATTCTGTTTTTAAAAAATTGGGTTCCTATCAATGGATCTGCTGGCTCGAACTGCCATGTCTCAGGCACAGAAATTTCCAAGCCAAAACCTAAGATCACAGAAGTTTGCATTAGTCATGATACTCTAAGCATCAACCACTCAGATCATGTCATTTTCCAAGAAAGCAAAGTCTAACAAATGAGAAAATATAACTATGCCTCTAACTGAAAATTAAGCTTTCTAAATTCTGCAGTGAATTTGAGGTAGGCTGTTACAAGCAAAAAGAAAAGGATGTTTTCCAACTCTGTTTTTAATGGGGGAAATGCAGGGTAGCCATGTTAACCATAAAATAAAATCCAAATGACACATTGTAGCAATACCATTATTTAGCTAACCAACGGGTGCAAAATTCATCATGTTAGCTTTTGAAACCCACTAGCTTCTTTGTCAGGCAAAGATGATTAAAAATCAGGCAGGGAAAGAAAAGTGACAGCGTTAAGAGTCATAGCTCTGCATCTTGCTCAAGTCTGGGCAGACAGAATGGTTAGGCCACACTCCGTAGCCATGAGGTGACGAAATGAAATCAGTTTAAAAAATTGCAACACAGTTTTTCTTCAGCATTTTCAGCTGCAAGTCCCACTGGAATAGATGTGGACAACATTATAAAATAAAGTTTTCTATCTCAACAAAACAAAGAATGGCAAAACTGCTTTTTGCTAAAGCACTACCAGCCAGCCAGCCAGCCACTCAAAACTGCAAACCCCAGGATTCCATAGGATGTTGAAAGTGGATTCATAGTGCTGTAACAGGCTAGTGCAGAAATGGCCTAATACATGGGAGCGTGTGCCACCTATCTCAGTTTGTGCTGTGGCTAGAACACCTTGAAAAAAGCATGTTGACATTGTTTAAAGGTGAAGTGAACATCATGAGTACAAACAAAAGTAAGAAATATATGGGTGGTGGTGATGGGGATAGCTGACACATTTGTTTCCAAATCGTCATGTTGTGATGAGAGGGAGACAGGGAAAGATGTTCACTGCTTAGAGTAAAAAGGTGGTGGTGGTGGTGGTGGTGGTGGTGAAGAAGAAGATGAAGAAGAAGAAGAAGAAGAGGAGGAGGAGGAAGAGGAGGAGGATCTGATGAAACAGAAGAACTGGGATGTACCACACTAGAAGGGTGAGGATAAGCTGGTCTTATTACTAGGGGCTCCATCATGAATTTGTGTTCCAGCACATCAGAAGAAATTTGGCAATTTCTTTCACTTTTGTAAAGCAAATATGAAACACATCAAACACCATCATTAGTGTATAGTACTTCAAGAAAATCTATGAGCACCATGAATTCTTTGCATCTCCTTTGTAGAGTCTATGCTTAGCCAGAATTGTTAATAAGCTGTATGTATCAAATGTTTTTATGTAAAATAACATTTGGTTTGTCGGAAGATTTAGGAAATCATACATTTTACCCCTGAGCTTAGGGACAACTCTCAGAGACCCTATCTAAATGTATTTATTTTCTTGTTTGCGTGGACTAAATAAACAAGGGTGGAAGAGGGAAGTAGACTTACTCCCCCCCCCAACGGTAGGCTTGTTACTCAATAAATAACTCAACTACAATATTTTACAATGCCACACTTCACAAACTTCACTTTAAGGAACTAAAAGCTCAATCTCTCTAAGTAAATGAAAACTGAAAGCTATCACTAAAGATAATTACAAGTCCTAAGAGCAGCGTTGATGGATCAGAACTAGATGGTGGTGGGCCAAGGGGAGGGGAAAATGTCACAGACAAAAGGAAAATCACCATACCACTGAAGTTGTATGGAACACAGAATGTCACCAGCTACAAGCAATTCTACTGATATCACTATTAAAGGTATGGGGGTCTGTCCTCTTTTGTTTCTACACATCCAGACCATAATTGGGATGTTAATTTTAGTTGCTTTTGTCTTCACAAGTGAGGGCAAATCAATTTCTAGTTCTTCCCCTGTTGCAGAGAAAACAAATACTCCTGCACAATTCTTGTATGGTATTTGCACATCCCAAAGTTTTCCAGGAAATTATTTTTTACAGAAATATATGTGAGATTTTGTACGACAAAAGCACTGTTTCCAGACTTTGACATCTGTGTCTTTTGTGTCTTTTGGCACAAGATTGCTGTCTTCTCTGGGGAAAAAAAGCAATCTTGTACAATAAAAATTTTGAACAACAAAAACCTTGAACAGAAAAGAGAAATCTTGCACATCAAACTGATGTATTGCTTTTTGTGTAAGATTTTTTGTATAAGATTTTTGTTGTGCAAAATTCCTGGGTTTGTTTTTTTGCAAGAAAAACAGTAACCGTGCATAAAACCCACACAAGACTGTCTAGAAGTTGTTCTTTGTGCAAATTGTCACAATTTTCCTATGTATTTATATACAGAATAATTTCCCAAACATTTCAGGATATATTAATCAGTGGGTGATAACTATGCTAAACTCTTGCAACAGTATTATTATTCCTGCCCAAGTGTCCCAAGCACTAGGAAACCCATATTTCAGCCAGAAAACAAGCAAGGGCAAATATTTTTCCATCTCTGAAACACAGATTAGCTTGTATTTATTTTTAGTCACTTCTAGTTCATACACAATTAAGATTTTTTTGCTCTAAAATGAATTATGCTTAATTATACTAAACCTCTATGCCATTTCTATAGCACTCTACATTGTTTCACAAATTTATATACTGTGTGCAGTCCATTTATGCAGGGGTTCTGTTCCAGGAACCTCCACGTAAAATAAAAAATGAAAAATGTTGCATGCTATTATAGTCAATGGACATGATGTGTGCATGCCCATGGCAGCACATTCCTGTACCCATTGAGCATCGACTATAATGGGACATAACACTTCACGCAATCTCACATTCACGCAGATGGGGGTTGCAGTAAGGAAAGGCAACTGCACATTGTTGGAATTCTTTAAAGTCTGCTTAGAATTTCACCATCATGAAGAATCTGGTAATTTCCAACCTAAGGTTACTTACTGTTCATGGATGACTAGAGATCATTGATTAACAAACAATATGAAAACAACTTTTTTAAACAGCTATTTCCCAGGGACTTCATCCTCCTACCACATTAGGCCCAGCTGGCCTCTTCTTTGTTACATTAATATTCCATGGTTTTAATTACGCAAGTTGGGATGAACAATTTGTGTTCTACTATAGGGAACACAAATATTTCTCCCTGTATCCACATATCTTATATATGTTTAAGGAAATTATTCTGAGATGAAATACATGAGTTTTTTTGCTGAGGAATTTTGGAGTTTTGACCAAGAAGGCCTGTTTTTAAAGTTCTGGTGCAAATCTGATGTTTTTTAATGCAAAAAAAAAAAAAAAGAAGTAATGTTGAATAACAACAATCTAACACACACATGTGCATGCACATACACACATGCACAAATCCTGTGTGAAACATCATCTGCCTTACATGAAAACATAGCCACATGGTTTGGTTGCACAACTTTGCTGTTTTCTGCACAAGATTTTTGTTGTGCTGTATTGCTGCTTTTTTCATAGAAAACTGCAACCCTGCACCAAAAACAATACATGCCTATCTAGAAACAGTGCTTTTCATCCAAATCCCTACAATTCCTATGCAAAAGACCCTTGTGTATTTCTGCGCAGAATAATTTCCTGAAACACTTTGGGATTTGCAAATACTGTACAAAAATGGTGCAAAATACTTATTATTCCAGAATGGGTTTCCTGAGTGTTGCCAAAAAATTAAAAACAAAAAATACCCTTTCAGCCACAAATGAAGAACAAATATTATTTCTGTCCCGACTTTGCTGTTCTTCTATGGGCAGGCAAAGACACTTGTTATTCAGAAGGGATTTGGGCAACCAAACAGTTGCTGAGGAAGGGTCTTGTGACCAACTGTGTGCCGCATTTTCTTTAACGATGTTCCTTTAAATCTTGTTTTAATTATTTTTGAATTGTTAATTTAATTCTCTTTTAATCTTTGATCTATTTTTGCTTGAACAACAACTATTATATAATATTGGTGTCAAGTGCCATTAGCCCTATTTTGGAAAAAATATGAGCAATATAAACAAAAGAAATAGAATCTAATAAATAAATAAATAAATAAATAAATAAATAAGAGCAATATAAACAAAAGAAATAAAATCTAATAAATAAATAAATAAATAAAAGTCCTTGGTCTCTTAATTGTAAGAACTATTGCCACACCCACTTCCTCTTGTTCATTTCTTCTTGTTCAACCCACTTCTGATATTTAAGAGGAAGTGTCTTCTTGCCCCATGACTACGTTTACCCAGAAGTCTACAGCAGGGATTTTGTCAAAATGTTTTTGGAAGTAAACAATGTTCTCTGGATCATCCCTATCCATATCCTTGTTGATCACACTTTCCAAGTGGGGAAAAGAGGAATATCATATTACTGGTGGACAGTTGACAAAATAGAGTGAGTATGTGGAGCATGGGAGAGTAATTAAAATGAAATTGGGCCTGAGTGACCTTAACTTTCAACTTTATTCTAAGAAAGAACTTCTGCTTAAACGACTTTATGGCTAGTTCTTGTGAGTACATGATTACAGTTAATACTGCTAGCAAGAGTGCAATTTATCAAGGTAGAAAGGTAACTTAATAGAAGAGATTATCAAAGAGCAAAGATACAGAAAATTAGCAACAGAGCACTCCAAGTCCTAGTTTTAAAATCATGAAGCACTATCAATCAAAAATGCAGCCGTTTGTACATTCCACTGACTGCATCTCTTTGTAACTTCCAAAGAAAATGTTTTGTGGGGGACATACAAAGGTAGTTAAGTTTGTAGGTCCTGCAGAGAGGTGTTGGTGCAGATGAAATGAAAAAAACACAAACACACATACACACACACATTATTAGGAACAAAAATGGCACATCTTTATTCATACTGGCTGAAATAGCATTGGTCCAGCATGAGGCATAGATCCAGGCATCAGACAACCTATTATCCAGTAGGCATCTGTGATGGATTTCCTCTCCAGATTGACCTTGCAGTTCCAAACCCTTGGACTCCTCTCCCTCACCTTGCCCCCTTTCCCCTCAAGACTCCTTCCTAGGTTGGGTACTTGGCCCTCAAAGTGTTCCCTATTTGGACCAGTAGATATATTATTCAGTGGGTTCACTGTAGTAAGTGTGACCAGACTCTCTACCAAAATTTAATAGGAACAGCCAGACACAGTTGTAAAAAAGAATAAACATATAGATGTTTATGAATACACAATTAGATCATATGTTAACCTCTGATCTGTTTTATTATTCACAGCTCCCAAAACCTTATTCAATACTTGTCATCAAAGTCCCATAAGGGGACTCCAATAAGGAAGGTTTTCCCCCAACAAGCTAGACCTTGGCCCCATATCACACTGTCAAGGTTGTAATAATTACAAAACAAGGTCATAAACCCAAAGACCTGTATTCAAGGGAGAGCAAATGGAGAATAGCAAGAGACCAACTGCTAAAGGATCACTGGGAGTGGAATAAATGTGCCACAGGCAGATTGATTGAAACCTATTCACTCTTTCCTGCCTAGGCTTCACAGACTGCAAAAAGGCCTTTCAAATGACTCTATAGCCCATGTTCATCTCCGCAACAAGACATATGCAAACATGACAAATACCTGCCAAATGCATAAACGACTATGCATCTTTTTAGGGGCAACCACCTGTAATGTCCAAGCCCAAGACACTTATCAACCTAAATTTTAAAGGTGTGGCTATCCAAAAGCATTTCAGCCAGTCCTCAGGACAGTTAGCTGCTATCACATTTGAATATGATATGAATGGAATGAATAGAGCTTGTGCTAAAATGGAACACTTTTGAAAAATTGGATTGTGGTGTGTATATGTTGTCTGTCAGTGTATATTAAGTGATGTATTATACCGAAGTCCTAGAGCAATGTATTTCAAAGTAAAACACTCTGATTTGATTTCTCTACTACTTAAACTAAAATCTACCATATAAATCAATATCATAAATAAAAACTGCAGAAACACTTCTGCAACAGGTAATACATTGAGAATAACTGACCTTGTCATTTAAAAAGAATGATTGTCTTTAGATAAAAAATGTTACAACTGGTTACAAAAAGACCAAAAAGAACAGGGCAAGAACAGTGCATTTTACAAGGTATTCAATTACTTATGTTCCCAAAAGGAAATCGCTTGCTTCTCTTTCTCTTGCCCCTAAGGTTTCGCTTTAAAACAAAAGACAAAAAGCCCCTCACAACTCCCACAGCATTTAGGAAAGAAAACATGATCATCTTATTATGTTTCCTTCCACTTTATAATGTTGAACTATCTGCATCTCTTATTATCAAATGTCTCATAATCATATTAAAGTGAATAAATCTATGAGATACCCTGAAGACGTAAGTTGCCTGATCTTGATCAGAGAGCATTTGACACCATATTATTCTTTGGATTTCATTAAATAGATGCAGCTCATGATGATTGGAAATTGCAAAAGTGAGTGAAGGCATTGACAGACACACAAAAACATTGACATAAGTAATCTTACATTCACTTTACTTTTCAGAAGGCTTGGGCTGATCAAAGCATTCTTTCCAAGAAAGAGAATGCCCATCATGTGGATTTTGGTTTTAAGTACTGGAGCTCTTGTTTTTTAATGGGTTGAACTAGAAAACTAAACAGGAAGTAATTTCAGAAGGCATGAATAAACAAGTGGTGTTGCTGCTTATAAATCCAGTTTTACAAAGGTGAATGTGTCGGGAGGTTATTTATTTCTAGATTCCCTTTTCAAAGAACAAGGGGGACGTTGTAGATTACAATGACTGCAAATATATTCAACTAAAATAGAGATAGAGTAGCTATATTGGTGCATAAAAACAAACAAAATACAAAATCCACAGAGGAATAACAAAGGTCCCAATAAATACACTGTCTGCTAGTGGATTTTGGATCTTGTTGAGTTGGATGAATCATATAATGATTGTGCGTGTGAATGTGTGCATGGTGAGGTTGGCAGATTAAGAATGTCTTGGATGAAGAACTGATGATAATTATTACAAAATTGTTTTAGACCAAGAGTGGGCAACTGTGACTCTCCAGAAGATTCTGCCCTACAGCCCCGACCAGTCTTAGACAGCATAGCCACTGGTGAAAGACTAAGAAAAAGCTGCAGTCCAAAAATATTCAGAAGGCCATTGCTGTCCTTCAGGATGAGAATAACAGAATTTAGGTCACATGGAAATCAATGAGGCAAATTGGTATGTCCTACTGATTTCAACAGAAACATAATAAAACTAAGCTAGTCTGGCTCTAATTCATTATACTTTCCCCACATTCTTAGGATCATACATTATTACTAGCATGAAAACATACACCAAGACATCAGAAAGAAGTCATCAATAAAGAAACAGTTCATCAAGGTCATGTTTAGTCACAAAGGGTTCATTCACAGCCTACTGGAAGCATCTGCTATTAAATTCCATGGGAATAAATGAGAAATGTGCTTGACCACATATCTTGTTGTTTTCAATGGTCATATAGTGTAAATCTAAAAACTACAAGCTTATTTTGGTCAATGTCTATGTTTTGTGGATTTACACTCTGTAAGGACAGTACCTCTTGAATATCTGAGAGTATAGGATTAGTGAAGAAGTACAAGAAAGTCTGCCTGTGAAAATTCTCAGTAAATCTCTATAGTTTCATTATTTAGATAGTATCATGAATGGCCAACAACCATGTTACTCAGCATTTTCCACAGAGTACTGCAGAATGAATAAAAAGTTGAATGTTGACTATTTTGGTTTTACACTTAGGCCATTTCCGCATGACGAAGCTCTTCCATGTTGTCTCGCTGCAGTCCCGGGTCCAGAAGGGAGCGCATTAGCAACGCTCCCCTCTGCACCCGCTCGGTCCATGTGGAAGACAATGTAATGGCACCACGTCTTCCTTCCACAGCACAGCCGGGCTTTTTCCATTGCTGCGCTACGGAAGGAAGCGCCGCCAATGCGCTTCTGCATCTTCCGCATGGCCAGAAGTGACGGGAGTGCCGTGCGATCACAGGCGCGAAACGGATTTTTTCTGTTTTGCAAAAACTGCGCAAGTGCAACGCTCCATGACAGGATGGCAGCAGGATGGCAATGACGTCATGCGGAAGCGCGACCTGCCAACCGCTGCCATCCTGTGACAAAAACGCAACAGTGGAAAGGGCCTTAGTTAATTTTTGAGACATCAGTGTCCTGTGCTGTGTGAGGAGCACCTAGTTAAACAGCAGTGGGATGGACCACCCTCTTAATTTGTAGGCTAGTGTTTTGTGGGAAAGAACATCAAATAATGTAAAATATGTTCTGCAAAGTCACATCTCTCTCTCTTTCTGTCTCTGTCTCTCTCTCACAAACACGCACACATTATTAGCTGTGAAACAACTACTAGGAAGTTGATGGAACCTGTTTCTGCAGTACTTAAAACTACTGATAACATAAACATGACAGGCTCAATCCAGCCACAGTCAGCCTGCCATCTTACACCCACCTACTTGACAGTCAGCTCCAATGACCTTAACAACCTTTACTTTTGAAGTAAATGTACAAATTCTTTGATTAGACACTCTTAAATTCCATTAGGCTCAAAGAGAATGTTGAACATGTTCTCAACTTTCTTACAGCAGATTCAGCTGTACTTGAAATTACTTAACATACACTGGATTGTGCCCCAAGTTTCTCCATTCATTGTTTTCATCCCTTTAAAATAAAAATGATGTTCATCTTCATTGTGGGAAATACTACTTAAGTTCAAACTTAAAGCAGCTTAAAGTTCTTGTAAGATTTTTTTTAAATCACAGGATGTGTGAGAAAATAATTTCTTTAGGCCAGATGCTTATTAATTTAAGAACAAAAATGTCATAGGTTTTAGGAAAGATTTCACAGACCATAGAGCAGAAATACACACACACACACACACACACACACACACATACATACACATACACAGATAGAGCAATATATATATAGAAGTGTGTGTGTGTGTGTGTGTGTAGAAGATATAGATGCTTCTGAAACTTCTATATCACAATGGTATTAGTACACAGCTGGATAGTTCCAGATACATAAACAGGCATGCCTGAATACTGTTTTTCACACTCAAACCCTCATTATTTTAAGTCCATGCATGTTTCAACAATGTTTTAATTCTAATACTTTTTTATTGCTTCATATTGAGTGTAATGTTCTGTTTGTTTTTGTAGGCTTCCCAGAGAATTTGTATTATGAAGCTGTTATATAAATTCAGGAATCCAGTAAATAAATGTTAAATGTTGACTCAATAATTTGTGATATCTTATCAGTCTAGAACAAATGGAACTGAGTTCTATGTCAGCAATATGACTGTAAACTTTGAAAGTGGGTGGAACAACATAAAAGGCTCCAAACATTCCTAACCATCAGCTACAAAGGCTAGGTAATGATGCAAGCTGCAGTTCAACAATACCTAGACGTCTGCTTGATTCCCATCATACCCCAAAGCAAATCAAAGGAAACAGTGCTTTGGAGTTGCCATACTTCCTCAGCACTAAAAAACAAAAAACAAAAACAATGGCCAAGATTTATTAGTATTACAGTTATTTCACTGTCTGTCAGGAACAGCTTTTAAACTCTATCCTATCAAATGGAAGCTCATCTGGGGTCTCTTGAACTTAAATTCACCTGTTTTATTTGGCTCAGTTTCCCAGCAGCCATTATTGGAAGCAGAAAGAAGTAGTTACCAGCCTGATCAAACACTATCTCACAGTGTTGTCTCATTCCCTCGTACTCCCACTGTGATCCTAAGTCCTCTGTCAATAATAATGATACCAGCAAAGGTAGTATTAACATTTATATAGTGTTTTTGAAGTGTTTCTTATGCATAATTTCAACAATCTATACTGTATAAACCACTGCTGTTTCAAATGGCTGTGTGGGCCAATGCAGTGGCTGGCCTAGGGCTACCTAGTGAGATCACTCAGGAGGCAAAGTGTAAATGGAGGACTTCATAGCTCATGATCTTAAATGCTCTCTGACTCTAATTCCAATGCCACCATTCATACTGCAAACTCATCAGACTTGAAGAATGCTCATATCTATTAAACAGATACTGAAGACTTGAGGTCCATCGAAGTCTAAATGCATTTTAGAAACAGTGTAAGACAGGGATGAATAGAAGGTGAATTGGCATCCATCCACAGATAATTGGATCATCTGCAATATATTTGCAGGGCCTTCTTAGTCCTTGTTCTTTAAGAATTGAAGCAACAAAAATGTGCTGCCCAATAGTTTCTTGAACTGGAGAAAGCTATGACAAAAAACAATGAATAGATTTGTTGTGAAATGTGTGTAAGACTGATAGTGGGTTGAGCCCATGTTCTGAGACATCCTACTCCCCAGTGCTAAGTGTACTTCCTGCACTGTTCTCCCAGGCAAGTATTTTTCAGCTGGTGAGCTTCATGGTTGTAAAAAAAGTAATAGTTATAGAAAGCCTGATATCTTTCTATACTTGGTGCAGAAATATGTTCCATTTGAAAAAATATGAGAAATATATTCCCTTTGAGTGTATGCATTTATGCATTAAAAGTGTGATGTGGCTTCCACTTTCTCATGCTGCTCCAGAATGTCCAAACTTACTGCTCACATGGAATAGCTGGATCACATTGCACATGCCATTCAAGCATTTCTATCCTGTCCCCCATTATTTTAAACCTCATGGATGTAAAAACAAAAGAGTCTGGATACATCTAATGGAACATGATGTAAATGAAAAAGAGGAGATGTATAAAAATATACTCAATCTCTATATCAGTGTAGTGGACTGAACTGAGATGGAAGTGTCCTAGGCCAGTGACAACTACACCACTCTGGTCATATCTAAAATTGGTCTATATGTAGACTATTCTATCAAGACTTTTTCAATAACTACCTGATTGTAATACATCGTTCACCTTCAGGACAGGGCTTGAAAATCCAAAGATATACCTGTTTATAATGTATAATCAAATGCCAATTCTTCCATTTATGATTTTCCAACTATCTTAGTTATTAATATCCACCCAGTAGTTCCCAGTGTTCCACTACATAAACATAAGTTCTGTTCCTGAATGCTTAATCATGCCAAAGTACTGGATGTCCTCAGGACAACCAAGGTCATACTGCAGTAGCAGAGATTACAGTTACGGTTCTCTTTCTCAGTGTGAAACAAGGGAAGATCTAGTGCATTTAAAAGTATTTTTTTTCTTATCATGGGAACAAAGTATTTGGTGGTAATCTTTACTAGTCTGCACTTTTGAAAGAAGCAAATCACATTAGCACTTTATCAAAATTTGTTAACAACAGCATCCCCAAAAACACAGATTGTGAGGAGTGTCAAGAGAAGGAAGAAACTATCGTTGTGACATATCTCTTCAATATTGTTGATTGTCTAATTAAAATGCAGCAGAGCAGAAAAAAGTGCAGAGATGCTGTGTAGGATGTAATGTAAAGAGCAATCAAAGCCACTCAGTGGTGCTTAGCAGAGGATTTCATTTATCGGCTTATGAAATGGAAATATCTAATTCTGAAAATTTGAAACAAGTATTGCAGAGTGTAAACACTATTGCCATGCAATGCTCACCTTAATGAAAACTGCCTTTGCCTTCAGGAGGAAGTGCACGCATGCATACCCACTATTAGCCCAGCATAATAAGGCAGGCATGTATCAGGCATTAAAGGGGGGGGTCGTAATCATTAAATGAAGTTAAAACAAAAAATCATTGTTACAAATTACTATGACATGGTAAGAACAGTAGGGTGGCAGGTGTTGCATTTTCTTTTTATAATGAAATAAACTTACATTTGCTGTGGAGGGGGAGAGAAAGAGAGAGAGAGAGAGAGAGAGAGAGAGACCCACGCATTTCCTTTAATAGTGCAGTGCACACCTGCAGCTTGTTAATGTAAGTACCATTATTAAGGGAAGTATAAATTTAGAAATGTCTACAGATTTGCAGAACTCTGCTTCTTCTTTTTTTTCCTCCTGTAATTTGAACTAAAAAGATTTAGAATCGCCTAGCCATTCTTTTCAAGACAATGAAAACATAATGATCACTGATTCCTTGTGAATCTGCTTTCATAAACTGCTGAGCTGCAAATCAACTTAACGTTTTTCATTTATACTTCAGCCTACAAAGTTTAGAGATTATTGCCACTTAAGACATAATAATGCATTTTCAAGCATTCACCGACACCTTTATATCACTGACCTGCCAGCTAGGTTCCCGCCGCAGCCCTTTTATCCAGTCTTCCTCCAAGTCCTTATTCTCCCTCGTGCGTGTTTCATCCATAGCAGATGTGGCTTGCACAATCTCGATTGGCCACTGGCTGTTAGACTCTCTTTGTAAGCCTTTTAACCACCGCAGCAGCAAGTGCAGTTCAGAGGCAGGCTGTCATGAAGAAAATGTCATGCCACAAGATGGGGGGATTGATATGAAGAGCCTGCTTCGCGGGGGAGAATCACATTATTTTAAAAAGTACTAGTGTATTCTAAGATGTGCTGACAGATCCAGAAAGTGCAAAGAATTAGGTTTGACAGTAGCTTTAGGTAATGGAAAAGGCTTTGGGTCAAAGTAAAGGAGTCCTAATTAGATGCAAAAAGGTAGGGGAGAGAATATGATGCTAACAAAATACTTTCAACACACTTTCCTGTCCCACATTCTTAGTAAATGATACTATAAAACAGAACTCAGAAACAAAAAACAAACAAACAACAACTAGGAAGGAAAAGATAGTATTAAGAAAAATCAAGACACCATAAACAACTTATACAATGGGCATATAGGATTATTATTTTCATACCCAGCTTTTAAAACCAATATTTAGTATGCTGCTCAGCATTCATGCTTGATTCTTTGTGACTCGAGTCACCAACTGCTGGTAATAGAATTTTCTTTCATCCTCTCATTTTCCTCACCAAACCTTCATTTTTCTCAAGGATCTTAATGAGTCCCATTCATATCTATGGAGGGAAAATTAATCAATACACTTAGGGTCACTGTTGTGTAAGGGCAAAAAGAAACCTACATTCCCAACACTGAAGGACCCAACACTCAGTAGGTGTGAGTGCACAGATATTATAACAACAATTTTGAAGAAGAATTTTAGATTTTAGAACAGGTTCTTTCACTGTTTAAAATTTCAGTTCTAATAAATGTCTCTGGTTTAACATGGAACCTAACAATGCAGACTAACTGACTAAAGTGTATCCTCATTTTCTTCAGATTAAATCACCAAAGCACTGCCAAATACAAAGGATGTGATTCTATATCCGTCTGATTTCAATAGTGGTCAGTAAAGCACATGCTTACTAAAGTGATTTAAACCATGCCTAAATTGTTTGGCTCATGCTCATTAATGGGAAGCCTGATCTTCTTTTCAGATAGCAGAAGAGCTCTAACTGCTTCTGAGAAAAGATCATTCTTCCCTTGCTTTTGGAAAATTCTATAATTTTGTCTTCAAATAAATGATCTTGCTTAGTATTTTCACAAGATGGAATGGAAAGAATATTCAAAATGTTTTTTAAAATATTAAATATTTTAATTTTTTTTTAAATAAGGTCAAAAATACATTTCTCAAATGTCAAGAAACCCTTACAAAAAGAATCTTTTACTGAGGAGAATCTTCACAGTTTAGAATTCCCTGGTTTCTGTGTAAAAGTACCATGTGTAAATCTCGCACAGAATAAGAGTCAAAATGCAAATAGTCTTCAAAACCTGTGCATTTTGCAACAAGTTTCTTGCAACAAGAAGAAAACTGCTAAAATTCTCACTTTCTTTCAAAACTAAATTAGCAAAGAACTAAATCCCTAATATAAATAAAATGAAAATTTTTGATAGATAGATCTAAAGTCTGAGGCTCCAAAGGTATATCAGCTATATGACCAGATGTTTGGGATTATGCTGTGAGTAGTATAAAGGCTTTATTTGCAAACCAATACATTTCACTTGTGGTAGCAGTTCCTCAGTATGCATTCTTATTAGAGGAATATATTAATTAGAAAGTTGACAACTCAATTTAAAAGCAATTTAAAACCAACTTTCCCCCTAGTGCAGTGGTTCTCAACCTGTAGGTCCCCAGATGTTTGTGGACTTCAGCTCCCAGAAGCCCTGAGCATTGACCATAGTGGCTGGGGCTTCTGGGAGCTGAAGTCCACAAACATCTGGGGACCCACAGGTTGAGAACCACTCTTAGTGGTTACATCAGCAATTTAAACTGATTGGCTTTTCAGTCCTCCCTATCACAAAGCATACATATTGTGTACCACAGGGGCATCTAGTAGATTTGCTGCTGCAAGGGTGACAAATCCACCACAGAATTTTTTTCCCATTCCTCCTGCAGGTACTTCCAATAGAACTAGAACTTTGCCAGTTCTGGACACTGTCACTTCATGAGCACGGGCAGAACGTTCACAAGGACTGGATTATTGTAATACACTCTACATGATACTGCTTTTGAAGAGTATTCAGAAACTTCAACTAGCCAACAGCTGAAGCCAATTTGTTAACTGGTTGGCCATAGGGATCACACAATCTTCTTGCTGCAACAGCTCCAATACCTGCCAGTTCACTTCTGAGCACAGAGTTCTGGTTATGACCTTTAAAGCCCTATGCAGATCAAGAGCAGTTTCTTTGAAAGACCATATTCCCTTATGAACCAGCCCGGACTTTGAGATCCACTGGGGATTTTCTTCTCTCTGTTTTACCACCTTCACAGGTACCTCAGGTGGGAACAAAGGGGGGGCTTCTCTCAGTGGCTATCCCCAGGCTCTTGAACTCCCTTCCCAAGCTGGCACTCTCCCTACTTTTTTGCAGATAAAATAAAGACTTTTCTATTCCAACAGGCATTTGATGAGTGACTATATATGGCCTGTCATACACAATGCACTGGATATTGCTAATAGTTGGTGTGTGTGTAATTATGCATGTTTTAATCTGGTTTTAATTTGATTGTTTAATCTTGTTTTAACTTTTGTATCTTGTGGATTTTTAACAATGTCTTTTTTAATTGTTATAAACCACTTTGAGTCCTTATCTGGGAAAAGGTGGGACAATGATAACAAAAAATGATAAACAGCAACAACAGTAGCAACAACTCCCCATTCAGCCTGGAGTAGCTGCAGAGTAGGATGGTAAACTCCAGAGTTGTGGATCCACAAATTGCTCTGCCTAAACTGTGCACCATGCACTGCTTTGGCAATACACATACCCTTCTTCTACACATATCCTGTACAACCTATTATCAAAATATTTTGCCAGTAAATGAGAAAACCATCACATTAATAGGAATAAGGTCATTAAAACATACAAGGATCTAAATCTCTGCAGATACTACATTTGGGGAACAGCTGATGTACACCACAAATATGTTTGCTCCTGAGGAGTAAAAGCACTCTGGGAGACATGGGGACAATTTTCACCATAGATTTCTTTAGGGGGGCACCCATTATAGACCAAGAAGGGACCTTCCCCCCTCCCAAAACAGGAAAAATAGTGATTTCCTGGTAACCTCTAGTTGTAAAAAAAGGGCTTCTGATAGGCCTAAAATGGCACAGGAAGAGCTAGAAACATGACAAAGATGTCACCAATACCCACCCTCAGAGCAAAAATTAGGAGCGAAAGGTTGGGGTTCTCAATGGGGGGGGGAACAGTGGGGTTTGTAGCTCTCCAAGATTCCCCTGGATTAGTAATGCACCCTACTAACCTCTGAGAGCTTCTGTAAAGGGTTAAGATGGTATGTGTATATAAAAATGTGGTTGGTATATGCCACAGGATTATGCATAGTAAACTTGCCATTTCAGTTGTCAGTGGTAAGGACAACATTCAATGCATTCAGGTACTTGCTTTTGACAGAACTGGGAAAGATTAAATCAGAAAAAAAATCAACCAAACTTTCTTTAAGATCATGTATGTTGTGGTAACTCTTTATGTGAACTATAGCAAAATTATTTTAAAAAGTCTTCATCACCCTTTTTAAGCAAAGGGATTTGCACAAATATCCATCATAGTTTATAGCAGTCACTCAGCATATAAAACCAGTGTATTAGTCAAAAGACTTGCATGTTTCTGAAAGAATATCTCTGTTGTTCTGAAATTTTGTAAATAGTGTTGCTGTAGATAAACGGGCCACCTGAACAGGTTTCTACCACATATCTCTGTGGATCTTCAGAAACATGTTTTCCCTTCATGCTCTACTGTATTCACTAGGAGGCACATGTTCTTTGCACTGCAAATAGATGTCATGCTAGCATTCAGTGAATCAATTCTAAACAGAAGTGAGTCTTCTGTGGACAGTTATTGTAGAAAGCTGTGCAGTGGCATACAGCTGTTCTTCACTTCCTATACTCTAGCCTTAAGATGAACTCCTTCTTTTAGGAGGCTAACTTGATTGTTCTTATTGTACTTGTTATGAGCTGTCAAGTCAATTTCAAGTTATGGCAACCTTATGAATGAGAAACCCTGTTATTAACAGCATTGTTCTGAGGCTGCAACTCAGGAGTGTGATTTCCTTGACTGAGCCTGTCCACCAGTAATATGGCGTTCCTCTTTTCCCACTACCTTTGATTTATTGAGCATAATCATATTTCCAATGAGTCATGTCATCTTGTTAGATGTCCAAAAGTACAATAGCCTCTGTTTGTCATTTTGGCTTTCAGGGAGAATTCAGGCTTGATTTGTCTAGGATCCATTTGTTTGTCTTTT
The DNA here is from genome assembly GCA_948472985.1 of Iguana delicatissima. Classification (NCBI taxonomy): domain Eukaryota; kingdom Metazoa; phylum Chordata; class Lepidosauria; order Squamata; family Iguanidae; genus Iguana; species Iguana delicatissima. The sequence continues at coordinate 218,475 of CAOKZL010002295.1, read as the reverse complement.
TTTGCTGTCCATGGTATCTGTAGAACTTTCCTCTAGTACGACCATTCAAATGAGCTGATTTTTCTTCCTCTCAATATCTGGGAAGGCAGCGTAATGTCTATGGAAGTGTTAATAGACTACCCAATCAGCTTACTGTAAGATATATAAAGCACAGAAGCAACCATCAGATTCCTTACCTTAAGGACGGAAAGAATAATCAAAATATTCAATCAACTATTAAAAAAGGGGTTTTGTAAGTGTCAGAAAACTCTCACAAGTAGAACTGCCCCATGTCGAGAATCTCAGCAGTTCGAGACCACATGGTCTTTTTTGTACATGTTTTTCTGTAAAGAAAACAAGAATGCAGTTTTCTGGGTGAAAAATCACATATTCTTCTGCAGAAAAGCCCCAAATTGCAAATAGTCAAAAAACTGTGATATTTTTGAGGATTTCTTACAGTGGGAAGACAATTGCTAGAATTACTTGTTGCTTCCTTTGAGAATTAAATTAGTGAAGCTTTATACTCCTAACTTATATAATTCAAGGGAGCTGGGGAGGAGTGGGTATTGAACATGATAGGTGAGTAGCTATGGGTGTATTAAATGCCTGTGACTGATTTTTTTTTTACCTCCCTTGGGGAAAAGAATGTAATAGTGGAGAACATAAATGCAGTGTAGTTAGTGCAATGTATACTCAATAAAAAGGATAGCTGAAGTAAATAATGTTGGTACTCCAAACATAAAGGTAGTTATGGTTCACAAATTCAAGAGAGTATTTATAGCAGAGTTACAGCTATTGCGTTTTATCTTTTTTATTATCAAAGTTTTAGCTATCATGATAGACAGACAAACAGACAGAACAATAGTTTTTCTGTTGGACATCCTTTTGATAAGTCCAGATTTTCTTCCATGCATTTTCAATAATTTTGCTCAGATGCATTTGAGGGAGTCAACTGTAATCCATGACATCTTATGTTGAAATAATTGTCTTAAAGTTACCATAAGAATCTTTGTTGATATACTGGAACAGACTAACAGAGTTCCACCTTTGAAAATATCTTCTCTGGCCTTCCCTTCCTGTTATGCTTGAGATGATGCCAGTTCCTCTTTTCCTGGAATAGAGCACTTTCAAGATGATGTAACATCATCAGTAAAGTGAAAGACTGATCTCTACATGCACACAGTATATTCCAAACTACGAGTGTCATTAGAATCAGAGATTTATGTCAGTGATTGTGAGCACAAAATCAGGCAGTAGTAGGAATTTCCATTTAGTTATGGGTTAAATGTACATGACTTTGTGCAGTGGATGTGGCTCCTTACTATCAGGCAGGCGGGTTGTATAATCAGACTCATGGCCAATCATGAAGAGCAGCTATTCAAGGGCATAAAAAGTATGCAGAAGGCCCTTCTAGAAATGGGGTCCCTGGAAACAAACTGGAGGAGTAAACTTGCCTGTTAGCAACTTCCTTGTACTGCCCTCATATCTGTTAAGATAGGAGACCTGAACACTTCAGTCTCCTTTGTTTAGTTCTGCCCTGTGTAACCCAGAAATCTGTTTTCCAGTTGTCTTGGAGGAAGGGAGGAGGCACCCTCACTAAGAGATCATTTATTCAACCAAAAGGATCTGCAGCATTGGCAAATCTGGTGGAATTCCAGATAGGATTGATTGTTTGTGGGTCCAGTTCTACCCCCTACTGTACTCTCCTTTGCTGTAGACCACCTGCTGCATCATGTTTCCACCAATAAAGCTACTGGTATGGAAAAAGGTCAAAAATGGTACTGAAACTGTTCTATACAAGTGATATGCATGATCTATAAAAGCATTTCTACTCTCAGTTCTTCAGGAGCTTTGTTTCTGTGTAATACCACACATGTCATGACCAAGCACAACTTTAAATAAATAAAGAGGTTGCTAAAATAGCACACAGTGTGGTCTATAAAGCAAAGCTTCTCCAGAGAACACTGTTTGACTTTAGATCTCATGTTACATAATAAGAGAAGGAATGAACATGATAGTCTGATACACATATGGGGCACTTTATTTTTAGATCAAGAGAGCAAGTGGTAAACCAATATGAACCCAGGAAGAATCCATACTTTTTTCTCTTGACACAAAGAGACACAAAAAACGAACAACAACTAGAAACTAGAAAGCAGGTAAGGCACTGGTTGCAATACCTATTTTTCAAATATGCTACCTTAGGAGTAATATTTTTAGAAGTGACATGTGTTCCATATTCCATATTCCTCATTGTTAAACAAGGACTTTATTACAGAATGAGCCATAAATACAGAAAATAAATAAAAATAAAATCAAAGGAGAAAAGTGGCCATTTCTACCATCGCTCATAGAGCAGCCTAAAAAGGCCATGAATTATCTGAAAGTGGAAACTATGGAGCTGCTGCATGCTGATCAACCAAACAACAGAAGAACATTTTGTATACAGCTGGCACCAGATTGTGTATGTGTGCTTAAATGTTAAAATCTTTCACTAACATCAATGGCACTTTGACGAGTGTTATTCACATGAAAGACCAACTAATGTTTAAGATACTCCAGTTAGGTTCCTAACCTTGGACTCTGGACAAATCATGACACTGTATTAGCTCCCCTTTAGACGTTATTCTTCCATGAGAAAGATATAGAATGGAAGCAGGAGAAAACAACCTGGGCCCACCAGAGTTGTCACATAGCCAGCCTTCTCTGAGCTCCCACCTCTGTGCATTAGGCAAAGGTTTGAAGGGAAGCCAGAGGTACTTACGAAAGCTCAACCACATGACTGGAAGCCCTGAATGACCAGGGCCCTCATTTATCATGCATGGAGAAATGTATATGGGTACAGGTGATTCACCAATGCAGGGGGCAGCCCCAAAAATCTTCCTGCCTGAAGGAATGGACAAGAAGACACCACCTGCATACCATGTAAGAAGAGTGGCTTTTCAGAGTCAACTTTGGAGTCAAGGCAGCATTTTCTACTATACCTCGGTACATTTCAGTAAATACTGAGGGGGTGGGGGATGGAGGCAGAGCAAGTCCCATGGCATCTATAGGTCTATCTATTCTATGCTCTTCAGCATGCCTACTTCATTTTGCTTCACTGTATGGATGCCCATGTCACTCAAACTTTTATATAATGGTAGAATTGAAGAATGCAGTCAAGTGATTTGGCAGGATACAATGACCCTGATATCCCTGCGCTACCCATATAGGTGGATGTAATCTACCTTGTTGAAAACTACTGATGTTGCTGATGTTGATAATTCTGACCCTCCATGACTTTTAAGGCTCATCTTCAACAGGGAGGTAAGCGTTAGCACTCTGGAGCTTTTTCTTTCTTTCTTTCTTTCTTTCTTTCTTTCTTTCTTTCTTTCTTTCTCTTTAAGCTTAAATATTTATGCCTTTAATCCCTACCTTTCAACCTCAGCCATGCAGGTATCTACAGCAGTGCCCATCCTTCACTTCCCCATCCTTCAAAACCTTAGAATGGCATTACAAGCATGCAGAGTCCTAGAGAATATAGCTGTCACCAACATAATTATTGATGTCATTATCACAGCAGCATTCCAGATAAAAAAAGAAGTGGGAAGAAGGAAAGAAAGAAAAGGATAGGAGAGAAAAGAAAGATGCCAACCTGTTTCTATTATAGTAGAGCCTATTCACAACAGAAAAGGAATTTGTTGTCACAACCAAAAGAGAGAGAGAGGGAGAGAGAGACAGATTAAAGAAAGACCTCCAACCACACCAGTCCATAAGAGTAGTCACCAAGTACAGGTAATAGTTTTTCAGGGCTATTAGAAGAAGTAACCAGTGGTTTATAAGGAAATAAAACCCTTCCCCATTCAAGCATTCTCCAATTTTGCTGTTAATTTCTGTATCCGTTTGAATCAAGTTTGAGAGAATTTGTCAATTAGTGCTAAGGATCACTTCTGAGATAGCACCAGTACTTCTTAAAATTCTTTTGCATCACAGATCTCTTTGAGAATAGCTATGGACACCCTCAACAGCAAAATGCATTTAAACACAATTTTCAAAGTAACAGGAAAGAAACTGAAGAAGAAAAACATATTTTTGAGCCTGGTTCATGGACTTTCTGAAGGTCCATGACCCACTTACAGATCCATGGGATACATGTTAACAAGTCCTGGGTTATGTTTTCCATACACTTTGCATAGTTTAAGCAAGCTGGAAAAACGTGTATTTAGAAACAGAAATACTCATCAAGGAGTAGGGAACGGTTTCAGCTTCCTGAAAAGCTCCTGCTGAGTGAGAAACATCAACATTCTCTTCTTGAATGCATATTATCTAAACTTAAAATGGAACACTAAACAAAAGTGGAAAACTCAAGCCAGAATTATAGAACTCAGCAATTCTATAAACATACCATTGGACTTGGATTATTTTCACGCAATTCTCTCCCTTTCTTTCTTTCTCTCTCACTCACTCCTCTCTCCCCACATCTCTCTGTCTATCCCCCCTCCTCTGGAGTTGTATGAATTGTGTATAAACTGTAGGAATATTAAAACATTTATTGATGGAAATCAGAAAACCTTTTTCTTAAAAAAAATCACTGAGTGTTTGAATTATTTTGGAATGTAAGAGCCTGAAGCAAAGGAAACACATTAAAATCATTGTATGAACAGAAACAGCAATTTTTCCCTTTCAGAGATATCACTTATTTTCTAAAAATCAAATCTAATTCTATGCAGTTAAAGAGGTTTCATACATCACTTACATATATGCACGCGCGTGTGTGCGTGCGCATGTGCGCATGAACATACACACAAAAGAAAGCTGCTTTTCAGTTATTCTTCAAAAATGGTCCAAATGCACATGCTCAGCGCAGTCAACATAAATTTCCTAGCGAGACGGTCTGAAAAGCACATAAAAGCAACTTTAGATTGCAAAGTGAAAAAAGGATAAATATAATGAAACAAAGTGGTCACAAGGGGCTACTTTATACAAGAAATTTGGGAACAAGGGTGTACATTGCTGAATTTACAGAGCAAGACCGATTAGGAGAACCCACACCTCAGTGTGGAGACTCTCTGTATGACCACTGTGATTTGCTTGGATGTATATCACGACCATAAAAATACTCAGGTTCATGTGGAGGTAATTCTAGTTTATGCAAAAGGAGATTCTTTGAGTCCAACAGGAGACTGACACACCCCTGAGGCTCTTGAGCAAGCAACACAACTTGACATGAAGCAGACAGTACACTCATACAAAAGGCCATAAACCTGTGACTCATCTCTAGCTGGGGAAAACTGAGTGCATACCCACAGGCTTCCTGTCAGAATTGTAAGCTTCTGGGACATTGCTCATACACAAATATAGGGGACAGAGTTCTTCCTTTCTTAATCTAGTGAATCGCAACATATTAAACTTAAAGTTCAGTGGTATGTTGACAATTCTTTTAAACAAAAGGATGATTCACTTGGACACACAGCTCATTAATCAACAGGGAAGTCACTTTTTAGAGCAGGGCTGGGCAACTGTGGAAGACTAGGTGCCACATTAGCTGTTCAGAATACCCTGGAGAGGTATCCCCACTCCCCACACAGACAAAAGACCAAAAGAGAAAGAGACGGGGGGAGGGGGGAGGGGGGAGAGAGAGAGGGAGAGAAGCTTTTGAAAAATTTTGAAAAAATTTGTTTTGACTCTGGGAGAGGCACAAAACATTATGGAAATTACCTCCACATCCCCTGGAGAACATTTTTTTTCAGCATTTGGGAACAAGAAATGAAAAAATTCATTTTTTTTTAACTTGGGGGCCCTGGAGGCCATAAAAATGGCCCTATGGGAGAGGGTATGGGAGTACAGGTAGAGAGAGTTCAGCAACTCAACCACTTATCTCTCTGTTGAAAAGATTTCACTTGCTCCCTGGCAATAATTTGCCTTTAGTAGAGTGTGGTATTCAGGTGGTTAAATCTGAGTTGCATTTTTTCCTGCCTCCATCCAGCTACTTTTTGCCAACAGGAAATCCTTTCTCTGTGTTTCTAGTGAAGTCATCAGACAGCAGTCTTTTTTCCTCTCTCTACCTAGCCTGTGACTTCTAAGCTTCTCACTGAATTTCGCATTTCTTATTGCCAGATTGTCATTTCTTTGAGAGCAGAGCCCAAAGATCTTAACAGATTGGGCATGCAGGGCTGTTATATTTATTAGGAAAGAAAACCGCAAATGACAAGTGAATAAAGCAGGCTACGGATTTTGTATAAATCAATATTGAGTGTTATAAAATGTCAGAAAATATCAAATGAGGAGAAAAAGATCAATAAATACCCTTTGAATTAAATGAGTGATTAATATTCTTTACCAGCCTGATGTACTAAAAGGCATGCACATACACACGTATGCCTGTGTTAATTAAAGAAAAAGCCAACATTTGCTTTAAGACTACGAATTTGGTCACTTATCCCTATGGTCATTCAAACCGTTCACACAACGCATAATTAACCTACAGGTTCCGTTCGCACATAACAGGAATTTGTGTTTTTTTGCCACAAGCACAAGATGTGGCAAGCCTTAGATATGAATGTTCCCCTTTTCCTCCTTTTTTTGCACCCAACTGAAAGTTTCTACCCTAGACTTTAAACTATAGAGGATTCCTCTCACATTGAATCTCAAGAATCATGGTTCTTCCCATTGTGGTCTGAGAAACAACCATAATCTGAAACTGCATTTAACTCCTGGCTTGCTCTCACAACTCATTGTTGAAACAAACTATAGTTCCTCAAATATGGGTATCACAGGATACTGTGTTTTAGTTTAAAACTGTATGTGGAAGCTTTCAACTTTCTCCTTCTGTTTGCAATGGAAAAAAAGCCCACTGAAGATTTTTCTTACAGTGGGGGACCATGGTTTCCGATTATTCTGGAACCAAGCCACAGAATTTGCTGCTACAAGATACAAAGATAAAAATGGGAAAGAATTTCCCTACTCCCAAGATTTTTCTGACCATTTTGGTAGGACAAGACTGTACTTAGAACTCACACCAACCACATCAAGAGATCTTGGCTCTGGCACAAAAGTGGGACTTTATTTGGTCATGTTTTCTATAACATAGATTAAATGTAATTTACACAAAATATCTGATCACTGAAAGTATGACTAGGTGGCTTTTTAAAGAAGTTATTGTCGGGATTTTTCTATAAGATGGTTCTATGACTAAGTATATACAAAACGCATCCACAGCAATGTGGCTGCATAGTTAACAAGGAAGCAGTTGCACAGTTAACAAGAAAGCACTTACTATATTTTCCAGTACAGCACCTTTTACTAAATTTAGAAAAATCAGCAAACAAAATGATCAAATTTTATCTGAGGAAATAATAGGCAAATCATACAATTCTGTGTCAAAGAGGGGAAAAAACAGTTTATTTTTTTCTTGAACAACAGAAAGATAAATCTAATCAGGATTAACATCCTTGTGTATAGACACTGGCAGCTAAATAAAACTATCCTATACAGAGCTATGCATGTTTGAATACCAGAGTAATGCCAGAAATGAAAAAGGGGAGACTGATAAATATCTTCAATTCTCTTCAATAACTCCATTCTTTTACACCTCTTCATGTCCTGGCAATAGTACCAGAGTTTCCACTGTGAAATCACAGGATCATCCAATTATCAATTAGCAACAGTCATCATCACTTCCACAACAACAACAACTAAAGGTGCGGGACATCTTTGTCTGACAGTTTTCCTGAAAAATATTAGCGTGAATACAATACTCTATATTAAAGGTCCTTGTATTGATTTATAAACAACAGTGGTACATCTCAAGTAGTTATGTAAATATCAAACTGCTTTGCCTTCCTCTAGCTTTAGATCGCAGCTATCCCTGACCTGTCATGTCAAATGTCAGGTTTTAGCTCAGCTATCCAAGCAGGCTTCTATAAGTACATTTAGATCTTCTCATATGCAAACAGAGTTCTATCTTCACACTAAATTTACAGTCAGATTTTTGCAGATAATGTCAATTAGCATAACATCCAGTCAACAGGAGAATTCCTTATATTCACATGACCCTTGTTTAATGGAGGGCTTCAGAACTTAGCAAATGAGCAGATCTATTTATCCTGGAAACATCTATCAACTAACATTAAACAGATTCTTGTGCATGTCAGTAAATGAAGGACTGTTAAAAAGAATATATATCATTACTGAGAATTGCACCAGGTTTTGCAAAACCTTTGCTCTTTCCTTCACAGTTACAGTTGTTAGTCCTGGGGGGAAAAAAAACCCAACAATGCCTGCTTTTATATTCAATACAGCAAAGAAAAGTCATGGTGAAATAGTCCATGGGAAAATGGTATGGCTTCCTTATGTGGGAAACTCAATGTTGCCACAATCACAACTGTTGACCCTCTGCAGACACAAGTCTTGACAAATATAACATGGCCTTCCCTGACATTTTAATGCCAGAATTCAGCACAAGTCAGTTTGACTGTGTTTAGCAAAAATAGCAGTTAGGAAGTTAAGTACTGCATCTTCTTTTATTACTATAACGGCAGTGATGGTAGTACAGTATCCTCAACATGCACGGTCTTTCAAAGAGTAGAAATGCAAGTTCTTTAGTCCTGTCTCAAGGAGTTTATTAGGAAGGACAGGAGGGAAGTTAAAGAAAAGATGTCAAAGAATGATTGGAAGCAAATGTACATCGCATTCATTTCAACTGAGGTTGACAGCTGGAGAAATTTTTTTTTTTTTTTTTTTTGGTGGGAGGACAAACATTTAAGAGGAAAATGGATTTGGAAGACAATTTGAGGGTGGCATCAAATAAAATCAGGGAGAGATTCTGGGCATAAGGATGAGAAGGTAGGAAAGGATTTGAGGTGAAGAAGTCATGGAGATGAGCTCAACAGAATACAAAATAAAGGAAGAAAAAGGAAGAAAGGAAGGAAGAAGGAAAAAAGAATGAAATGAAGAGCCAGCATGGTGTAGTGGTTTGAGCGTTAAGACTAAGCCTGGAAACCATGGCTCTTCTTGGCCATGGAAACCCACTGGGTGACACACTATCAGAAAACCCTGTGATAGGTTCGACTTAGGGTCATTGTAAGTCGGAAATTACTTGAAGGCACACAATAACAACACAACAATGAAAACTGTATCGTACGTGTTTGCATCAATGTGAGTTTGCTGGGGAAAGTTTCAGAGAGCACACAGTTTGGTCTAACCGGGTACTACTTGACAACATTTCATGGATCAGGGAAGATCTTGCAGAAATCTTTTTAAAATAGTTAGTTGCACTTATAGTTCCCAGGCCTAAAATGGTTACCATTATACATACAATATTTTAGCACTATTTCTTTTTCCCTTTCCTCAGCTGTATGTGAAATAGTTACTTGTTTTTTAAAAAATATCTGAATATTACAAGCCACTGTTCTGTGCTAGAAAATACCCTCCCCATCCATTCACCTTGTCATAGCTCAGCACCCATAAGAAAGCAACCACACCGGCTGACACTTGAACCATGTAACATTCCTCCTCCACCCTTTAGTATGATCATACCCCACAATTATAAAAGTTAAGGAAAAGTTCTAGTTCCATAACAAGAGAAGTGGAACTATCTCTCATTAAATTACAATTACAAGGTAATGTTTTTCATATCTCTGGAATTAATAACTGTGATGAGTGATTTGTGAGTTACAGACTATGGCCCTTTCTGCACCATACCTGGACCCCATGATTCCCTGGCATTAACCTGGCAATCCCATTGCCAGGAAGGGAGTGTGCTCCGAACACTCCTCTCTGCACCCAGCTGGCTGCCGGTGGATGGACAGCATTTGGGACACGCTTGTTCCTTCCTTCTGCAGTGCAGTCGGTCTTTTCTGGTGCTGCACTAAAGAAGGAAGTGCTTGATAGTGCTTCCGCCCTTCCCCCAGTTGATATAATTGCTGTGAAAAAAGGGGCCTATTACTGGTTTCTTCCCTGGTAATAGTATAACGAGTGATTACAACAGCTGGGGATGCAACAGGAGTGGGAACACCATGACATTGTGAGATAGCATGTCGCAGACCAGCTCCAATGCGTCCCCAGGTCAGGATGAGGCAGCAGTGCAGAAATGACCTATAATAACAGTAGCATTCTCCCTGTCTGTTAACATAATGCATATGCTAACCAACATAGTTAATCACTACAGTTCATTCTTCAAACCGCCATCTTTTATGGAAGAACTTAAAACCTGGTACCTAATTTAATTATTTATTTGAAATAAACCTCCTTTTTCGGCATCTTTGGGGCCAATCAGTTTCTCAGGCATTATTCACGAGGCCTCTAGCATCTGAACTCCTCAAGATTAGTCATGTTTTACAACCACAGCCGGATTCAGCTGATAGAAAAGGTTTTGCAATATCGAGAGCATCTAGTGGGATTGCCCATGCTGACCGGGGCAATCTGGGGATGTAGTCCCCAAAAGGTAACTTTCCCAAGTTTTGTTGCAGCATAGTGTGAGGTCAACAACTAGACAGAGGTGGGCTGAGGATTCAGTATTGTTCCTGAAAGTTGCCCACAATCTGCAAGTGGGCAGTGGTCCTTTGGCTTTCTGAAGGAAAGAGAGTAAGCAGTATAGTCGCAGTCACATTAAATCAGCACTGAGTATTCTGTGTGGATTTCTTTTGGAGACTCCGTGATATATATCACAATCAGCCATAAAACCTATGGAGATCGCTGGTAAAAGCTGTCCTGAAGACGCCAGTCAGCAGTTCTGGGTTATACCCTTGTGATTCCAAGTACTGCATTACTTGTACGTATATTAAGAAAACAGTAGCTTTTAGGAGAACAGTAACTGTCAAGAGCTACTGCACTAAACAAAACGTATTAAACAAAACCCTGCTGGTCCAGCAAACTTATCTGTGTGATTGAATGCAAACTTATAGGATGCCATCTGTAGTACATAAGGAAAACAACCACAGACTTGTGTATCATATACAAGTTTGCAATCACAACCAAGAAACTTGAGCAACTAGTGGCTAGGCACTTTAACTTGTAACACCACAACCTCTCTGGTCTTTGTTTGAAACTGAAGTGTCATCTCTTTCAGGTACTTGGGATAAAAATTTCAGATCCATAGACAAGATCTTAATACCAGATGAAGCTCTTTCACTTTACACAACTGTAGCACTGTCATTCCATGTTGACTACCATGGTTCCATCCTGTAGAATCCTGGGATATTCAGGGAGTGGGAGCAAAATTTAGCCTCCTTGGCTAGAGAACTCCTCTAGAGCCTTCCCAGGTCACAAGCTTCAGGATTCCCTAGGACTGAGCTATAGTATTTTCGATGGAATCATTATGCTACAACTGCATAGTATGAAAGGGTTATGGTCTCAATAGTTAACATACTTGCTACTTAATGCTATCATCCACCTAAGAGTGTTAACAATAGAGTGTTCTAAACTGACACCTTGAATACAGCTCACTTTTACTTTGGGCAACTGAAGAAAGCAGAAACTGAAATGCTTCGCTAAATTATTTATTAAATTCTGTTTCTTAAGCTCTCTCTCTAGTGCACACACAGCACACCTAGATTAAAACTTGGTAAAGCTTCATTGGCCTGGACTGGACCCATAGGCTGCCAGTTGGCCACTCCTGATTAAGCTCAAAACTGCTGCCCTAAATGGAGAGATACTGCTTCAGCTAGAAAAATGGCTAGCTTATAAAGTTCCTGATATTAACAATTCCAAGGAAAATGGAAGTATCTGAGGAGATACTCTTATGTCTTCATACTGCCAATGGATTTTCAGTCTGCCACCTTGCTAGCCAAGTAATTAAGGATTAGAAGCTTAACACCACAAAGGGAATTTTTACTTCATGGTTTTAACTTTTCCAGCAAAACAAAGCACACATAAATCCTGTTGTATGATCTACTAGTTATATTTCCCCTCAGCTTGGAAGCAAATCTCAGACTGCAATTCTGTATTTCATAAAACAAAACAAGCATCCTGGATCCAAACATGCAGTTATCAAGAAACCCTTGGCAATATTTATGGTTTTAATGCTATGTTGGGCTCCCTGTTTCCAGCCTCTTGGGACATACAGGGATATTAATCAGGAAGGGATCAATCCACCAGAAACTTGGAACTGAATTTCTATTTTGGACACAAATCAGAGAGAAAAGCATAATCATGAACTAAAACAGGATCAGTTATTTGCCTCAAGGCTGATTCTGAAGGTAGACTTTTGCAGGAAAACAATAATATAGATGTGCAAGATGTATGCACAACAATATGGGAATGTTAAACTGACATTTACCTCCTGCTAGCACCACAAAGAAGTTATCATAGGGGGTTTATATTACTTGTCCATTGTGGCTACCCACAAAAATTACTTAGATTTATAGTAGATGTAATGTAACTTCATATGGAGAAGTTTACATGTAATCATCAACAGTACTCCATCATGTTGAAATCACGTCACGTGCTTCAGCACAGCACTCTTTACAATAATCATGGTAGGTACATGACATCATTAGCTTCCTACAACCAACAGGAAGGAGTTGATACTCGGGTAAGTCTGGCACCCCTATGGTCACCTAACCAATACACATCAGAAATATATCTCAACTGCAGATCTTAAAGCTCAATACGCCCACTTTTAGGGTGCATCTAGCTTGATTTTAAAAAGACCAGAAAGCCACAGAGTTTGTTCCTGTTCATTCTAATTTTATTTTGGAGATCCACATACATTTTGTTTTATCCCAGAATATATTCTGTCAACTCCCAGTACAATCAGATATTTTTTATGCCAGATCCCTATTTTAATCCAGTATAAAATCAGAAAGAAAAGGAAAAAAACTGAGATTTTTCAATCAGTCTGCATGCTTCCTTAGTCACAACACTTATTCCATAGAGACACATCAGAGGCCCTTTCACACTGCCCAGTTATAGCGCTATGATGCCACTTTAACAGCCATGGTTCCACCAATTGAAATCCCTGGATTTGTGGTTTAGGGAGGGGTTTTTAAAATTCTCAGCCTGAGAACCCCTCCAGTGCCTCACCAAACTACAAACCCCAGAGATCCACAGGATGTTACTATGGCAGTTAAGGTAGAAACAAGGCTATAATTGCATAGCATGTAAGGGCTGCAGGTCAAATTATTCTGAGAATCCAGACTAGCTTTTCAATACTTCCAGCTGTTGTGATAATCCAACCAAAGTCAGTTCCCATTAGCTGGTAGGCAGTCAGGGCCATCTACAAAGCTGACATGCTCTAATGAAAACTGGAATGCACCTCCTCTGCCAACAAAAGTAACTTATCTTTCTCCAGAGCATTATGTGCCAAACTGGGTATGAGGGATTTAGAGCGCCCAGAATTTAGAGCCACACAACAGGTAGATAGGCTCATGTGAAACACGGGAATTGCTTTTCTAAATGAAAAGGTGATGGTCATTCCTTCAATGTATACATGGACATTACGTCTTGCAGTTGATGAAGATTTTGCTATTCCATTAAGACAATAATGGAAATAAGAAATAGTACCTGACCCCCATCAGTTATTCTCTGTTCAGCTTCTAAGACAATCTGTTCTATTTAAGTTGCTGAACTACATCATCAAGTCTTGTTACATTCCTATTTCAAGGCTATAAACAGAAGACATTTTGTTTGTTTTTGGTGACATTTAAGTTCTTGCCTCTATTTTTTTCTCTTATTCCTGGATAAAGTAAAAAGAAAACATGTCAGTAAATAAAAGCATGCTTTTAGTTTATCTGCATTATGAATGCTTAAGCAGTGGTTAATCTTAGCTTCCAAATGACTGTACCTTTATTTCTCACAGATCATCATGGATACATGAAAAACAAATCGTTTGATTTGTCTCTCAGGTTAGGAGATTAGTAACACTAATGATGTACCATACAGGAGAAAGGTGGAGGACATCCTAAACCTTTAAAGTAATATATTGTGTTGGAGTCCCAGATAGATTTGCTGGTGAGAGGAAATAACTGGATCTGATGTCTTAACCTACCCCTGCCTTGGACCTACTTTTAAAACTGAACTCAGATGAAATCTTGCCTTTGCTTTAAAGGTAGCCTCTTGAGTAAATCTTCCAATGTATTTCTTCAACAGTTAGCTACAGGCTTGTACCAGGTTACAATAATGTGGGATGGGTATGAGGGATTTTTGGGCAGGTTCTTCAAGAATTAAACTATCACACTGGGATTTATATAACAGTCTTTGTCAGATGGAGAAAGAAACTCTTTCACAAACATTGAATCTTACCTGTCCCTGCTCATGTATGAACAGTAACAATATTTCCGTGGAGAGAACACGGCTACACTTTGGCTCTCTGAAGTCCACAACTCTAACCAATAGGACCGGCTTTACTCATTTGGGTCTTTGGAGAATTTTACAATTGCTGTTTTATCGTTGATATTGGTTTTCATAGATGTTATTAATTTTGTTCTGTTGCGTAGTGATATGAAGTTAAAACAGAGATGCATTCATTTATTACATGTGTTACATGTGTTCTTTTTCAACTTATGGTGACCTTAAGACAAACCTATCACTGAGCTTTCTGGGGCTGAGAGTGTGTGATTCACCCAAGGTTTACCAGTGTGTTTCTGTGTCAAAGTAGGAAATCAAGCCCTGGTTTCCAGAGTCACAATCCAATGCTCAAACCACTATACCACAGTGGCTCACTACATGTATAACCCCACATTTCCTCCAATTGTACATATTGATAGTCTCTCCTCCCCATTTCATGCTCACAACAATCTTACAAGGCAGTTTAGGTTAGAGAGTGAGACCAGCTGAGGCCCCCTAGTAAGTTTCCTGGCTCAGTGAGAACTAGAACCTACATCTCTCAAATCCCAGTGTAACCCCCCAGTGTATTTCCAATTTTAATTAAGACTTTTTTTAAAAAAAAATGTTTATAAAAAACACTGCTCATTATGACTAATTGCACCTTTAATTGGTGTTTTCTCCATTTTTTTAATTAGTTCCATAAATGCCTTACATTTACACATTCAAATCATCACACAATTCACAACCTTTTCTTTCCAACACTAGAGAAAATCAGGTGTCAAACTCTGCTCTATAGGATGCACTATTACAAACCGGACAGTTTACTTTGACATAATGCATATTAGGCACATGGTGTCCCATGGTCTTACAGCATACTCTCTGCTCTTTACTGCTGTAACATTTTTCACTAATGATGACCCTTTTAGGATCCCAGCCCTAATTCTTTGGGTTGCTTCTCTCAATCAGAGAAGTTTTGTTTTATCTCTATTATGACATGCTACGCAAAACTTCACAGGGAGTACCTGTGCATCAGTCAAGTGCCCCCATGGGTTTGTCAGTGGAGGGGGCAAATAATATTTCACCTTTCCCCCATGCCAGTGTAATGCCTTGCCACATACGCCTAATTTCACTGTACATTTCCTGGATTTAGCCCAAGTTCTTAATCGTGCTTGGCAGAGTGGCTTACCATGTAAAACCGCTTGTCCTGCAAATCCCCATTTTTTCCTGAATTTTTCAGAGCAAAATAAGCCTGAATTCTTTCTCAAAGCCAAGATGACTAAATTGAGGCTATTGTACTTTGGCCATATCATGAGAAGACATGACTCAGTGGAAAAAACAATAATGCATGGCAAAGTAGAAAGCAGTAAGAAAAGAGGAAGAACACATAACAAATGGATACTCAATCAAGGAAGACACGTCCCTGAAGCTGCAAGACCTGAACTGACTGGTTGAGAAAAGAGTGGCTGGGAGGTATCTCATCCATACGGCCTCCATAAGTAAAGGCTGACTTGACAGCAATCAACAGTAACAAGTATGGTTGTTTTGCCACTTTTCTCCTAGAAAGCTCTCTTGAAGTGTTGCCAGTTTTGTGGGCCCTGCATTAGCAGCTCTTTTTTCTGCAGGTCACTTGTGGTTTTCACATACTTTTCATCCTGTTTTCATCCTTCAGCCTTTACCATGTCTTTCTGCTGGCAGAGAAATGAAGGTGGCATGCCAAAGTGTCATCAGGGAATAGGCAGGGTCTGTTGGAGGAAAAATGCCATCCCTCGGCAAATGTGAATACAGACACATACAACTCCAAGACTATCAACAGTTTCTCCATTTGGATACCACAAGTTTCCTGAAGCATCATGGACTTAATAAACTAATGCCATTTTAAATTCAAGGAAAATATAGGGTAAAAAAATGAAAGCCACCTGGATTTTCCCATAGACAAGTCCCAGAATATGACACAAGTCTTATTATGATCTAACATGATAATATGTGATTATAGTGATGGGTGAACCTACCAGCTCAGCTAGACTAACCTGGAAATTTGCTTCCTCCCCAAACAGGAAATGTATTATATCCAAAGTCAACCTGAATGAATGAAAATGGCAACAGCAACAGCAGTGGAGAGGGTAGAAAAAATAGTTTTATTCTTTGCTTGCCCCTCCTTATTCTGTTAGGTTGTTGTACTTTGCTTTCCATCAGGACTGAAAGAGTCACAACCCTTCGGACATGGGAGTCTTACCGGCAGCAATCCTGGAGGCAAGCCCATAAAACAAAAGCAATAACTTTTTCACTTACCAGTAACTTCCAGCAACAGTAAGAAGACACAGTCTATTCAGAGTCCTCAAAGTCCAAGGAGAGAAGAAAGTTGAAAGAAAACTAGCATGCTGTTGAATTCTGTAATTATTTGGTTTTTAATACAAATTATCATAATGCTCAATTTTCTTACAAATCATACATCCTTCCTGTCCAGCCCCTTTTTTCAGCTCAAAACATAAAATGGAATTCCACACACATACAGGCCATGCTCAACCTGCACAGCTTGTCTTTCTTTAAAGGCAAAAAATCAATGCTATAAGCTGCAAATACACATGGCACTATCAGTCCACACACACCAGTGTAAAAAGTTGAGTAGAGAACTTTTAGAAAAGAAGGTGAGTTTCCAAGCTATTCCTAAGAAAACTGATGAACACCAAAATGATTCTAAATTAAGCTAAGAAGAGTTCATTCACTGTATAAAGATACAGGAAGCCATCAAAAGAAGCATCTCTGTTAATGCAGGAGATGGCCATGATTTGATTAGGCTCAATGACTTGATAGTATAGAAATAGCACAAGCTGTTTGATATTTTAAAGTTCACTGAGTTCTTTTAACCTTGTCCAGATGTAAAATAGACACTCTTATTCCCAATACCACATTATAAACCCACAGGGTATTTCACCAGAAAGGTTACAGCAGCAACCATGGAGGTCACATCTGGAATTTTGAATGCTAGGAAGTGGTGATGGTAAGCAGCATTTCCTTGATTAACAGGAACCCTTTACATTACCAGCATTTTAGTGCAAGCTCTAACGTAGGACGTCTGCTAGTACATGCACACACCATTACAGACACTGGGTGGGTAATGCACATAAAGTGAATGCGACACAATAAGTCAAAACAATGAATGCAGCTACCAGGTCGCACTGCTGTCAGGAGGCAGCCTTGTGAAGTACTAATGCAAAAGAGTTTGTCAGCTGTGGAGCACTGTTGACAGTGACCAACTGCAGTGGGAAGCAAAATGAAAGGGAGAATGAAGCATTTGCAGCTGTTTGCGTACCAGCAGCATCAAGGATCAAGGTCTGGCAGGGAAGAGGGATTTCATTTAGTGAGGAGGGGGAAATAAAGAACAGTTAGCAATCCTCAGTGCAAGTTAAGTAATGGCTGCAACACAAACTTGGCAAAAGGTATTTGCCTTCTGAAAATGACTTCCCTTGCCACATCTGACAACTCAGGGACTCTTCTTTTGTTCTCATTTACTTGAAAATACTGGTTCTTCATGTGGCTTCACAAACAATATTTATGCTGGATTGGATATATTGCTCTCATTAGAGCAAATACTACTTCCTAAATTGGGCTATTTGTGTCTCTGCACCTCAGGTTTCACTCATCTCTGATCTTAAATGCACTAAAAGCACATTATTGGTGCTTAAGATGCAAACAACTGTACTGAAAAATAGTAGTTCTTATGTTCGGTGAAAGAAGTTAAGAATTAATGATGAAAGAAATGAAGTTGCATAGTAAACAGAATATCCCACCCTGACCACATGTTGTACTGGGTTTATATTTATTAGTGGATTACTTGTACCTTCCCACCTACCTCAATTTAATACTTCTTATTTAAAAAAGAAAATGCAGTAGCCATTCTGTCTGTGATAAAGAAACACAATAATAGCTATTTTTCTCTTAGAAAAAAAATTTAAAACAGAGAGAATGAGTATTCTTGGTAATGCAGTTTGAATCCAGGATACCTTCTAATGAGGTTTCACCGTACAATAAATAACATTAATGAGACCCAGGGTTGCCCATATAATATATTTCCCTAATATAGCTTTAGATTTTCTCATGTTGTGTAGAAAACTAGCAGTCACCAGAAATGCCTTCAAATGGCACATTAAAAACCAAGAACACAATTAAATATAAATGAATTCAGTAATTTAATTGCACTATTGTCATTTGGAGAAAAAAATCAGAAGAAAAGTAATTATGCCTTTTTAAGTCGGTAAATAATAAAGTGCTGAGGAAATGAGATAATATTTAAACAAACATCATTGTTGCTAAGAGTGATGCAAAGGAACAATGTATTCCAAACAATTTTTTTGTTTGGTAATGTAAGGGGGGCACAATCCGCTAGGCACAGCAGATGGGTAACTTCTATTAATTTCTGTGAGCCTTGTATGATACACTTGGCTCACGAAAATGAAAAGTGAAATTAAACCAATCCCACTGAAATGCAAGGAAGTGGTGGTGCACCACACAGTGATCTGTGCCACGTATATTTAAGGGCAATGCCAAAAGTGAAAACTGCAAGCAAGATTATGAAAATATGGCTTTTCATTTTTGAAAAGCTGATAATGACCTGTTCACATTTTTAGATTCAAAATAAACATACTAAGGAATACGCTCTACATAGAATAGCTTCAGACTTTTATTTTAAAAGTAATGTCCCAGCCTCTAGGTCAAGGTGCACATTTGGAACATTATGACTGAGATGGCTGCTTAGTAATGTGCTGGTCAACATTATGAAAACTCAACTAGAGGTCATAAGACCTGCACTTCTAGGAAACCAAGACAGGGCTTTACTTCAACGGTAGAGAACAAACTGAGTGCTTTTAATACTAGTGTTCACTTCTTTTATTTCATTTTATTTTTGCAACTATTTTACCATGTTGTATGCTTCATTGAATTTTGTCATGTAAGCAGTGGTGGGGACCAGTTCTGAAAGGTGCTTTAGAAATACAAAGAAACAAACGCTGTCCAAGCAGACAGGAAAAAGACCCCCATCTCAATCTTGTCAACAAATGAACAAGTTTTTCAGCTAAATAAAAAATTGTTAAGTTTTAGATGAATCTTATTTTCATCTATATAATGAGCTGCCTGGCATCCCAGGCCAGGAAAAAGGTATATGAAGGAAATAAATTAAAGCAAAACAAAAACTAAACAGCATCAGAACAGAAGGGGCATAAGATGTCCATACTGAAAGTGTATCTTTATGAAAAAAAAATCAACAGAGGTGGCTTTAAGACATATGCAAGAAGAAAGGTAAAACGGGATGATTAACTATGTTTTGAATCTTTTGTTTTATCTCCTTTCACTGGAGTGGGAAGGAACGGGAATGAGAAGTGTTCTGTACTTTTCCTTAGTTTGTTGGAAAGAGTTTCAGTTGCTTCCATGGATCTATTCATCCTGATCCCACGCATAATGCAAGGCATCTCTTATGCGGCAATAGCAATGACCTGTCAAGATCATAACCTTGTATAGTCAATTTATTCCTTTATGAGGTATTTGTTCACGGAAAATTGGAGGATGCCATTTGAGCATAAACAGATGCACAGCAGAACATTTTCATTTAATACATATATTCCTTTGTCAAAAAAGTATTCCCACCAGACCAAATTTGGAAGTATAGCAGATAACAACGTCCAGATCAAGAGGCAGAGACTGATCCTGCCACACAAAATGGACCCTGCTTTCCTTAAAACAGGTATCTTGGTGGCAATTTCAATTAAAGCTGAAAAGTTCTCAAGGGATACTTGGAACTCTCCAGATGATAGTTTGGGAAAAAGGCAAAAAATGTGGACAGACAGACAGGAACAGCAACCTTTTTATTGTTTGGATAGCTGCTGGGAAAAATATAGGCAAAGAGCTAACTGCTGCTCAGAGGAGTTCCACTACTGTTCTTGTTGTTGCTGTTTGTTGTTGTTGTTGCTGCTGCTGCTGCTGTTGTGCCTTCAAGTCATTCCCAACTTCGAATGACCCTAAGGCAAACCTGTTATTGGGCTTTCTGGGGCTGAGAGTAAGTGACACACCCAAGGTCACCCTGTGAATTTCCACAGCTGACCAGGGAATCAAATCCTGGCTTCCAGGGTCCTAAACCAAACCACTATACATCATGCTGGCTTTCTCTTCCACTACTACTAGCGGCTATGAAAACAAATGCAAATAAAAACACACAACTGCTACTGCCTTCCACCACAATGTAAGCCTTGCAGCCCATAAACCAACTGAGCAGTAGGACAGTTTTTGTTCCCACACTCTGCAAGGCCTGCACTAGTTCACTGAAGCGCACCATAAGTGACCTTGGGCTCTTTTAGATAGACCCAAAGAATTGAGAGGTATTGCTACAGATTAAGCCTATTCAACCATTGTATTGTTGGTTGCTTTCACTTCTACACCTCTGAATGTATTCAACATCTCTCAATGGGGCATCTTGTTTTGTTCTGTTTTTTTTTTGTGGGAGCTGTTTGTAGTGATTTCATCAATCTACACTAAATAATTTTTTTAAAAATAGGGCTGTAGTTTGTTAAGTTGAGGTGTGTTCTGTGCTTTGGAATTTCCATTTCTGACCCTTAAAAAAAAGTTCCTTAAAAAGATACTTACTATTGCAGTGCATCAATACAAAGGTGTTATTTCATTATTACTCTAGGGTCCATTTAGAAACAAGATTTCCAGTGCATTATACCTTTAATGGTCTTAGAATGTAAAAACCCTTGTTCTGAGCCTATTTAAATGTACCTGGAAGTTTATGGACCTTTCCGCACTAGACCGTTATAATGCTATTATTCCACTGCTAACATCCTGGGGAATTCTGGGTTTTGTAGTTTACTGAGGCCAAAGAGCTTTCTAGTTGAGAATTCTAAATTCCGCTCCCTAAACTGCAAACCCCAGGATTCCATAGGATGTTGAAAGTGGAATAATAGCAGTATAACAGTGTAGTGTGGAAAGGCCTTATGTCTCTCTGCTACCCTATGTCTACTTTGACCTTTTGGTACATGACCTATACCAGCGCACATCACCACTGTCATTATTTGGGGGAGTGGCCAAGAAATCCAGCTTCCACCATAATCACTGATGCACACATGTCCCTTAGGGATCTTTTTGTAGCAAAATCTCTTAGAAGGTAACAAAAATCAGGAGTGGAAGTAAAAGGCTGCAGTTGATACCAGATTTGCCAGTAAATATTCCAGGATAACACTGTTTATATGTTAAAATAACGCATCCTCCAGAAACATTTCATCTGTCTATGGACATCCATTGCGTCACTGCTGTCATTTTCAGCCAACATGGGGACATATTTTTGCAATTTTCTCTGAAGAAAATTATGTTTTATACACAGAAGATGCCATTTTCTAAACAAAACAACCAAGAGCAAATTTTGTGTAGAATAAGTCCCAAACTATAAAGATTCTCATCAGTCCGGGATTCTTCTGATCAAGTTTACTGATACTCAAAAACATGTTTTTGACCCTTTTTCAAGTATTTTTGAATATTCTTTCCATCCCTACTCAAACTATCTTACCAGTCTGCCTGCACACATATTTATCATTTCTGCCCCTGGAGAGGAGCAGGCAGCTTTCTTGCAGCTTCCCTGACTTCAATTAACTGAAGACATTTGGTGAACAACAAAGACATTATTTTAAAGTGTCCCCCCGCCGCTCAGCTTGGGCATTATGATGTTCATGATCTTTAGTTATGAGGTACTGCTTTCTCTTATCTTGCAGTTTATTGAAGACCAAGATATCTTGAAATATGAAAGAATGAGGCCAATGGAAGCAGTACTTTAAGGTCTTATCAGGACTGGTACTTTTGTTATAGTGTAAACATAAAGGTGAATTTGGTCTCTATTCCATCTTAGTTAAAGGTCATTCAAGAGATGCTGCAAAGAGAACAGATAGTGCATGTGTTCATGCTTTCTGGTCCCTCGCATCTCTGAACTGCAGTATTTCCCTCGCCACTGCATTGCTGTTCCTGCATCAAGAACCTGTGACTCTCTAGAAAGGGTGAGTAAAAGCAGTAAAGACCCAAATGTGCAAGAATAACAGGCAGAAAAAGAAAAAGAGGTGGAAGATGGCAGCAGTGGGAAGATAAATAAGGAGGCAACAGGAGAAGAATGCATCACTCCGATGCATCATAATCACTTATTTCTATTTATTTTCCATCTCAATGTTTATCAATTTCTGTAGCTCATTCTCATCAGCACTTGAGCTTTCTCAGACTGCACAGTCTTCCATACCCTGACCTTGCCATCAGCACTTCTTTTCATTCCTTATTTAGCAAATGTTACTTCCATCCTTACCCACAATTCTGCGCTTCTCTATTACAATCATTAGAACTAGGTCCACACCCTAACCAAGCCGTTTTTCTTTTCTGAAATGGCTGTGCATGTTTGTGTGTTAAGGCTAACGTATACAGTCTTCCCTCCACACTTGCAAGTTTGATCTTCGCAACTCTGATTATTCATGAGGCATGTACTTGCCTCCCCCAAGTTTTCTCCTCCCATCCCTTGCATTCCTCATCCCAGGCTTGCAAGGCTTGTGTTTAAAATGGACTTTTTTTGCTTTTTGTTTTCTTTTTCATGACCAATGCCCCCCCAATACACACACACTGCTGAAGGTATGGCCTCTCTGCCATGTGGTTACACATTCTGCTGTGTATTGGCTGCTGATTAGTCAGGTGCTCCTTTCTCAAAATGGCCATGGGAAGAAATTAGAAGTAATTAGAACTTCAGAACTCCCCTCTTCTCTGTCTTCAATGTGGTCACAATGTGATCACTTCTCTGGAAAGTACCAATAAGCATTTTAGGCTTTCTTTTTTGCTCCCCCCACCCAACATGGGAGCCAAAGGCAAAGAATTGGAATGGGGGAAGCTCTGCAGGGGAATGAGAGGAGAATTGCAGGGGGATGTTAAAATGTTATTCACATTTTTCCATTTTCATGAGGGTTCTGTGCCCCTAACCCTCGTGAATACAAAGGGACTATTGTACAAAAGTAAAATCTATTACAGTCAGCCCTCCAAATTTGCGGGTTTTACTTTTGCAGATTTGATTATTCATTGATTATTTGCTGTCAACTCTGCTGCCTCCCTATGCCATTTTTAATAAGGACTGCAAGCCTTGTGATGTTTAGAAACTGCAAACAACGCTTGTAAGTCCCTATTAAAAATGGTGTGGGGCAGCCATGGAGGTGGCAATGAAGGCCTTATGAAGGAACCCTGATGCCTTAAAGCAGCGGTTCTCAACCTGTGGGTTGTGACCCCTTTGGGGGTCGAACAACCCTTTCACTAAGACCATCGGAAAATACATATTTCTGATGGTCTTAGGCTCCATTCCCTCCTTGGTGGTGGTGCGCAAGCATGAGCCATGCACTCGCGTCTCCTGCCCCCTTTGACAGGAGTGTGTGCAGCCGCATGCGCTCCCGCCAAAGGGAGCAGGAGGACGCGAGTACGTGGCTTGCGCTTGTGCACCACCACTCCTGGGCCTTTTCCACACATTATCTTATTGTGGAAGTGGGGGGTGCCCTCTCTTCGCTTCTCCTTCGTCCTGCAGCTGGCTTCCTGGTCGCACAACCGCCCCACCCGTTCATTCTGCAGTGCAGCCTGGGAGCTGTAGGTTGCGCTGGGGGAGGAAGGGGCAGGGCGGTCGCACGACCAGGAAGCCAGCTGCGGGACAAAGGAGCAGCGAAGAGAGTGCCTCGCACAAGAACCTGCTTGCGCGAATGGTACCCGCCCACCTCCGCAATAAGGTAACGTGCGGAAAAGGCCCAGGAGTGGTGGTGAGCAAGCGCGAACCATGTGCTCACGTCCTCCTGCCCCTTGTTCAGAAGGGACTGAAATCGAACCTCCCGTCTGATGGGCCAGCTTGGGGGGTCAGCGGCAGCACAGGGGGCAGGCCCCCTCCTTGCCATGGCCCTGCCCCACTCGCCACGGAGGGGGGCGCTGCGGAAGGGCTGGGGGGCCGTAAGGCGGTGCTTTTCCAGGGGGGCGAGCTGCGCCCAGCACAAAAGACAAA
Organism: Iguana delicatissima; assembly: GCA_948472985.1. NCBI lineage: Eukaryota > Metazoa > Chordata > Lepidosauria > Squamata > Iguanidae > Iguana > Iguana delicatissima. Next base: position 194,216 of record CAOKZL010002295.1, on the reverse strand, counting down.
AGCGCTGGGATTCCTCCCCCCCAGCCAGGGTTGACACTCTGGAAACTTTTCCCACACTGCCCCCCCCAGCGGAAACTAGAGCGAAGCAGAAGCAGAGCCCAGGGGGTTCTTGGAGTTTCTTCCTGGGGGAGACGCGCGGCTCCTTTTTCCCTCCCTGCCTGCCTCCTCGTTCCTGGCTGGTGAGGCGGCCTTTGCCGGGGGGGAGGCACTGTAAATAATAAATATATAATTTTATGGTTGGGGGTCACCACAACATGAGGAACTGTATTAAAGGGTCGCGGCATTAGGAAGGTTGAGAACCCCTGCCTTAAAGGAATCCACGGTGGGTTGAATATGGCAATCATACTTTTTCCTGTGTTTTAAACATAGTTTGGGAGGGCCTAGAGTTATTCACTTTTTTTTTTTTTTTTACTTTCATGGGGCTCCTGTACCCTAACCCTAGTGAATGTAGAGGGATGACTGTATTCTGTAAATCAGAATGGTGTTTTGTGGCCACACTGAAGAAGCCAACCTAAGATACCCACTTTGTTAAAGCAGGGTGCATAAATCTTTTGTGTGCATGCCACTTCATTGGAAATTATTCTTCTGATATTGTACTCATTGTTCCATGTGTATACAAGAAAAGTGAATTAAACAATACATGCTACAACATTACCTCATGGGGTTGTTTTGAAAATTAAATGAAAAAATTATGTGCACACCCATCTTGAGCTCCTTTGATGAATAGTAGGGTACAAATATGATTAATAACCTTCCATATTGTTAATGGAAATACTATACAGTGTTTTATTTAATTATTTTTTGTTTTCTATGAGTGAAAGCAGTCATTATTACATTACTCACCTTTTTCTCTACCCTGCCCCTTCCCCCAAAAATCCTGGGAAGCTAAAAGAAGGAGCCTAAGTAATTTGGACTGTGTCAAGTCACTGGTGGTGGTTGATTTGTGTTCCCAGAGAAGCAATTACCTCATTCTTCTTGCATTTTAAGTATAGGAATTCAAACACTGATGCCACTTTGACACTGTTGCAGAAGACAAGCAATTCCTCTGATTTCCTTTTCTTACATATAAGTGTTAAATCTGCTTAAATGAAATCAGATGGCATTCTCTGGTAGTAATTAGGAGAAACACTCATATTTTACAACCAGGCAAAGACTGTGCATTCCAATTAACAGAATGACTTCCAAGATTTTTTTTTTCCTTTGGGGTCGTTAAAGAGAGAAACTTGATGTTCAGCTGCCAGGAACAGAGTCAGCCCTTTTCTTAATAAAAGATCTAAAGGCCCAGAAACATAATCAATTCAAATTAAGTATCGATTTCTAAATAATGTGGAATTAAGGGAGACATTTATAAACTGTAAATCACTGTTGTTCAGTAGAATTCAGCACCAAGGATTACAAGGCAACAGGAGGGGGGATGAGAAAAGCTAAAAAACAAAGAAATGTTTCCTTCATGAGATGGGCAAGGCATTCCAATTAAGAATGGCCATCAACTATGCAAATAATACAACTGTTACAAAAAGGGCAGCTTACATTTGCATTTAATCAATGGCGGTGAGCACAAGTTGCTAAGAAATTCTCCTGTGCAAGTTCCATTGACATGAATGGGAGCCATGACAGAACATTTATTAGTCTCTGTATGTCTCTATATTACTCTCTACTTCTATAATACAGAAAAAACTGTCTCTTTATTAGCATGTCCTTGCATTATTCCTTGAATGAGAGAGGAGCAGAGGGCCCTCATCTCTCCTGTCTTTTGTCATGCTCCCCTTAGAAGGGTATGGAGCAATTTAGCTTTAGTATCTGGAATTGTTGCTTAGATATTTCATTACAGGCTCACCTACCCTTTTCCTCATAATTTGAGCATCAGTTCCTATAAGATTTTGTGATTCCGCAGCAGGTGAGACATTTGGAGGACCTCCCCAAATGTTGCTTCAAATGAGAATGAGCCTTTGCCTGGCATAACCTTAGAATATGATTTAGTGTCATGTGGATAAAGCAATAACTAGCCTTACAGCAATTGTCTCCCTTCATTTTATTTAGATGTAATGAGAAAATCTTAATAGAAAGGAAATTCTACTGTCTCTTTAAAGACATTCAGGAGCAACTGGTGGCCTCTGGTCCAAATGGGAGAGGCTCCTCACCCTACCATTGCAGAAGAAGATGCCTTCATGCTCAGAAAATGAAAACTGGTAGCAGAAGGTGAGGAAAGCATAAAAGCTCAGGACTGTAAACTGTTCATACACAAAGGGCCAAAGCAAGGGCAGTCTTTTATGTTTAATAGCTCATGGGATCCTACAACTATTTTAAAAAGTGAATTGACAGTCCTGGAGGCTCCCAGAGGCTCCCAAGAAAGAGAATGCACCTTGTTTTTGTAACCAGAAAAAGCACAGTCTGGAGAACCTGGAGGGGACAATGGTCCAATGCAACCCTATGGCTGCCCACTTTGCCCACTCTTGTGCTGAAACCTTGCTTCGTGTTCTTTCTGAACTAGACCAAGCAATGGAATTGCAACAGACGTTTAAGCATACACAAGAGTTTGTCATTGATGGCTGAGGGCACAGCCCAAAAACAGGAGCTTTACAATATTTCAAATAAAATAAGTAAAACTCCACAACCAGATATTCATGCCCAATAATAAGGAAGTCTGGCTGAACACATTGATCTCATCTGCTGGACTGCAGCCAGCACCACTCTAAACGAATGCTCCTTAGTGTTAGCTAAACTTTAAGCTATTAAGCTGAGCTGTAGAGACAGAAGTATAAGCAGTCTCTGATCCATTTCTCTTTGGAGTTTAGATATCACCTGCAACTCTGAAGACTTGGAACAATTCAAGAGACATTGTGAAGATATTTTTGTTCTAACAGGTAACCACAGGAAGCTACAGCACCTCTTAAAAGTATGGCCATATCTCAGCTAAGTATTAATACCCTACTAGGAAATCATTATAGTTCCCTCCATCACTACAAAGTGAAAAAGAAAAAATCCTAAAACCACAGCATGTAATTTATTAAAACCAATGAAAATGTCACAGAGCCATATTCATCCTCTCCAGTACTCTTCTTCAGGTAAGATCTCGAGAGTTGGCGGCGGGGGGGGACTAACCAGGGCATAATGTTAAAACTACAAAATCTCCAGTCTGTAAAAGCCTTAAGAATGAAGTGCAAGGAGACTTACGCAGACTGGCTTCAAAATCTTGCCTAGTATTTGCAGGCTTCTTCTGAAATGTCTTTTCTCTACTGTAGTCCTTGAAGAGTTGCACACACTACACATGGTGGATTGCACCTACACAGTTAGCCAAGTATGCAAACATAATAAACTCAACTGAATTCAGAGACATAGGGGATAGACCAACTAATCCACTATGCAGATTAATGCAAGGCATTCCTCACCCTCTTGCCCGCAGGCAGACAAGCTCAGCAAACCACTGCAACACTCACATCCCAAAAACTTCCAGACTCTGCGCAGCCTAGCAACCATGTGGAAATAATTTTTATGAACAGCTGCAATTCTAACAATTCTGAACCAGGAACAGTGCTTCCAATATACATGTTTTGCTTGGGTCACTTATTTATGCCATTTTCTCAGCGTATGTGGACAAATCACTAATGTGATCTAGGCCACCTCACAGGGCTTTGATATGAAAAAAAAATAGGATAATCCCATGTATTGCCTACTTTTCTATATCACCTTTACTGCCCAGAGCTTAAGACACTGTCGAAGCTCTCTCCAACAAGGCTATCCTCAAATCAATCCTTTGAGGCAGAATATTTCAAAAGGAAACAAATGACCCAAAGTTACGAATGAACTTCTTGCTTGAGAGGGTCTCCACTCTCCTCATCCAATACTTTAAGAATTACATTAGATGAGATAAATATGATTAATAAGAACCTACCAGAAGAAATAGACAAATCTTTGTCCAACTCCATGCCTATTGGGGGGAAAAAAAAAGACTATGGATCTTCTCTGCCTAACAGGTTCGGAGCAGCCCCCTCATACTGAACCTGGACTTTGGAACTTTGGAAACACACTAAGAGGCTGTCTTTCTCACCTTCTTCCAACAGGCTGCAAGTGGGGAATGTACTAATTTATCCAGACTTACAGGCGTGCATACAGTATCCAGTAGAGCTGGAGCCTTACAGCAGTCCTTGGTGACATACTAGAGATGCTCTCATGGCTGAGAGTTCTAAATACCCCTCTCTAGGACTGCACAGGATGTTGAAATGGTAGGTAAAGAGGAATCATAGCACTGTAACTGTGGAGTGAAAAAGGGCTCAAGAAACCTTCAAAGTGTAGCCCTCCAGACAGTCATGTAGGGATGGGGGTGGAGGGGTGGGTTCACCTCGGGTGGCAATGTTTTGGGGGCATCCTAGCCTGTAGCCACGCCCCCATGTGCCCTGGCCACACACCTATGTGCTGCAGCCACACCCCACGCACAGTGGCCACACCTCTCACGCTGTAGCCCCCCCTTTCCACCACCCCCTCCACACACTCCAAGCTCCACCACTGCCTCCAGACATTGGGCTGCAGCTCTCTTTAGCACTGCCAAATATAGCCAGTGGGGACAACAGAATCACAGTGAGACATTTGTTGTAGAAATCCCTGTTGCAGAAATAGGAGAACAACTGTCACTCTCAAATAAACTTTCTTACACATCCCATATAGGAGTAGAATGTGCGTGGAGAAGTCAGCCTTCACCATTCATGCTAGCCAAATGTTAGCTGATACGGAGGTATTCTATCACATCACAAGGACACCAGCTTGTGAAAGGCTGTTACAGGTGCAAGATGTAGTGTGGTGTGACGAGGAAGATGGTGTTGCTGTTACATCAATGATCTCGGCTGTGCACATACAATTATACAATCACAGCAAAACTGCCTTTTTAAACACTCTCATATCAGTGCACAGACAAACATACATAAGAAGACAAAAACACAAATGAAGGGACTGCTGTAGCAAACTATACATGCTCCATTTCTTGAATTAATTTTAGAAATTATCCCAGTTAAAATGGAGTTAAGCAAGGGCACAGAGTTAAATTCTGAAACAATAAAGGCACTGAATGGGGGAAATCCTCTCACCCATAACCGTGGTCTGTAATGCATGTTTCCGTCAGAACAGCAAAATTATTATCATCATAGTATGCACCACTGAATCACCTCATTGACACTGAGCTTCCACTGAGTTTTTTAAAAGTGCAAACCTAAACTATAAAGTGTTAGAGCAATGAGATAATTAAAAATGTGCTTATTGTACAGGATTCTGTGTTGGCCTTATCACTGGGCAGACTGAGGCAACTGCCTCAAGCAGGAGACTTTCAGTGGGGTAGCAGTCACCTCACTACTGGCTTCTGTACAAGAACAGAGTTATGTGTACCACACTACCTGCCTTGCTTCCCAACCAAAACTGGCATCCCTCTTTCAGGTACGGTGAAAGATACTATCCCATCACCTCTACCGAAACAAGACTGAACTGTAAATCCCACCCACTTCTGCAGAGGGAATGGGGGCGGGGGTGTCCTCTTGTCCTTTGCCTCAGGCAGCATAGTGTCTCAGGCCAACCTGATAAAAAGCTTCTTGCTTAAGGACATTCTCAAATTTGTTGCTTTTGAACTACATGGAGGAGTTCTCTGCTTCCATATTTTAATCCTGTTCTTAATGATAGAATATTTGCCTATATAATTAAAACATTTCTTGAACCTTCAAGGGCACCATTTGCTTCGTTTTTATTCCAAAAGGTTGTTCTTACACAACTAACTGGTTATCAGATATATCACATGATATTAAAGGCAGATAAGAGATTTGTCTTCATATTTTCTTGCAACAATTCAACCTCCAAAGCACGAGGAAAAAAAAGAAGGTGAAAGCAGAGATGTAACTCTGAATATCATGCTTATCCTGAAGGAGAAAATAGATGACTGGATATTAGGTGGACTCAGCTCTGAGTTGTAGCAACTGACAATGTGAGATCAATGATTAGATAGTACAATGATAGGCGCTATAGGACAGGAAAAAAAATTAAATGCACAGATTGTCCTTGAATTGTCTGTACTTTTACTTGGGGCAAAACCCGATCTTCTGAATCTCATTTTCCAAAGTGCTTCAAGAATTTAGGAGTTTCAGTGCTTTAGGAACACTAAAAACTCTACCCACGTGTTCACTGCATGCTCCATTCATTTCACATTTCAATGTGGATTAAGTTGGTGTAGTGCTCTGAAGATGAGGTTACTGACCCTCCATTTTCATGAAAGTCTGGGTTGTATTCGTTACCTGCCTTAAGTCTCTTAAAAACAATCTGTTTTCCAAAAGGCGGGACCTCAGCATTGCCTCTAAATAACCCTCATGCCCCCACACACAAACATTTCAAAGGACCTCATTAGATGTCACTTAATCACTGGAAAAGCTTGGCCTTAGGAAACTAGTGAACTTATTTGCATGCTAGTGGAGAAGAATGTTCAAGTTGAACTCAGACAATCAGGTCAAACCCCCATATCTCTAAGCCTAACCGAAATCACAGGCTTGTTGAGAGGACAAAATGGAAGGGGAAAATCAACGTAAAGAGGTCTGAGCATGTAGGAGAAAAGGCAGGATAGAAATCAGCAAAGCTTGGGAAAGTCGATGTTTTGGAACACAGTTCCCAGAATCCTACAGCCAAGCAATGTTTCCAAGGTTTGCAAATGCACAACATAATTACAGGAGACCTGAAGCTCAGTTCAAAGTGCAACATTTCAAAACTGTAAATAATGGAAGGAAGCCAGTATGGTATAGTGGTCTGAATGTTGCACTATGACTCTGGAGAAAAGGGTTCAAAAGGGGACTCTGGAAGTCTACTCTTGAATTCTAAGGTTCGACTCTGTTCAGCCATGGAAACCCATGGGGTAATGCTGGGCATGTCACACTCTCTCAGCCTCAAAGGAAGACAAAAGCAACTTCTCTCTGAACAAATCTTTCCAAAAAAAATCCTGTGATAAGTTTGCCTTAGGATTGCAATAAGTTGGACATTTCTGGCTATCCCTCTATTTTCGATTCCACAAGATTCAGAATTTGAGTTTAGGCATTAAACACTATTAGAAGCTTGATACTTGGAAGGGCCAAGAAGAAGCAGAGAAATGACATTAACATTTTCTACAACTCTGCCACAAATTATCTGATTTGCTAAATTGTTTTGAATTATGTTAAAATACTACAACCCAGCTTTCATCCTCCTTCCCTGAGAAAACTACAAATGAAATTCTAGACTAATAGTAGCTGTGTCACAAACATAACTGAGATTGTTATAACCTGTGAAATATGCATCTTATTTATTATGAAGAAAATGTTTGCAGTAATAAATAAAGAGAATACAGCTCCACTAATAGCCTGTGCTGTGGCAATAGGGAATATTTTGCTTTTCACAGCCTACAATTGCTTATTTCATGATAAAAGGCTGCATATTTCATGCTAGATTGCCCCCAAAAGTATATATTTCATGATTAAATATAAAAATATTTATGGATCTAAGAAACTAGCCTTTCAGTACAAGACTGATTTCATGATGATGAACCTAAACCAAAGCACACATATACAAAGGGCCCAAACACCAAATTATCTTCTTTTCTCAGAGTCTTAGACAAGCCAAATGACAAGTGTTGCAAAAAGCATTTTGAAACTTACTCAAAGAGCACTAAAAAGCCTCATTTATTTTAGCCTCCTTCAGATGAAAAATGTTGGTAGACAATTTACAAGACTGGCATGGGAGGAAGCCAGATTTCTCCAACCAATGGTCTCCAAATGTTTGGACTACAACTCCCACTACTCCTGAACATTGATGATGTTTGCTGATACAATAACCAAAATATCTAGAGGCATCAAAGTGGGGAAGACTGGAGTAATAATTCAGAGACTTAGGTCATAGTTTCTCCACCTGACCTAACTCTACCTAACCTAACGGGAAGCCAGGAGCAGAAGAAATGGAAAATGACAAGGAAAGTCTGGGATACTAGTTTTGGTTCATAAGACAGTCATGATTTCTGGACTGATGAAGTCAAGAACACAGCAGTGTCCATGTTCAATCGCAGCACTGTCTTGTTTCTACATTGATCAGATAGATGCTTCCAGGAAGGCTGCAATAAAGGCAACATAGTTCCCAACTTGTTTTCCCCAAGCAATTGTTACTTAAGCAACTGTTACTTCCTTTGATCCTGGAGGTCCCATTTAGTTATCACAGCTAACTGTTGTTGAATCCTCTGTGAATTAATTATGACTTGCGAGCAAATGAGCTACTCTGCCTTTTCTAAATGTATCACCAACCAATTTTACTGGGTGAGCTCTGCCAACCCCAAGTATCGTAACAGTCTTTCCTTTTCCTTCATTTTTTCAATAATTTTATCAGTCATGCCACCCTGTAATCATACTTCTGATCTAAACTAAGAATAAATAAACAAACAAACAAACAAACAAACAAACCACATGCTCAAAGCCTTTCTAAAAGATTAGTCAACCCCTGATTATTTTGATCATCTCACTTTAGCTCTATTATATCCTTTTTCAGAAGGAGCAGACAGCTAAAATATGGTTACAGATTCAACAAATATATTATTATATTTTCAATCTCAGTATCATAATCATTCCCAGCAAGGATTTTGTCTTTTTCATGGCTGAAAACACATGGAATACTTTACACTGACCTCACTCTCATATCCCCAAGATCTCTCTTCCAAATAGGCATCGTTAGTTCAAACCTTCTCAGTGTACATGTGAATTCAGAAGGGCAGAGTAGTCTCTAGAACACTAGCCTAATTGGAGTTTGGGGGCTGAATTAATTTAAAATACTAATTTCAGCCCTGGTTAGTGTTCAGGAAGGTCCCACCATCATGTGATATGGGAGATCTTCTTTGCCTTAGAGTGGGAAGGGACCAAGGTGAGTAAGGAAAGAAACACTAACTTGTTGGAGTGAAAATGGTCACAACTTCAGTGGTCAGAGTTCCCTGGCACAAAACAGAGTAGAGATCCAGGTATCAGCCAAACTGCCTGCTGAGCAACAGACCCCATGGGAGAACTGCAGGGTGACAGTACGAGGCATCCTACATGACCGTGTGCCCTTGCATTGTTCTTCATTATGTGGAAATGTGGTCAGTCCTACAACTCATGAACTGGGGACATACCAGAAAGTTTTCACTCCTAAGATTTATTGAGACGGGGTAATACCCCATGACAATACCCTGCATGGCTGTATTGTCCCATTTTTAATATCAATTTGGAGCATCCAAGGCAGGAGACCCAATTTTTACTTTATGGATTTTTTGCCTCAAAATTGTCCAGGAGTACCTCCAAAGCCTCTGGTGTACTATTGACTATCACGCTGGTCTCCAAGCAGAGAGGGTTGCAAGAATAGATTGAGCAATGTGCCCAGTAGGTGGAGGGGAGCGTTACATGCTTCCCATCCATTCAACTGGGCTGCCTAGCAATTTGTTTGGCCAGGGGAGGGAAAACAGTACCACAGGCCATGCGAACTGTAAGCCATGCCACACAGTCAAGAAGGAGGTCCTCTCTTCCTTTTGTCCTCACACGTTGCCAAAGCGTTCCTGTGTAAGATGGGAATCTTACTTCTTGTTGTTGTTGTTGTTGTTGTTGTTGTTGTTGTTGTTGTTGTGTCCCTTCCAGTCATTTCTAAGTTATGGTAAAGGTGAACCTATTATGTGCTCAGAAGAGTTTTGCCTTTACCTTCCTCTGAGCTGCCCAGGGTCATCCTGCAGCTTTCCATGGCCGATCAGGGATTCGAACCCTGGTCTACAAAGGTCATTTCCACACTAGACTGTTATAGCGCTATCATTCCACTTGCAACATCCTATGGAATCCTGGGGTTTGCAGTTTAGGGAGGGGCCGGCTGGCCCCTTCTGAAACTGCAAACCCCAGGATTCCATAGGATGCTGCTGGTGGAATAATAGCGCTGTAACAGTCTAGTGTGGAAATGGCCACTGTCATAGTCCAGAACTCTAACCACTGCAACACACTGGTTGCCTACTTGGTACTGTTGTTGTTGTGTGCCTTCAAGTTGTTTCTGACTTATGGTGACCCTAAGGCAAAGCTATCACAGAGTCTTCTGAGGCTGAGTACACTCAAAGTCATCCAGTGGGTTTCCATGGCTGAGTAGGAATAGAACCTGCTCAGACCACAGTACCACACTGGCTCTCAGATATTCTCTTGGTACTAGCCTTCCTTTAATATGACAAAAAAGACTATTCCCCTGTGGAAATTTCTTATTAAATTAAAGAGTCTCAGCATATCCTGCTTATCATTTAAAAGAAAGGATGGGGTATTAGGACACAGGAACAAAATGTGCTTTCTTGATGACAACATAATGACACATTTGACATGATGACTTCATCAATGCTTATCAAAAACACACAGGGCAGCACAGCTAATTAGAATACACAGGAGTGTGGGCCGGGACTAAGAATGCTAATGGCAAAGAAAGAAAGAAAAAGTAAAATGAAATAAAAACCCGTGTAGATTTTACAACACCAGTTCTTTCTCCAAATACTATGGGAGATGTTTTATTTTCTATTGCACATTAAACTTGTTCTGTAACTTAATGAAGGACAATCACTTTGCAATTCACCAGATCTAATGGTGTCCACACAGAAGAAGGTTTGTTAATTAACTGGGAAACGCACATTTCCTAGGGCTTTGCTTCTATATGCATGGACAATTGTATCCTTCTGATTCTCTGGACATTTCCGCACTGGAGTGTTATGGCGCTATGATTCCACTTTCACATCCTATGGATTCCCAGCTGGCCCCTCCCGAAACGGCAAACCCCAGCAGTCCATAGGATGTTGAAAGTGGAATCATAGCGCTGTAACACTCCAGTGCAGAAATGGCCTCTGTTTCAACCATCTTCTCATCTTGAGCAATAATCAGGTGGGTGGGTATTACTTATTTTAATGAGGGAAGTCCCAGGGCAGCAACTACTCCAGCACTTCAGCAGACCCAACAACATTCTGGCTTCTTAATGTGATTTTGAACCACTGCAGACAATGTTTAGTTCAAAAAAATTCTCCAACTTAGAAAAATATCATTTTAAAAGAAATGAAAGTCTAGGATGGTAATAAGCTCAGTGGAAGTGTTTATCTTCTTGCCACTAACCTCAACAGTTGTGGAACCCAAGCTGAAGCATGTTTAGAGGCAATGATCTGCAATGCCTCACCAAACAATGACAGATGCTAGCAATCTGAACACGTGAATTCCCCCTGTGTGGCTTGAGCTAAGCAACTGAGGCTGTGAACCATTTGTATTTGTAATGGTCCTGTCCAGACTTCTGCTTCCATAAAAATCAATAAAATCTTCCCCATGGACTTTAGTACATAAAGGATTTCCCATCTCCTATCATTCTTCCTCAGCACTAAGTATTTACATTTTTTTCTTCTTGTTGAAAATACCCAGCATTTATTGCAAAATTTGCTTAAAATTGAATCTCCTTGGGACAATTTTAATTAAACAATTTCTAATAAATTCAGAAGGATGAAGTGGTTTGGCACATTCAAATATATTTGTTGCTTCTTCATTTGGCATTTTTTCCCTTTAGCCTCGAGTAAGGAATCAGAAAAAAGAAGGGAAGAAAGAAGCTGCATTTAAAGCACAATGATTCTAATAGAGTACAGGAGGAGGTGGGAGGGAACTCACTGATTTATGAATCTGAGTTTGAAAAGTGGCTTGTAATACAATGACTTTGCCAGGACAACATACCCTGTTTCATATCTAAGTAGTTAAATAGTGCAGAATTGTCAAGTAATATAGCAGTTGCTAACAAGGCTGTCAAGCAAACTTTGTTTAGTCAGCAATTGCATCTATATGACTTTCTGCACTTGATGAATGCTCAGGTTACCAAATGGCTCAGCTAATGCAAAATTTAGCCTCAGCCATGTGAGCACTGCTTTGCCCACCTCAGTTATATTGACCTCAAATACAGTGCCTTTCACGGATAACCTTCTACAGCAGAAACATTTGCCACATTCACCTCCTCAGTTCGGTTTTGGGGTATATAAAAGGCCAACCAACTTACCCTACCAAGCAAACAAAGGTAGGAGCTGTGATTCTTTTTCACAGAAAGGGTTTACTTTCTTTTCTTGGAAGATGAAATTCATATCACTCAAACGTGGAAAGACATTTGCTTCTACCTCTCACCAGTTGCACACTAGGTACAAAGGACTTCTTGCAACAGAACAGAAACCAGCCACAGCTAACATTAGCCCAGTTGATTGCAAGAAGCCTGGATCATGGCCATTTTGGGCAGGATTAGATGTTAGTCCTGTGAACAGTTACATAGGTTCAATCCAGCTGAAATCTAATGCTTCTTTTTCATTCAAAAGCTTGCAGCAGAGCTTGAAAGAGTTGCTTTTTGGATGACAACACCCTAGAAGCCAGTGGTCATGCTGGCTAGGGAATTCTGGAAGCTATAGTTGAAAAAAGCTACCATTCATTTATTAATATCTTTTTTTCCCCACTCAGTACTGAGACTCAATGTGATTTTTCCAATTTATGATTAGCATATCAGCAAAATAAACATTTCCCAATGTACAGGGCAGAACAGTATTTCAGAAATGCGCAGAACTTTCCCTTTCCCTTCTTCTTTTACTCCCAGTCTAATTTTCTCACGTATCTTAAGTATCTATGAAGTCAACTGAGTTAAGTATACCATTAAGACATCATTGACAAAGGCATGAGGATGGCTATGGCCGATAGGGTTTTCTCTTATTTTTTTTCAAAAAAACTTTACTGTATGGTAATAAAAGTACAGAATTGAATAGCACTGCATGCAAATGATACCCAAATCTGAGAAGGTAAAACAGGAGAAGGACACTATCAAAATAATCCCCCCAATGGTTTTGATTTGTCAAAGACTGTCTCAATTAACTCTCTGCCATCCCATTTTTCCAGCTGGTTGTAAAATGTTACTGTTTCTTTGTCCTTCTACTACTTTTCCTCCTTTGTCCACAACTTACTTCAATTGCTGTAAACTGCATTCAAAATGCAATAGTAGTTTTCATCCAATTCAGTCAGAGGGGGCAGAAGAAAGGAAGAGCCAGAATTTTGCTCCTCCCAGAAGGCTCAGATAAAAGCAAACTGCTGCAGTCTCTCCTAGTTTGTACATTCTTTCCCATTAACAACTCCTACTTGTCTTGACCACACCATAATGTTGCTTGGCCACATGTGTCCCGGTTTTTATCTGTGAAATGTGGGAAGGTATGATCGCTGAGTTCTACTGAAGAGCAAAAATGCTCAAAATGGAAGAAACCATTCAACACTCAGAAAAATAACTCTCAAACAAAGGAAGCTACCTAAAAGGCTCCATGGAGCCATGGAGAGAGATAATGTAATTTTCTCTGGCCCTAGTCCCCCAGTCCATGGCCCAAACGCTGAAAGAAGATGTAAACAGTAAGCAAGTCAGGAAATGGTATGAAATTACGCGGCGTGGTGCCATTGTTTCCTACTCCCACCCAAGAATAGAGGGAGCCTACCTTTGTTGGCTTATTTCTCTCTAATACCTGTAATGTAATGTAGAATTTAAAAGATCCTAACAGTTTCTTAGAGCACATGGTAAACAGATGCTTAGGAAGGTTTTTTTCCCCCCATTACCAGTCATCTTTGAAGACTGCAGTAAAGTGACAGGTTGTTTGAGACACTTCAGTATAACAGTGAAAGATTTATTTTTAATAGAATATTGATATTATGGTGCTGAATGCTGCTGGTGCTTGCATATCCCCCCCTCCAAATGCAGTTTATCTGTTTTATTTCTTTTTTTAAGCTCTAGCAGCCCTCTGTTATACTTTACTATATTTTTATGAAAAAAGTTAGATTTTTATGAACTCTCTGATTAAAGCACCTCCATCTGAATGCAGATTAAAAGTTCCAGCACCTGAGAACACTAAACCAATGAATATTTATATAGAAAAATAGCAGATGAATGCACTTTAAATCTTCAATGCATGTCTAGTCATGGGGTTTATCTTATTTTAGGGCTTACATTTTATTAAAATGAACTCTTGCATATTTACACTACAGAAATAAATGTTATTTGCAAGCACAATACAGTAAAAATCTTACAAATACACAGTCTTGGTGAAAAGTGAATTTATTCCTCCAATTCTTTTCTTTATCAGATATTTCTGTAAGAGAGTTTGTCATTATGTACTACTGGCAGATACAGTCTTTTTTTTCCCCCGAAGAAACATCCTGAATACACTGGCCTGCAATCATACCCTACTACTTTCAGTGGTACGTAAGATTGCAACCCTTCACACACTTTGAACAGGAGGAAGGATTTTATCATATGTAGTACATATTAATATATTATGGATTTTCTCTGAATTCAAAGCCAGAGCTTAGAAAGCTACTTTTGAGTTACAACTGCTAAAAGAGGATTCCTGGAAAGTTGTAGTCCTAAAAGTAACTTTTCCAAGTTATGATGCTTCAGGCTGCTGGCTTGAGGTGCAGGTATACAAGTGCCATATCCTTGTAATCATGTAAAGGTAACTATATATGTATATGTATATGTATATGTATATGTATATGTATATGTATATAGCAGTGTGTGTGTATATATATGTTGCAGTGTGTGTGTGTGTGTGTGTGTGTGTGTATGTTGCAGTATATATATGTATACACACACACCGCAAAAAGAATGAAGTTAGACCTTGCTTCAGTACAATAATACTGTAACTGACTTAAGCCAAAAAAGGAGGATTCACTACAAATAGGAAGTTGTTTGTAACCAATTGCTTCTAAGCTCCAGTTCCAGTGCACTGTAGGCAGAACACCTATATAAAAAGAAATTACAAAAGGCACAATGGAGCTCTGTTTTGCCCAGGAGGCAGCTCATAGGACTATTTCAAGCAATAAAATGGTCTGACGATCCCCCTCCATGCCATTGGGTCAGACCAGATAGGGATACGGCAAGTGCACACAGGCCTCCCATTCCCTGTACACAATGGCTGTGTACCCGTGCATGTTAACCAGAAAGGAAGAAATAGGAAATGATTTCCTTCAATGACTCCTCTGCATATAGCATGTGTACTCTCTATGGGCTGACAATATTCACACTGCTGGGTGAGGGTGGAACAGAGAGAATATTTTACTGGAGTGACTTTCTGAACCAAGGGAGCAGATTTTGACATTAGGAGTCCTATTTATCCTATGAGAGCAGAAGAACTGCCCAAATTATTGTGCTCATATCTCAGAATAAAATAAACAGCAGCAAGCTTGCCCGTGTAACAAGCAAGAAATGGTCCCATGCTTCTCTTCAATAAGCATTTATAGGAATTTAATAATTTTATTCCTGTGTCAGATATTTGATTTTTTTAAAAAAAAAAATTCATTGGATACAAAGGATTGATAAAAGCAGCACACAGTTAATCACGCTTGAATCAAGCCAATATTGGACAAATACACAGAAGCTCCTCCTCCCCTCTGAACTAGTTAACAGTCAGTTGGAGCTTCAGAGGTGATAAAAGAACAAAGGAGTTTTCGAATTGTACCTTTAAATTATAATCTGCTCTTTCAGAACACAATCTAACTGAACAAACATTCTCCCCTTGAACGAATTAGTTCTTAGAATTGTATAGGACTGTGAGGTCGTTCTCTCTAAATCTTGATTTCCCCCACCCCGCCACCCCCCACCCCAACAGAGACTTCTGCTGGGCTGCGGTCAATAAAAGCAGCAAGAGTAAACACAGGCGCTGTTACTGACACTGCTGTATATAAACTACAGCAATAGAGAAAAGTATCAGCTTACAAATGAAAGCACCACTTCACAGGCCATATGCCTGTGTCTGTGGACGTCCTGCTTTAATGTTTTGTTCCTCCAGGCAAAAGAGGGTCTTGTCATTCTCTGATCCTTAAAAACAAATAATTTCTTTTTCTTTTTCTTTTCTTTTTTACAATGGCATCATAAATATTTTGAATGAACCCATGATGCATCCTAATTGGGTTTTATAGGCAATACAATCTTCCTGTCCTTCCAGCTCTTATTTTATGTAAACGTATTCATCACATTGTATTAAATCCACTCTGCCACCCCTTCTCTCTTTTACTAACAAGAAGCTGAACACGCTTAAAAATAAATGCTCACAAACTGGCTTATTTTTTCTTTGTTTGGAAAGGGGAGGGCTCAAGATATTGCTCGGTCTGACAATGCCCCCTCCCTGCAAGGGGACAATTTGCTAAAATCGAGATTATGGAGTTGTGTTGGTTTTATTTTTAATATTACATTTGCACTCTGCACTTAAAAAAAAAAGAATTGTGTCAAGAAAAATCTATTCTGCAACCTGTGAAAATTATACAACTCTAGCCAACTTGCACAGCTTTTCTCATTTTGTATTAAATATTCTGCTTCTGCTATGGGGAAGCTCTACCCCTCCCTATTAGGAAGAAAACAGCATACAGCATCTCTGCTGCCTTCATGTTAATGTCAGTCGGACATGGATGAATCCAAGCAGATGTGGTGACATCTCCATAACATCTCCATAACGCTACTCAAACTATGATAACACCCTGGACCACTGACCACATAAAGCACAATCTGCTACACCAAAGGAAAATGCAGTGCCTTTTTCCCAGCAGCAGCAGTCATTTTAGAGCAAGCTGTAAGAGCACAGAAATTATAGGTGAGAATTCAGACCTCTACACAAGGTGATCCATTACACCTAGATGAAACAAATAACACGATACCCAAAGAGCTCCCTTTGGGGGATGTCTGCACAGAGCAACTGCAGACTCCCCTTCCCCCAGGGAATGATCCAATGCCCATGGCAGGGGCAAAACCCAGATGAGAGAGAAGAGCCGTTTCATAGGCAGAAAAAAGGAGGATCCAACAGAAGCAAAAAGGGAAGCCCTGATGGCTGTCTTTCAGGAAGAAGCTCCAGCAGATTGCTACAGAAGGAATGGTCTTGCGAAACAGAAAACACATATGTCGGTTCTTTGGGGGAGGTTCCCCTGAATGTAGGTGGCTGCCCATAGAAAAAATGAGAGAGGGAGAGAAAGAAAGATTTTAAAAAATCAAATCGCAGCATTGGAAATGATAGGGATAATGCCCAACTCATCTTTTGCATGCACAGCCAGTGAACTGTCATATGGGGGAAAAAAGAAAGTAGGAGAATCAAAACCTATTCCCATTGCACATTCCACAGGGTAGCAAAGTAGCCATTCAGGGTGAAACAACATTACTTTAAAGATGCCACTATATATTTCTTTGCCCCCTTTTTAAACAAAAATGTGGAGGTCCCAATCTGAGACATCAAGGGAGAGTGCACGAAGGATGGCAACTCCAATGCAGAGAGGCACAGATTATAGTGGCAACTGCTGGTAATCTTGCTAAAGGCCTCATTTGCAGCCTGCATGACACCAGGGAGTTCTAAGGCCTAGATCTTGAGAAGTGCCATTTCCGCACTAGACTGTTATAGTGCTATTATTCCACTTTCAATGTCCTATGGAATCCTGGAGTTTGAGGTCCCTTCCTAAACTGCAAATCCCAGGATTCCATAGGATGTTGAAAGTGGAATAACAGCACCATAACAGTCTAGTGTGGAAATGGCCAAGGTCCCAGAGATCTGCTTCTGTGTTCAGGGAACGCTTCATTGCTGCCTTCAGGTTCTATGGATGCTAGCTATTATGCTGCTGTCATACACAAAGATGGCTCAACCAGACTAACCCCTTAAAGGAAAAAAGGTCTCATTTAGTATGTAGGTAAGGCTAATTAAGACAAAACCATCCTTAAGTCTCAGGAATTATGTTCTGCTGGCAGGAGTAACATACCAACAAGGTTGTCTCGCTGCCAGTCAACCTCAACATCACTTGTTCCCTCTGTGGTACTGTTTTATTCCTGCTCCTTCCTCCCTGGGAAACCTGACTTCTGCTGGGTCAGAATCTAACTAAACCTGATTTGTGTTGGAGGCATCAACACTTGCATAGAGTGATTAGTGAAAGGGTGTTCTAAGAGAGCATGCCTACTATTTTGTTTCACCTCTCTGATTCTTTCTTCGGTCTATGTCCTCAAGCCCTTTTGTTTCCTGTCTAACTGCAAACCTTTTTCCAAAATTTAGTTAGTCCTTTGTTTCTCTTTGTCTGGAAGCAAGCATCTATGAGCTTCTGCCTCAGAATGCCTCACACTCACTCATGAGAGCCAACTTTAAGGGCTCTTATCTGAATTCTTTAATTAGTTAATCTTTTGTCCGTCTCCTTTCCTGTCCAAGATTCCTTGAAACAATACATGCAAGTTTTTCCTTTTTACCTTACAAGAGCATCTTGAGTATTTCTCTTATTTACTATCAAAAGCTCATATCAAATATTCTTACAATTTGTTCCTGTGAACCAGTAAAGGTTAGTGGTTCTGATATCAGTGGGGCAATGAATCTTCCCCAGATTTTAACCTGAGTTTTAAAAAGGATCTTAAAAGTCAAAGATAGGGTGATTTTTAGACAAGTCTGAATTTTAAATAGGTTCAGCATCTTGGGTAGCTTCTCTAAAGCTCAAACTAGAATCTGTAGCAGATTCACTGTCCCACTGACATCACATTCACTTTTCTCCAGTAGTGTGAATGGGAGCCATAGTGAATAGTGCCAATGACACTAGGCGCTGACTTTGGCACTGAGGATTACAACTGTGTGAATCACTTCAGTGTGAATGAGTGCTACTAACTATTTTAGAATCAAGTATTCTTTAATTAATAAAGTAGGTCTTCAAAATCTGCACAGTTTTTGAAGACTATTCACAGTTCAGGACAACAAAAATAATAATTCTGCAGAAAAAAAAACTATAGTTGGCTATTTATTTTGTGAAAAAATCACATGTGATTTCTTTTTGCACAGAAAATGTACAGGAAACAACCCGATGGGAAGATAATGTTTCTATGCAGAAATATTCTTTACTGAGCTACTTTGCAAAACATCCACTTCGCTTCTGAGCCAGTGAGCTGCTACTGCTTTAGTAAATTTATTATCAGTTTTTGATTCATCATTTTGTATTTAATATAACTCAGAGGATTAATATATTGATTTTTTTTTTTTTTGTTATCATGATTGAAATGCAACCAGGATTTTATAACAAAATAGTAAGTTACTCTTATTTTTCATCTATAGCCATTTGCTTAAGACTATAGCAATTTGGAGATACAGGAATAAATTCCATACAGAATCTGAAGTAGGTCCCAGCTAATACAAAACAATTTAAACTTGGCAAATTTCAACTGGGGGAGGCAATATTAATATTTGCTTCATAGACCTCCTATTTCCAGAAGAATATGAAATCCAAATGTAACAAAGCTAAAGGTAACTGGACCAAAGGTTTGCCAAAGCCTACGGTTCATAGGAGTGAGCATTTTAACATCTGAACTCAGTAAGCATATGCCAAGGTGACTGAGTGACTGTCCATATGAGTGATTTAGGTCCATGCTGGCTATTCTGGAGAAGAGTCATAGCAGGATGAAATATTATAAAAAAAATATATAGAGGTAGAAGTGACTACATTGGTGGTAACATTAAAGCAAGGAAATAGGTATCCACTGTGAGCTGACTGTGAGTAGGAAAACTCAAATGTGAGTGAATTTGAAAACAATCCAGGCAAAGGTTTTTAAGACTCGTGTCTTGCATCTTCCATTAAAACTACCTCTCCTATGTGAATCTGTCCTCCTGCAAAGAGTAGCTGTTGCACCCATCCTTTTTGTGTTCCGTGACATCTGAGGACATTTCTTTGCATTCTTTTGCTTCTGCTGCTTAATTTTATTAAAATATCAGTCTTGCTTTTCTAAATACCTTTTTCAAAATACTGTTGTTAGTCCTACACTGTGTTGGCATTTATCTAGCTATTTTAGCAGTGGGGTCTACTATAACTTTTATTGTCATGCTTGTTTCTGCATTTTGTGAAACACTTCTGAGATTCTCCTTTGAAATCGTAAAGGAGGATCTATATTTGTGTGTGTGAGGATTTTTTTTTTAAAAAAAGACCCTCACATTTATATTTTCATAAAACATTAAAATTAAAATCCTAACATCCAGAATCAGAACAAATCTAATGAAATCTCAAATCATAACTGCAGAAAGCAAGCACTGACAGCTTATGATAGGGATCAGCAAACAAGATCAACTCACATTAGCCCAAGAAGGCCAAATGACTGTGAAAGGAGCAAAGTGAGAGAGCAGAGCAAGGCAAACGGGGACGCAAGCACAAGTGAGAGCATGGTTTGGAACAGCTTGACCATCTGCTTACAAAAAACATGCTTGAATAATTTTGAAGTTAAAACCACACAGTAATCTCAGGTACTTGCCAGGCAGCTGCCCAAGTTGCCCACACTGTGAAAGATTCCCAAAGGTTTCAGGATGCCTAGGAGGCTGTTGAGAACCACAGAAAGAAGATAACATCTGAAGACTTCTTATCACCTATGATATTGCCCAGGGGTTTGAGACGTTAGATAACTCTTCAAAGAAAGAAGTTTAAGGTAAGCAATGAAGAACATGTGAGATCACTATTACAACAGTTTTGCAACTGGTTGCCAGATTTGTGTAACTCACCTGGAGAATATCAGTCCAAAGGAGGAGCAGGGTAACCAGAGGAGCAGAGACTGACATGAGAGTTTGAAAGGCTGATCTGAAAAGAATGCTGCGTGATGACCTACATTTACATATACTCTGAATTAGAATTTTAAACTGCTAAAATATGGGTTTTTTAAAATTATGCCACATTTGTTTGCTTGTAATTGTAAGATTTTTAAGACTAAAAGTTACTGGTGTTAATTTTTAATTTACTTTCAAAAATGTTTAAAACAGAAAAAATGCCCCCCCAAAATGTCCAAAAGTGCCCCCCCAAAATACTTTTGTTAGTACAGTAGGTCATCCATATTTATAGGTTTCACTATCATGGATTTGATTATTTGCAGGTTTCTTCAACTCCTGATCCCCCACATCAGGCACTTCTTTTCTGGAGGAAACTTCTCTTTCGGTGGCTCCGATCAGCTGTGCAGCCATTTAAAACCCCATGTGTGTCCCCCCTCCTTCTCCTCCAGCCACTGCCTGGCCAGCTAAATATTGGCTCTCAGCCTGATTTCTCAGCACCACAAACCCTCTCCCTATGCCCCCCTACATCTACGGAAGTAGATGCCTAAGAGAGAGGAAATATAGGGCCACCATGTCATCCCACTTCCTTCTCCTTTCCCTGACCTGCTTTGAACCCTGGGTGCCTGTTCTCTCCACCATGCCTTAGCGCTGTTCCCACAGACACACACACATATTTTGATATTTGCATTTTTTTCCACTTTCACTAAGGTCTTGTGTCCCTAACCGTAGTGAAGGCGGAGGGGCAACTGTAACAAGGAACAATTACTTGTTGCATCAAAAATACAATGTCCTTTTTGTTATACTATGGAGGAAACACTGTCATGCCCTCATTATCAAAAAAAAAAAAAAAAGAAGTAATTCACTATGATGTTACTTGTAACAAAATCTTGCCTAGAAAACCCCATGATAGGTTTGCCTTAGGATCACCATAAGTCAGAAATAGCTTGATGGCACATAACAACAAGAACAACAACAACAACAAACTTTTACTTTCAAACTGCAAATAATGCCTATATTTTTTGTTGACATGGAATTTTCATCATAAGCCCCAGGTTCATGGTTTCTTTCATATGTGAAGGGGGACTCAGGCAGAAATCTCTGTGTGTCCATTGATTCTGTCCTCACCCACCATACATTTGGCCAAAGGTGACAGTGGCTGAAGTCCTGTTGGTTCATCCTAATTAGGGTAGGCCTACTGAATCAACTATTTAATTGAGTAATCACACAAGTGAATTCAATTGATTCAGTGGGTTAACTCTAGCCATGGTTAACAATAGGCTTTCAGCCTACGTGTGGCAACTGCACCTGCAACTGGTTGGCCTTTACCATCCTGAGATTGGTATCTCCATATACAGCAGTCAGTGTGTATAGCCACATATTCATCTTGGTCAAATGTATACAGTTAGGGAGGAAGAGGCATGATTCTGCTTCTTCTGAACCTGACAAGTGAACTCTTTGATATCAAAAACTTTAAATCTGAGTATGATATTGTTTTAATTTTTCAAATCCGAAGGAAAAATCCCTATCTTTTGTACATTCTGTGCTATCACTAAATTACAGCTAGTTCAATCTCTGCCAAGTTTTCAAGATGATTATTCATGCTTTTGAAACATCAAGATTAGATTATTTGTGAGCCTACAGTTACTTACATGCTCAGCTGCATAATATTGTGAGACCCATTATACAACCAGGATGTTCTCAGTAGAAAAGAAGGTTGCTTTAACATATTCTGAAATGGCTGCTATGGCTGTCAATTAAACCAAAGTACCAATTTTACAACTGCTCTTTAAACCTACAAGGTACTCCATGACCTTTGTCTAGCATTATCTTTAATGTTCCTGGGAGCCCTCTTGGCCCTGCTCAGGGAAATATCTGACTTGTTCCAAAGTTAACTTTTGAGAATTATGTGAGCCAGAGCTCAGACTCCATGGAATTTCATCCTATTTGAAGAAATTCCAATCTAGATGAGAGTATACTTCTGGAAGTAAAATAAAGAGATAGTGAAAGATTATAGAGTGTGTATCCGGACAATCTGAGGTGACTCGTTATCTATATGGGAACTTCTTAACTTCCAATGGGATTTTTTCTCTATGTTTTAATCGTATACAGACCTTAGGGGCAGGAAAATTAATCTCTAGTCACACTAGGGAGTAAAGGCATAGGCCTTCCTGCCCATGGATAACCTTTGTTCTGAGGAAAACACATTTGTACAACATTCACTTGTAATTAATATAATCAAAACTAGATACATAGATATGTCTGGTTTTGATTAAGTTAATAAACTTACATTACATTACCATGCTGTTACAGAATATTTTCTTTTATCAACTACATAGACCATGAACCAGACCATGAACCAAATGTACACCCAATGACCAACATTTCTTGCCCCCAAATGTAACCTAGGGAAAATTTTTCCCTTGCTTCTGCCTCCTCCCATGTGTTAACACTCCTATGTGTTAAGGCCCAGGAGAAGTCTTTTTTCAAATTGGAAATCAGCTTACATGCTTGATTCCTTGTGAGATCAGGATGTTCTCACTAGAAGATAGAGGCCCTTTTAGCAAGGCATTTGGCATGCGAATGGGCCCCTCAGCGTTGCACAATTGTTAGGAGCAATCTGCACAACGCACTCACAATCGCGCAACGCTCCAGGGTAGGGCAGGTGCTGCTCGTGCACTTTTTCATTTTCATGTTTCAGCCAAAAATGGTGCATGATCACGCATTGCTCCAGGGCCCCGGGTGCACCTGCCATGCGTGTGGAGCCTCCGGAGCCGTGGCAGTCACGCTTCCTGCCCCAGCGCAGCCTGGGAAATTCCCAGGCTGCGCTGCAGAAGGAAGAAGCAGGGCTCTTGCACTACCTGCTTAGTAGCAGGCAGCTCATGCAGAGCTGAAGCACCGGGGATGGGACAGCCTCTTGCTGGAGGCTGCTTGCACGATCCCCGCACCCCAGTGCCGAAAAAAGGCTTTTCCTGGTCCTAAAATGGCCCACTGAAGGTGAAAGTTGTGGAGATATTCCCTCACACACACACCTCCAAGAGGCATGAGGACAGCAAAATATTTAAAAATTCAAAATATTTTCAGAGAATGTGGTTCGGTGATACCCTCCTAGGTCCCTTGATGGCCTTGATATAGAGACATTCATGATGATCTACAAATAGGACTGTACTGTAGGTATAGATGGGGGGAGGACTGTAGCTCAGAAGCATTGCAGCTCTGAGATCTGAGAGTGAGGAAATAGGAGAAGATAGCTCAGAGGCCTAGGGAGCTGAGTTTTTTTTTTTTAGGGTGTTCTGAAGTTTCTGTGAAGCAAAGGGGTACACTGAGAAAAAGAGAGAATTAACTGAAAACAGTCCTACAGAGAGATCTCTGGGCAGGCAAATAGAATAAGAGCAGGAGAGATATGGTGCAGGTCTATGCTAGCGCAGAGAGACCAATAGTAAACAAATACTGGTAAATATTTCTCGAATGGAAAAGAAGAGGAAGAGTTAAAAGGCTCCCAAAAAAAGACTAACAGTGGCACAGAAAGAAAGCCGGCATAAAAATGTGGCACAAAGAGAAGGTCAAATTGAATAGAGTTAAAGGTGCAGCCAAAATGCCTGTTGACAGTTAATATAGCATTGAGGTCCCTCTGAGTTGGTAAAAATATAAAAGTGGCCCTCAAAGTCATTTGAGTTGTGTGTCCTTGATCTAGAATTTTATGAAGATGTTCAGTTTTGAATGGACTTTGTGACAGTACTCTGCAGTTCAGTTTTGTACCTTAGAGTAGAGTAAGGTGGCACTTTTAAAGTGGGTTCTGATACTGGGAAATCTAAACTAGCAGTAGCCATTAAATCCATCTATTGACTTTATCAGATCTTTACTTTAAAAAACTTTCATGCTGCTGAGTATTTCTCTGTGGCCATGCTGGCTTAAGGATTCTGAAAGTTTTGGTCCCCAAAAGTAATTTTTACATGCTCTAGTGAGGAAGCAGTACTCAGTGGGTATTTGCCACATCTTAATGTGCCGAAGAGAGAAATTCCTGAAAGCTGGCCAAACTTGAATTGCCCATTTATTCCCCACAAAAGATGCAGTACTGGTTTCTTTCTTGTGTTCTTCTCCAAAGGTACCGTGAAGAGAATGAGAGCTGCATATAGATTATGAACTAAGGCCCTTTTCGCATGCCATTTCTAAAGCGAGTGGGCCCCTTGAGTGTCACATAAATGGGAGGAGGGCCTGACACGGACCACACATGCACCTTTTTATTTTCGGCTTAAAGCCGAAAATGGTGTGCGGTCACACAATGCTCCTGGGCCCTGCGCATCTCCTGGTGTGCAGTCTGTCGGGAGCCAGGCCAGTCGCGCTTCCTGCCTCAGCGCTAGCCTGCAATTCCCAGGTTGTGCTGCGGTAGGAAGGGGCAGGGCATTTGTGCGGCACTCGTGTGACCAGGAAGCTGCTGCTGAACTCAACCAGCAGGGAAGCGACAGCGTTCCTGCTGAGGCTTTTCGCGCGAGATGCCCCGCCCAGCCGCGCGAACGGGTAACTTGCGAAAAGGGTCTAAGAGTAATGGAGCGGGAATAAATACTGGAAAGCACATATAATGAATCGGCAGAAAAGAAGGAGACTAGGCTCCACGTGTTTACAGATGGACCAAATTTTATTCTTTTTAAAAAGCCCAACATGTTTTAGTCTGTTTATAAATTTCTTCGCCTTCTTTCAGAGGCTGTATTAAAAACAAATACAGTATTATCAATATTATATTAAAGAACCACACATATACGTAAAAAGTTCATATAACAGAACATTACACATATAACAAATCTTATACATACCATAAATCCGACAGAAGAGTAATTACCATCTTTCGATGAGTACAAGTTTTCCATTGAGATCTCAGGTTAATTTAGCAGGATCTCTGCGTCTGAAACCAAACAGGGCTGTTTCCAATCCATGTAGACCACACTGAACTAAATACACCAATGGCCTGACTCAGTATGGAGCAGGCTCATATATTCATGAGACAAGGTCCAGTTGTCAGGCCCAGGGACGCTCTGTGCATCAACTTAACCCAAAAGATGTAGTATATGTAAATCCAGGAATCTCCTATCCTGACTCCAGTTTTTCTAACTTTCCATGCAAACTGAGAACATCTGTTCTGTTGGGATGGTGGGTTCTTCACCACTCTTGAACACTCAACAAATGCTGTGTCCCATCATCTTTTAGATCGGTGCCTGCTACACCCCATCCGCTTCAGCATTCTGCATCAAGCACTTGTCAGCTAGAGTCTGTGATAGATTCTGGAATCCTGATTATAGTTTGTTAAAGGTGAACAAACTAATGGACATGAACAGGGACATGACATGTTATTCACCTCTTTCAATGATCATTAGCAAACATGGAAATTTTGAAGCTAACTACTAGTGTAAAATGGGTTTTGTTTGTTTAAGAGCATCTGTTTCCTGCTCAGAGGCAAAATCTGTTGCTGCACCTGAGCCCTAAAAAGGCTATTGTTGCATGTCTTCCTTTGGAACTTAAAATCCTGAAGAATGAATCTGGCATCAATTTCAGCTCACTTGAGCAAGACCAAAGCATTTGAGAACCTGTAGTTGTTTCAAGCATCCACTAGGGAAAAAAATGCTTCCCAAGTCTGAGACTAAAAGAAAATCTGTTAAAGGAAAAATACTTTTAGGAAAGCATCCAGCATTCACAAGCAAAGCATTCACAAGCAAAGATGCACTCTGTTTGTAATTTGCTATTGAGAGGGGGAAAATGTAGTATGGTCATATGTGATCACGCAAGAAAGAAACATCAAGGTATTAGTCACAGGTAATCATTAATGTGTCAGCATTTTTTTTCTACAGATTTTTCTGTGGATTCTTTGTACTAATAGAGGAATCCCAGACTAAAACACCATCAAAACAGAAATTGTATTTTGGCAATGGCTTTTAATCAGTGACTGCTTTTGTTTTATGGGCACTTCTCTTGAAATACAATGCCAAAGTCCCCTGTTTGTTAAGATCTTCTTTTGCTATATTTGCTTCCTCAGATACTCCTAGGTATCATCTTCTATATCGTAAGATGTCTCACTACCTTTACAGATTACTATATGAGAACAAGACTGTTGCTGAGGGAGGCATTTTCACATATTGGGATTTGTGTGTGAAATGTTCACAACCAAAATACTATATTTTGTTGAAAATAACAGTGAAAACAAAAATGTGCTTCTTAAAAAATTCTCACACCAAGCAAAGTCCTGCAGGTGTTTTTTCTGCAATTTTATTTTTTAAAAAACAGGGTATCTCAACACATCCCAGCTCCCCATCCTCTGGAACAAGTTTCCTTGGCATCAAGAGTGTGTGTGTGTGTGTGTGTGTGTGTGTGTGTGTGTTATCATAAAGAAAGTATATTTGCTACCTGCATTATTACTAAGAATAAGCCAGCACATTCTGCTTATTAGTAGTGTGTAATTGTCTGTTTTCAAGGTAATGATTAATTGCAGATCTGTGGCAAGAGTAATTCTTACTCCAAACGCAGCACACTGGAAGGAGCGGTATACTTTCTCTCTCCTGAGCTGCATCTCAGTCCAAGTCTGCTTCTCCTGCATAGCTTGGAGCTTTAGGAAAAATGTTCACTTTGGAACCAAAACACTGAGATGAATTTCCATGCCATAAAATACACACAAAATGTAGTTTTGCCTGGAGGGTGCACTGTTCTGATCCAGGATAACATAATGGATCAAAAAGTCACTTGCAACCATTGTTAGCACAGACTAGGTTTTTGACCTAGGTTTCTGTGGCTTTGGCATTCCTTTGGTATCTCTAGCACTCTCTGCCATTTTGTCTTTATACTTCCACACTTGTACAACATGGCAATTTTTTTGCAGGTTACAACCTTCCGCAATCAATTTCTGAATCCTTTCCAGAACACTGTCAAGGGCTAAGAGGGCCCTTTCTGTCTTGTCTTTTGAGTCTTTTCAATCCAGAGACTGCAACAGGCATTACTCTTGTTTATACTTGTTTTTGTCCCAAGCTACTGTTTTTTTTCCAAACCCAGTTGCTCAGTCAAGATTTCCTCAAGTTGTTTTTGGGCTTGAATGGAGTTCAATATATGAAACATTTTCCCCATTTCCTTGTGTCCCCTTCACATGGCCTGTGAATTTAGCTTTTAAGAAGACAATAGATTTAAGGAAATCACGTAGGAGTTTCTGCACTTTTGTGCTTGTCACAAGATGTGTGAAGTAAATGAATCCTGATGTGACCTCTTAGATAGCCCAGCACATCATGTTTATTGTTATTATGCAGTAATCCTTGTATTGCATGACAGACGATTGATTTTTTAAAAAATTGGCAGAGCTGCTGAACTAAGCAGGGTGCTAACATTACTTGGAGACTGAAGAGTCTTAGGCATTTTATAAGTAGTTTGCTTATACAAGTCAGTGCTGGCGCAAACAAGCCACAATCAAGAAACAATGTGCTCCACAGTTTGCCCCTGAAAGTGAGGCGAAACACTGTAGCCACTACAGGGAGGGAGACCATGCTTGTTAACTGTGGCTAGCTCCAGAACATGAGAGCAGGGATGAGAAACATGAGACCTTTCATACGTTGCTGAATTTTCCTTAGCTCTAGGCAGCAAAGGTAGTGGTGAAGAATCATGAGAGTTGCAGTCCAACATCATCTAGGGTCACACATTCTCCATACCTGACATTTGAGTTGAGGACCTAGTAAGAAGAATTACTGGATGCATATATGGGAAGTACCAATTGTCCTCCCTCCCCGCCCACCCCACCATTGTAAAGAATGGCTGGTACACTCTGGTGAATGCATTTGAGACCAAATTGGTAAAATAAAGAAAGAGGACCACTGCTTCCTATGCTGATGCTGTTCTGCATACCCAAGCTGTAGCCATGTGATATTAGTAGTAGTAACAGTAATATCCTGCTTTGTCCCCAAAACCAAATTAAAACAATACAATTTAAAAACATATAAATACTGCCTATTAAAATAAAATTAAACTGTTCACAGAATTAAAACAACAGCTCAAGGAATGAATATGCAATGAAGGAGGATTAAAAGATCTCAAAAACAATTAAAATTAAAACAGTACAGCACCCCCCAGGCCATTCTTTAAAACTCCCTGTATTAAAAGCTTGCCTGATTAAAAAGGTTTTAGCCTTCTTTCAGAAGGACAACAAAGAAGGGGCCATTCTGGCCTCTCTGGGAAGGGAATTCCAGAGTCTAAGGGCAGCCACTGAGAAGTCCCTCTCTCCTGTCCCCACCTAATGTGCTTGCAGTGGTAGTGCAACTCAGTGAAGGGCCTCTCCTGGTGATCTCAAAGCATAGGCTGGTTCACACTGTGAAATACAGACTGACAAATAGCCTGGACCTGAGCTATATGGGGCTTTATAGGTAACAATTTTGAATTGTGCCCAGAAACAACAGGCAGACAGTGAAGCTGTTTCCACAGGGGTGTAGTATGGGTTCTATAACCTGCCCCTGTTAACAGTCTGGCTGCAGCTCTTTGGACCAGCTGAAGTTTTCAAACACTCTTCAAAGGCAGCCTCAAGTAGAGTGTGTTACAGTGGTCTAAACAAGATGTAACTAAGGCATGTATTGCCATGGCCAGATAAGGCACCACAAGAAATAGGTGCAGTTAGGGCACAAGCGTTAAATGTGCAAAAGTACCCCTGGCCATTGCAGCAACCTGGGCCTCAAGGTTCAAAGCTGAGTCTAAGAGTACACCCAAACTGTGAACCTGTGTCATCAGGATGAGCGCAACCTCATCTAACATCTGACTGATCAGGAGCACCTCTGCCTTGTTTGGACTAAGTTTCAATTTGTTTGCCCTTATCTAGTCCATTACTGATGTCAGGCACTGGTTTAGGACCAGAAGAGCCTCCTCTGATTGGGATGGAAAGGACTAGTAGAGCTTGGTGTGATCCATATATTGATGGCACTGCATCCCAAAACACTGGACCATCTCCTCCAGTAGTTTTATGTATATGTTAAATAGTGTGGGGGACAAAATGAACCCTGAGGGACAAGACAACAGCCAAGGGGTCGGTGGCCCCCAGTCACCTTCCAGTTTTGCCCCTCCAGGAAGGAATGGAGCTACTGGAAAAACGGTGCCTCCAAGTCACATCCCAGCAAGATGGCCCAGGAGGATACCATGGTTGATGGTATCAAAAGCTGCTGAGAGGTCCAACAGAACCAACAGGGACACACTCTCCTGTCCAGTTCCATGCATAGGTCATCCACCAAGATGACCAAAGCTGTCTCTGTCCCATAGCAATGCTTGAAACTAGAACAGTATGTGGCTATCACATTATTATATCTGGAAATGCTATAAACTGAATTTCTTTCAAGTGCTGTATGCTTGTATTCCTTTAGTGCAGTATAAGTTGCAGTGTATACACAGAAAGAAAATGTGAGGCTATCACAACAAAAAATAGGGTACTGACTTTGTAGTTCCTTGGGAGTTGTGAGAAATGCCAAGTTCTTTGTTAAGAAATGAAGAAGTGCAATGTTACCATAAGTTGCTGCTACACTGATCCCAGAGAACCATAAATAAATAAATGAGTGAGATGGCCTAATAAAAGGCATCGTCTTACCCTGCTTTGCATTTTTAAAATTATTACTGTACAATCCTTGTAGAAATCATCTAGCTAAGCATTTGTATTTGCTGTTTTAGTTAACGAAATCATACCCCCTCTGCCACACACATACACAAACAACTGAGAACTAGTTGCAGATACAGTGAGAAACCATATTTGCAGTTGTAACGTGCACACTTGCCTGCAGCAATATGTATTAGTTTGTACTTCATTTAAGGAAAATAGGAGGAAGCAGAGTTATTATTGTAGTCTGCATTCCCCAATTGCCCTTTTAAACTAGACACATTTGTCATTCTGTTAGGAGAAAAAAAATAAGTGGCTGGTACTTGTCATATTTCAAATGTTCCCATTTTTCTAAAAGTGTTGAGGGTTTTTAAAAGACCCTTTTATTATTAATGTGCTCCATGTAGGAGTGTTTGTGTATTTGTCATGTATCTTGACACACAGCAGTAAGCCACTTGGTCAATAAGGTCAGCATGTCTGTGTTCTAAATGGAAAGTTGTGGTGGTAGTTGCAATGTGCCTCATATATTTGTCTGTTCTTGAATACAGTAGTAGATTATAGGACTGTGGAGTGAATAAACCTGAATAATGTTCTGCCAGCAGATTCTCATAACTATCGCCTATATTTAAAAGTATATGGACTTCAGTTTATTTTTGTGCAAAAGCATGTTTGGTAGGGATGGATGCAATGCAATCTTTTAAAAGTCAATGTTTAGCACAAACCCACAAAAAATCACTCTGTTCCTGTTCAAGGCCAAAAAAAAATAATCTTGACAGATTATGAGAAGTCTTCATGTATTGAAAGGGACTTTCTCATTGAGGACAAGAAAACTTGTGAATATTCTTTACATCTCTAAAGTCCAATTAAGTAGGCAGAACTATAACTTCCAGATATTTACTACTTGGCCTAATCAAGAGACTCCATGCTGTTTGCCAGTCACAAAACACCATTACTGATTGTCCTAACTCTTTTGGCTACACTGCCCCCGCCCCCACCCCAGAATTACATACACTTTGACCCTGCCCTTACCTGTCCTGATGCCTTCCACTTAAACACATTCAGTAAAGGGTCTGCAAAGAGACATGTAGGTGCTCTCACAGATGTTGCACTGAATACATGTATGTTTAGGAGACGAAACCAGCAATGTGTTCAACACTGAGATCAAGGCTACTAGAATGCTCACACCTACCCCCTTTCTCTATGTCTTTAGTCTACGCATTTAAAAAAAAGCGTAAAAGTAATTATATATGGTACCAGAATAAAAGGAGCTGTATGGAAGCTTCTGCCATACCACTGCAGTGGTCCATGGAGTCTGGCAGTCAGGCCCTTTAAAATAAGGTGTGTGTGTAGATACTGCTTCATTTCCAGATTCAACTGCTGGTTATAAACCTAAAAAACTCTATATGACTTTCATCTGGGTTATTTGAAAGACTACATTCTCCCATATGAACCAGCTCATGTTTTAAGATCTTTGAAGGAGACTCTTTCCCCTGACTCATCACTTCCAGAAGCATGTCAGATGAGAATGCAAGAGAGAGTCTTCTCATGTCTGTTCCTGGGCTCTGCAACTCTCTATTAAGGGAGGGTAAACTGCAGCCTTCTCTGTTGTCTTCCAGCAGCTGGCAGATATATTTTTATTCAGAAGGGCTACATTTTTATTGACATTTAAGCTGGTCTGTTGTTGGACAGGATTTAGCGGCTTGAGTGTTAGTTCTGTCTTTCTTGTTGCATTTGTAATCAATTGTCTTTGATTATATATTTTAATCAATATTTTGTTTTCGAATCAATATTTTAGTATTTAATGATTCAAACACTTTTACTGGTGGAAAGGTATAAGTAAATAAGTGAGCCAGCGTGGTGTAGTAGTTAAAGTACTGGACTGTGAATCTTCAGAACCGGGTTCAGATCCCCGCTCAGCCACGGAAACCCACTGGGTGACCTTGGGCAAGTCACACCCCCTCATTCTCAGAGGGAGGCGAAAGCACATCCTTCTGAACAAATCATGCCAAGAAAACCCTGTGATAGGCTCACTTTGGAGTTGCCATAAGTCAGAAACAACTTGAAGGCATGTGATAATGGGGTTTTCCCCATTATCTAAGTATTACAGCTTAAGAAAGCTGGTTCTCCCTCATGCCCATAAAGGGTTAGGTTACATTGACTGGAGCTCACATGACAGAGTTAGCCAATCAAGGGGGAGAAAAGACAGAAATGTCTAGAAGCTTAGAAGCGTCCAGGAGGG
This sequence comes from Iguana delicatissima, assembly GCA_948472985.1. Lineage (NCBI taxonomy): Eukaryota > Metazoa > Chordata > Lepidosauria > Squamata > Iguanidae > Iguana > Iguana delicatissima. Next base: position 161,810 of record CAOKZL010002295.1, on the reverse strand, counting down.
GAGTGAGGGAAGCCTTTAGAGGCAGAGAAGGCTGCCTCTTGGCCCTCCCCAAAAATATCAACTTAAAAATGACAAACTGCTGTGAGTAGCTTAGAATGGGTCTAGTAGCTGCTTTAGAACTCTCTTATTCTGGACAGTTTGGCTGATTCTGAGAAGATATTTGTACTTATAATTATTTGTAACTAGGAAGCGTACCTGAGGGGGGGAGAGCATCTTTTTCCTTGGTGCATATATGGATAGGATTCCTCATACCTCAGAAGTGGGGAGGTGAGGAAAGGGAAGGATCTTGGACAACAGAGACCGGGAAGCCCCAAGCAACGCTCCACTGCGTTGCGGTAGAGTGGGTTTAAATCAGTGGGTGGTTGCAGCTCAGAATTAAGAGAATTTGGGAAAAATTCCTAGCTCCTTTTTCAAGGCTGAAGGCAACATTGAGAGGGAGAGAGGTTTCCCTTTCCCCCTCCCAAATCTCCACATGGTGACAGCGGTCTACAACCTGGAGAGCAAGAGGTTAACATACAGAAAAGGCAGGTTTTCTCTTTTCTGACTCTCTCTGCTTCACTGTGTGGTTTGCCTATAGGTCTGTTCCACACCCAAGCCTGGGTTATTCACCCTTTGAGCTGGTCTATGGCCATGATGTGAAAGGGCCATTGCAGCTTATACAACAGTAGTGCAAGGGAGGCATACCTGCTTCAGAAACTAATGTGGTTGATTTTGTGACCAAATTGCAGAATACTCTCAGGGAGGCATGGGCAGATGCCCACAAGAAGTTGGAACAGGCACAACAGAACCAGAAGGCCTGGTATGACCAGTGGACCAGAGAAAGTTGTTTCGAAAAAGGAGATCAGGTGATGGTCCTGAAGGTTATCTAGTCTAACAAGGTGGCAACTTCTTGGGAAGGGCTTGCCACAGTGCAGGAACGCATTGGGACAGTGAACTATCTCATTCAGTTTCCAGACTCTAAGCTTAAACTGAAACTGTATCATGTGAATTCACTGAAACACTTCTACAATAGGCCCAGTCATCTTCTCATGCTTACAGTCCAGGAAGATGAGGAGGAAGAGTGGCCTAAGAGTGCTTTCTATGATCGGGAGGGTGGTAGCTTGGAAGATATTAAACCCTCTCCGAGACTTAACACTAAACAATGTGAGCAGTTCTCCCAACTGATAACCAAGTTCACCGCCCTGTTTTCACCTATCCCAGGTCACACCACTGATCCTCAACATGTTGTAGCTGCAGATGACAGCAGACCATCAGCAGAACAACCATGATGAGTGTCACCTAAGGAGAAAGAGGCGATAGAGAGGGAGGTAAAAGAAATGTTGGACATGGGAATCATTTGCCCATTACGCAGTCCGTGGGCATCTCCAGTTGCCCTCATGCCCAAGAAAGGGGGAACGGAAGTGAACTTCTGCATGGATTATAGAAAACTGAACTCAGTGACATGCCCTGAATATTATCCAATGCCCAGAGTGGATGAACTGTTGGAGAAACTGGGGCATATTAAGTACTTATCCAGCCTCAATCTACTAACGGCTATTGGCAAATCACCCTGGCAGAGAAGTCTAAGCATTGAACAGCGTTCATCACCCACATGGGCCTGTTTTGAGTTCAGTGTACTTTCTTCTGGACTACGCAAGGCACCTGCAACTTTCCAGAGGTTGGTTGACTGTCTGTTAAGAGGATGCAGGGATTTTGCAGTTGCCTATTCAGATGACATTGCAATCTTCTCAGACTCCTGGGAAGACCATCTGAAACATCTGGAGATTGTCTTCCAATGCATCAATGATGCTGGACTGACAGTCAAAGCTAAAAAGTGTCAATTTGCACTTGACAGAGTGACATACCTTGGCCATGAAGTGGGCCAGGGGACTATCACACCACTGCAAGTCAAAGTGGATGCTATTAATAGCTGGCCCATTCCCCATTCCAGGAAGCAGTTTCAGTCCTTTCTTGGCCTGGCTGGGTACTACAAGAGATTTGTGCCCAACTATAGCCAAGTGGCAGCACCACTAATGGATCTGACAGGTTCCAAGAAGCCTAAGACAGTGAAATGGACAGCAGAGTGCCAAGAAGCCTTTGAGGCCTTGAAACAGGCCCTGACAGTGGAACTTGTGCTCATGGTGCCAGACTTTGACAAGCTGTTCATCGCGGCTACAGATACTTCTGACAGAGGCATTGGAGCAGTCTTACTGCAAAAGGATGGCACTTTGTATCCCATTCTGTTCCTCAGCAAGAAGCTTTCTATGAGGGAGTCCAACTGGTCCTTAGTGGAAAAGGAATGCTATGCCACTGTGTATGTGCTAGAGAAGCTGAGACCATACATATGGGGATGCCGCTTCACTCTCCAGATTGATCATGCTGCTCTTCGATGGCTCCATACAGTCTGGAGAGCTAACAACAAGCTACTCTGATGGAGTCTGTCCCTCCAAGACTTTGACTTTGACATTCAGCATATGGCTGGAAGTTCCAATGCTGTAGTAAACTCCTTGTCACGCAGAGAACTGGCGGGGGGTTAAGAGGGATGAGTTTTCATGTCTGTTGACAATATGGTTAGTCTGTACTGTTCTGTGTTGCATGTATGTTAGTAATTCTGTTCTTTTTAGGTTGGAGGTTGAAATCCCAGCCGGTGTGGCTACAGCCTTCAGCTGTTTCCAGTCCGACTGTGATTTGGGGGGCATGTGATAATGGGGTTTTCCCCATTATCTAAGTATTACAGCTTAAGAGAGTTAGTTCTCCCTCATGCCCACAAAAGCTTAGGTTACATTGATTGGAGGTCACATGACAGAGTTAGCCAATCAAGGGGGAGAAAGACAGAAGCTTCTAGAACAGTGGTTCTCAACCTGTGGGTCCCCAGGTGTTGGTGGACTTCAGTTCCCAGAAGCCCCAGCCACTATGGTCAATGCTTAGGGCTTCTGGGAGCTGAAGTCCAAGAACATCTGGGGACCCACAGGTTGAGAACCACTGTTCTGGAAGCTTAAAAGAGTCCATGAGGGAAGTGAGGGAAGCCTTTAGAGGCAGAGAAGGCCGCCTCCTGGCTCTCCCCAAAAATATCAACTTAAAAATGACTAACTGCTGAATGGGTCTAGTAGCTGCTTTAGAACTCAATTATTCTGCACAGTTTGGCTGATTCTGAGAAGATACTTGTACTTTTAATTATTTGTAAATTATTTGTAAACAATAGCTAAGTAACTATCTAATTTGATAACCTTAAAGAAAGAAGCAGAACTCTCAAAGCTTACTGGGCACTGTGGGAAACAGAATCCTATCCTAGACTGATCTTTGGTCCAACTAAGAATAACTTTCTTAAGCACAGTTTCACACCAGAAACTTGAAATCACATTAATTATTTCCATCGCTATGTATCCTGTATGAATGTATTTGAGGGGAAAAAATTACTCAGAACTTCTTAGCAGAATGGAACAGCCCTCATCCTGAGTAAGGCTATCAGAATTTAGTGCTTTTGTTATAAAGAGATCTGCGGATAAGTAAAAGGCACAGTTTCTGCCTCCAGCCACTTGCAGTTTATGTCAGATAAAACAAGATGTGACATGAGAGATATGGGAATGAGGGGGAGCTTATTTGTGTTTTGCGTGTTACACTTTTTTTGAGGTTATATTCCTACAAAGGAGAGAGAAAACTTGGATTTTGATTTTTCTTCAGAAAGAGGAAGCAGAAACAAACAAAATTCTCAGTTGATTTTCCAATTATTGACAATTGTGCTGTAGGAGGACAGAACCAAATTGTCATCGTAGGCTTGTAAGTCTCAGTCACTATAATTGGTAGAGAGTTTACTCTTGATTTAAACAGAACCTTGCACTGTGTGGGTCCTTGAATGTAAACAATAAATAAAACTGTGGATTGAAAACGTTTAAGTCTTGTAAAATCATATACAGAACTATATTGAATTTTTAGTCCCAGCTACAGCAGACTTGCTGAATCAATGGAACTTACATAAGTTTTGATTTACCAATTTCCTATTGATTCAGTGGATCTGCTCTAATTGGGATTAACAATTCTATTTAAGCCATTATTTTTTTTTAAAAAAACTAATTTATTATTCATTATTTTAACACACACACGTGAGGCAGTGATCCATTCTTTCAAGACTGAGATATTACCTTTGAAATTATATTTTAAATTATTCTATGTAAAAATAAATCAAAAGTGCCCAAAATCTCCCAAAATGACCCTCCCAATGTAACATTTCAGAAGTAAAAATTATGGACTGCTAATTATAATTAAAAATAACAACAACACTGTCACCAGTTTTTAGGTCATTTCACAAAATGATTGTCACTGTGTCTCATTACTCCAAAAAGTAACATGTTACAGGTAACATTGTTATTTGTAATGAATTACTTCAAAGCTCTAGGCCTGAAGAGAACTTCATTCAGTAATTAAATAGTTCTAGGAGGCTGCAATCTGGATCAGTTTGTGTTGTAGGAAAAACTGTGACAGAGAGCACCAGTTGACTAGCATCTTTGACATACCACATACTCAGTCTACTCCTTGGAGCAGTTTTGCAATTGTTTTCAAAATATTTCATTTTTTAATTAAGAAAAACAAAACTGAATAGTCATACATGTGCCATTTTTGTAGACAGACAGCACAACTGGAGCATAAGAGAGGGATGGTTAAGACTAGTATTAACTTCTTAATATGTAAATAATTCATTAGAAACTAAGCTCATGCCATGGGAGAAGAATTAATGGTAACTACATGTGGCCCTCCACATTTGCAGGTTTGACTTTCACAGGATTTGATTATTTGTGAGTTTCTCCAACCCTTGCCACGCCTCCCCACACCTCAGGCACTCCTTTTCGAGGGGAACTTTCCCTCTTAGTGGCTCTGATCAGGTTGTGCACCCCTTTAAAAACCTGCCTCTCCTCCTTCTCTCCCCATCCTCAACTCACCACCAGCTGCTGCCTGTCCAGCTAAAGATGGCTCACAGCCCAATTTCTCTGCAGTACAAATGCCCTCCCATCCAAGGAAGGAAATGAGTGTGAGAGAGAAAGTATAAGGCCATCATGTCAACCCACCCCTTTTCCTCTCCTTTCCCTGACCTGGTTTCGACTCTGGGTGTACGTGCTCCCTACCATGTCTTGGCCCCCTTCTCACACACACATATGCACATGTTGATATTTGCAGTTTTCCCACATTTGCAGGGGTCTTGTGCCCTAACCCTAGTTAATGTAAAGGGCTCACTGTATGCTACCATGATTTGCATCTGTCTGGACCCTATTACATTCTTTCCCACTCCCACAACTGTATAAATATGCTTTATCACCAGAGTCCTATAACTCTGCACTGCATCTGATGAAGTGGGTTCATATCCAAAAAGCTCCTGCTAAAATAAAAAGCAGTTAGTCTTAAAGGTGTTGCCACATTTTTTCCCTTCTCTCTTTCTCCTTTTTATGCTGCAAGAGACTAACACGGGTGCTTCTTTGAAGTACGCTACATAGATATTCTCACTTTGATCACCATGTAAAAAGTGAACTGACTATGAGGCAAATGAATAACAGGAAGAACAAAACGGCTGCTTAAAATCCATTTTCATTTTAACTGAATAAAGTTTAGCTTTAAACCACTGTTCAGTGACATAATATTAACATGTTATTCTTCATTAATTTCTTTCTCAAAAAAAAGGCAACAAATAATTTTAGCAATCTTTCTCCAGCTGAGAAAATATTTGAAAACTGCACATTTTTCAAAGGTTTGAGCATTGGACTACAACCCTGCAGGCCAGGGGTATTTCCCCACTGGCCCATGGAATCCGCGGTGACCTAGGGCATGTCACACACTCACAGCCCGCAGAAATTGAGGAAAGCCTACACAGAAATGGAGGAGACCAGCATGAATTAATGTTTTTCCATACATCAGAAAGGAAACTGGTTTCCTCTACATTGTTCTACATGCAGATTAATACCAAAATCATCCTTAAGAGCCCATACATACTTCTTTCTGCGGACATCTTCACAGAGTCATAATTGGAAACTTTTCTGAAAGTGGTACTATCAAAACTACCAAAACGTTTAGATTAAATGGACTTTTCAAGAACTACTGGGAACCACACGAACACTGAAAGTATCTTCCAGGGGACAGTATACTAATGTAATAATTAATTAATTAATGGATTGGTTGTTGTGGGTTTTCCAGGCTTTGAGGTCATGTTCTATTAGTATTTCCTCCTGACGTATTGCCTGCATCTGTGGCTGGCATCTTCAGAGGATCTGGTGGCATGGAAGTGAGACAGAGTATATATACTTGTGTAGTCCCCAGGTGGGAGGAAGCCATTTGTATATGTTAAATTGGTCTGTGTGATGGCCTACTGTTAAATGGGATATCCCCCAGGGTTATGTTGTTAGTCAGGGGATATGCATAACAGCGTGTTAAGTACATTAGCCATCTACTGTATCTCTACAAGAAATAGGCCAACAATAGGCCATCACACAGGCCAACTTAACATATGCAAATTGCTTCCTCCCACCCAGGGACTACACAAGTATATATATTCTATCTCGCTTCCACGCCACCAGATCTTCTGAAGATGCCAGCCACAGATGCAAGTGAAACGTCAGGAGAAAATACTAATAGAACATGGCCTCAAAGCCCAGAAAACCCACAACCACCTATGGATTCCGGCCGTGAAAGCCTTTGACAATTAATGGATTCTTTGATATTGGTTTGGTAAAAATATTCTCACAAAAAATAGTACCCACTAACCATGTACATCATCATACTTTAATTGCTCCATATTACAATGATAAACACTTTCCATCTTTAGAGCAAGCAGCATGGTCCAATATTCTTTCTCTTTAAAAAAAAAAAATCAAGATCTATGTTAGTACACAGACTCTTAGGCCCTTATTGCATAATGTCCTAATAGTGCAATGCCTGATTCCATCCCAACAGTGTCATTGCTGGGATAGGATATGGAGCTCAGTGCTCCCCACCGCACCTGTCCGCTGTTGGACGATGGGTAGCATTCAGGGCATGCTCCTTCCTTCTGCAGTACAGCTGTCCTCTTCCTGTGCTGTACTGTGGAAGGAAGCACTTGACAGCACGTCCACCCTTCCCACATGCCCACTGCTGATGGGATCGTTGTCGGCAAGGGGGCCATTGTCGGATTTTTTCTGGTAATAGTATACCGTGCAATCATGATGGCTGGGGACACAACAGCAATGGGACCACAATGAAATTGTGTGATGGCACATGTCCCAGACTGGCAGCAAGGTGTCACCATGTTGGGATGGCAACATCATGCAGTTAAGGCCTTAATAAAGATGGCCCTTCATCATTTCAGATGTTCAGCATTAAGTTTGTCACTTGCTACATTGCAACCTTTTCTCCTAATAATATATTAATAGAATTACATTCTCATCTTTTTATTCTCTGAAACCTGAAAGAGAAAAATACCAGTCAAGGAATTCTCTAGTAATACATTTAAGAAAGAGAAGGAAAAAGGAGGGAAGACAATCCAAACTCTCTTCCTTAAAAATAATATCCACTTTTCTTGAGTATCAACTGCTTGTGAAATGTTATAGAACAGAATGAGGAACCCACGTTTGGTGCTATATAGTCAGGGAACCAAAAAAGATAAGAGGGCTCTTTTATACAGCAAGTGGTCTAAACAAATAAATTACAGGCTTGATAACCTTTTGTTTCAAGCACTCTGCCATTTGCACAGCTCTGGTTTAGGCTGTGTCAGGCCCAATATAAATCCTAAATTGTGAAGGCTTTTGTAACTGAGCTATAAAAATTTATTCAGGACAAAGCCTTAGCAATTAAGGGGGTGGGGGTAGAGAGAGATAATGAGAGATGCAAGGAAAAACTAAAGCCGAAAAATAGAATGTAGTGAAATGTGTAAGCTCCTCATTTATACCAAAATCTTGTCATATCCAATCTATTAACAACATGTGGTGTCCCCAGGCATATCTACATCTGATTTTACTTCAGACTAGAACCAGTATAGTGTAGAAATAGATATACAAATCTATTTATGGATCATATCACATTTGCAATTGTTCTTTCATAAACCTGTTCCATTCCATTTCAACATTAATCCCATTTTTTAAAAAGAAATATGGATTTAAATAAATAAATAGGTCTAAATCCAAAATGACACTCTTTGGATTTACAGCTCCCTTCCCTCCTGCCTGCAGTGCACTCCAGGGCCAATAATCTTCTTTTGAGAGTCCCCCAGTCCCAAGTTTTTTAGCGAACAAGGGCACCACTGGAGGGAGGGCAACCCACTTTCCTCCCTACTGGCTTCCACAAATAAAAATTTTAAGTTGCATATTGGGCATATTTTTTTAAAGGGCTCTCTCCAAATGAATATATTTTGCTTTAACGAGCTGAAAACTATTTTGGACAATGAGGAAGTTTAAAAGCCAGTGGATATGTTCCAATTGGCTCAGTCAGGCGCAGATAAAGTTAAATGCTTGAAAATGTACAAAGATCAATTTCCTCAAGTATCCCTAATTGAAAGAAAAAGAAAATCACAAGAAGCAGGAGCCAGAACAAGGAAGATAAATCCCAAACTGGTGTGAAATAGGGTATTTATTGAAGTTAACATTTGAGTGATGTCACAAAAATGTCCAAATTTAGGAAGGGAAGATTACGACCAGCTAGGATTCACAATATGTTGTGGGGAGGGGAATCAAGTTTCACAGAATTCTTCCTAGGCAATGGTATGAAAGAACAGAAAAGAAAGCAAGACAGGCACATCACTAAGCCCTGTCTTCAGTTTAGTATTACAGTGGAGCAAACTCCCTCTAGAATAATTACGGCATGACCAGAGCGTTGTGTAAAAGGATCTTGGATTACACAGAAGAAAATTCTGGGTTTGCCAACAGTTGCAGTTGCTCTTGTAAAAGACATATGTCAATACTTGCTGAGTACTTTTCCACTGGAATACATCACCTCAATTTTCAACTGCCTCTTCAGAAGGAGAATTGCACATTTTAATTCCCCACTATGCCACATCCTCCTTGCTTCTTAAAAACTAAGCTGTCGAGGAAGAGCATATTAACCTAGCTTTCTAACCTGCTAGAATTTTTCTACATGCAAATAGTTACTTTTACGTAGAGGAAATTCATACATGCACTCAGTCACCTGCATTCCGAATAGGCCCAGTCTTGAGTTGGCTGTACCACCTCTTTTTTTCTTCCATATATTGGTCCCCATATTTTCCCAGAACAGTAGTGAATACGCTGATGCGTAAAGCAGCCCTGAGTTTTCATTTTTAAAATTTAGCACTGAAAACTACTGAAGCCCCCCCAGAACTCCTTTGAGTGCATGATTCTCAGAGCTAGCCAAGTAATAAAATGTGTTAATATGTTCATAAAATATGAATACAGTTTCAGGCTTTAAGGCTGATGGGACATACCACAGTGAACACCAAGGCCTTCCAAGTAGTCTCCTTACTGTGTAGGAGGAGGAAGTGTTGATTATTGTTCTTAATCATAGTAATGAAGTTGATACTTATAAAAGCTCATCCAACTTAGGCTACATTAGACATTGTAAAAGGACACCATAAACCATCACCCCTGCCTTAACAAACATAAAATTGAAAAGACTAGAAGCAACTGTTGGTTAAAGCAAAAAAGCTGGTGTGAAAACAACAGAAATTTTAGGCAGAAGACAACAGCGTAATAAACATCAGATTTTAAAAGTACGGATTACCTGCTCCACAATTTGCCGCTAATCAGTAATCCTAGTCAATAGTAACAACAATTCTGTGCTGCAAAAAGGGGGAGAAATCTTGTTTCCAGTATGCATTTGGGGGAAGGGGAAAAAGACCAAACAGAAATATAAAATTTGATGTATTCTCTACTGCAATAATTTGTAAAAGAAGCGATTTACACAAATGTAAAAAAACTGGTGGGGTGCCCATTTTTTATTTTATAACTCAATATATTATTAACTGTTTTTCTGTTGATTTCCTATAGATTCCACAAGGAGGGAAACAGTGTAAGATGACAGCAGTAGTGATATTTTGAAATAAAAGGGTCCAATGCTCAGGAATGAGACCAGAGAGGCTGCAGAACTCAAGACAGACTATGTTTAAGGCACCAAAAGGAATTTTGATGATAGAGTTAATAACAGAAATTCCAAATACAGAAAATATTTTGTGAAAATGAATTAAAAACAATCACAAAATTTCCTGAAACTGCTAAACATATTCCACTGAAAATTAAATGCCACTGAATATATTTATGCTTATATATGGCAAATATATAGTATTACAGCCTCAGAACTCAAGTTTGCACTGATCTTAATCATTCTTAGATAAGTTTGTATATATTATGCTATTAGTATGCCATGTGACAAGTAGCAATGCCTGAAATACTGGGAGGGAAGGCTGGAAAGTGGATTTAAGCTTGTTCTGAATTAGGGCTGGTTCAAGGACATTAGACTAAAACAGATTCAAGAATGATCAAGTTGAGGGAAAGCTTTTTGTTTAAAAAGAATTTTATTTGGGGATCAAAGGATGCATCTCTTTCTTCTTCAGCTGACAGGAAGCCAGAATCACAGCAAGAGTAGATCTGGAGTCCCTGCACAGAGACCAAGCAGACATACTTTGTGGCCCAATTACTGTAGTCCATTCCATATTATCTTCCACCGCAAGCTGGAGCTCAAAGAATGTGTCTTTCTTCCTGGCTGATAGACTTGTAACCTTGTTTCAGAACGTGCTCGAAGGTCAATGTGACAGACCCTGGGGGGGGGGGGTATGCTGAGTGGTAGAAAAGCTGCCTGATAACAGGTTGCTAGGCAACCAGAATGGCCACTCCAGAGAGAAACCAAGCCCCTTTAGTGTGAAGGAGGAGTTGGAGGCCTCAGAAAAAAAAGGCATAATAGTAAGCACTGAATTGAGAGGAAGTCAAAACTTCAGGAGAAAGGGCTGAGAGTCAGTTCTTCAAATAGAGAGAATCCTCATTCAACCAAGGGGGGTTGAATGAGACAGGGTGATATCTCAAAGAAGGCCTGGAGAGAGGGGCAGAAGAGAAACCAATCTACTTTTGAATCTGGTTTAGAGAAAGTGACCTAGATTTGGGAACATGAGAGGCCTATGTGTATGTGAAATTTTGTGCCTTTATGCTCTAGGAAAGATATAAGGAATTGTTTAAACACATTCTAAAGATCTGTTTGAGTTTGGACATACATACACAACCAATACTTTATTCTGTTTGTTGTTTTAATAAAGCTTATAGTACGTTTTTATAAGTCTGGACTCAGCTGAATAATTTTCAGTAGTTCTAACCAAACAGAACCACACTACCATAAATTCCAAAGGGGTTCTAAATAACAACAGAAAGGCTTTACCATTTATACATGCAGGTGGTGTTTTTAGGGAAGGCCAGAGTTGTATAAAGTGGCAAGATGCTTTAGCAGACTGGGGGGAAGAGAAGCTGCCATACCAATCAGTGAGGAGAAAAAGCAGACCTTGTCATAGTCAATAAGTAGGATAAGAGGGAAAGATGCCACTCTAGCAAGGTTTAAGCCCTCTCTAGCAAAAGAAAGTCAAGTTATCAGACTATCTCTAAGAAATGGCAGCATTTAGGTGGACCCAAAAATATTTTACACATATGTCTGCTGCTCTTGCTTGTTACCATAAAAAACTCTAGATGGTTGTTAATATTCACAGTACTGTATTATCAACTGGAATGCCAGACTAGAATAAAGAAGGCCTCACACTTATGCTGTTTAAGGTCTATATTGCCAATCTATGCCCACTTGTGCTGTGTAGTACTGTCTTGTACACTACTGACAAATTTTTCTAGTAGCCATGGTTACCTCTCACCACAGGTCTATTGCAACTATTTCTTGGGCTGGCCCAAAATATTTTGCTGTTTGCAGTTCTTCTGAGTCAACCACTAACCCAAGTGAAGGGACATGAGCCAAAGCCAATGAAGTTATTTTAGCATGTGTTACAGAAAAACAATCATCTCTCCCCATCCCTGGCAGTAAACTAACAAATTACAACAATTTGCTGCCCAAAATCTACTACCTGGTAGAGTCAGACCTAGTTGCTCTCCAGCATATCTGTCTTCATACTGTCAATTTCCTTTGGAGGAAAGGTGAAGCAGCTAATTGTGAACTTCCTAGCTTGATGAGAACCAGCTGGCCTCCTCTGTAGTTCAAGAGTACAGTGAGAGTGGCATTAGAAGGGAAGGTTGTAGTTTTAGGCTTGTTAATTTTGATTTTGCTCTGTACTTGTTATATATTGACTTGATACATTTTTAAAAGAAAGCCAACGTGTTCTTTATGACAAAACTGGGACCAGAAAGAATCAAAAGGATGGAGGACGGTTAAATCCAAGTGTCAGGAATTCTGTAGAAATTGCAATTGTGCTCCATGTGCCAGCAAACAAGTGTAATTTAATACTTTACAGGAAGTCAGGGGATGGTTATTTGTTTTGGACAAGACCCATGCAAAAATATGACTCTCATAATAGATTGCAATTCAGTCAGAAGGAGACAATAATTCTGACTCAAGAGGAGAACAAATCCAGAAACATCCATCTTCACTAACAAGATAATCTCCTAAAAACTTGCTTCTAATGGTATCAGTATTCTAAGGACTGAGCTTCTTGACTCTCATTCTCCATGAAGCCTGTAGCACTGTTTGGTCTACACTTGCTTTCAAGTAAAATCTCAATGCATTTTGTTTATTTTAACTGCAGTGTTACTCTCCTGTACTGTACAATAGGTCATCCATCAAAAAGGGTAGAAGCAGATTAGGTTTTAGACTCCTCTCAGCTCTGATAAGTTACAGTGTCAGTATGAGCATATACAAAAGGAGGAAAAACATGAATTTTCTCATATTTGCAATCTTTGTTTAATATGGCATTTTATACAAATGAAAAGCAGGAAACTTAGGTGGTGGCTGCCAAATTTAATGATATCAGGTGCAGCTGAAATGTCTTAGTATATCCCAAAGTTATGCAGAATAAAGAACTACTTATTTGAATTGCATCCAAACCTCTATCTCCAGGGCAATCCAAGACTAGATTTGTTTGTATGTTTTCACTAAATGCCACTGTGCCATATGAGATAAGAGATTGTATTTGAAATAACAGCCACTTTCAATTTTTGGCTCCCATGTAAAGCAGGGTTTATCAATTTTGATCGCGCTTATCCAGAATTAGTTGTCAAGTTTCAGTAGCTGGCAAGAATCAGACAACAAAAATTCAACATTAGTGCTGAATGACTAATCCAACCTTGTGGAAGAAGCAAGCATGAACAATCCTGCTGGGGTTGCACTTCAAATAATGGCACTTCAATATTATAATAGCTCCTATTAACAGAAGAGAACTGACATTAGAAGAAAATCAGATTAGGCATCATTTTTTAAAAAAAAAATAATACTTACCTGTGTGTAAATCAATAAAATGAGGTGCTAGTTATTTACACAAAAATGATTGGCCATAGCAATATGAGAATGTATTACCTTGTCTATCCATGGGTAACATTTTAGCAATGTTATGGCAATAGTGCAACTGAGCACTTACGAGACATGCTTCAATAATTTGAATGTGATAATAACTGACATTTGCCATGTCTAGCAATGTATTGATTTACCTTCAGTTGTTGTTTTTGCTCTTATTACTACTACTACTACTACTATTAAAACCATTATTTTTATTTCCTCTCCCCCCTCCCTCTCCCTCCCCCCTTTTAAATACACACACATACACACACACACACACACGCTGGTGTCAATGTACACAAAACATGACAGGTAGTCCTGTTCCCATGGAACTTATGATTGATCATCTACACCAGTGGTTCTTAACCTGGGGTCCGTAGACCCCTGGGGGCTGCAGTGTCCTCACAGGGGACAGAGAAGGCTTGAGGAAATGTTACGAGCTGTTACAGTTAAAACAAAATGGAAGGGAGGGAGGGAGGGAGGAATACATTGATCTCAAAGAGCAGGAGTCTTTTGCCAGTGACAGACATCAAATTTTCATTACAATATTTCAAACCAATCAAAAGTTATGAAATTGTTTGATAAAAAAAAATTATTCAGCACTTGCTACTTCTGCACGCAGTGAGAACTTGCAAGTGAATGACACTGAGTGGCTGAGAGAAAGCACATTTCTTGCTACCATACATACAGTAAGAAGCAGCCCTGTGGTCTATGGCAATAAAAGATATTTAAAGGGGGTCTGTGAAAGAGAAAAGGCTAAGAACCACTGATCCATACAATATGAAAGTGGGAGAGAGAAAGAAAAAGATGGAGGGAAGGAAGGGGAGGATGAGAGAGAAGAGTAGCACTGTATGAATATGTGCAATGCAGTTTCATTTGGGTAATGTCCCTTTAATAGTTCAACAATCTTGTAGAGAAGTGGGTTTCACTAAGGATCTGGAACAGAGAGAGAGGTGGCACACATATATCTCTAGGAAGGACATTCCAGTCATATTGGATAGCATGCAAAAAAAAAAAATCTTTTCATATTCCCAAATTATCAAATATATTTACCAGTAGATATTCCCCTTCTTTATACATGCAACAGATCAATGTGTACATATATGCAGGATAACACTAAGTTATCATTTTACTCTACAGATGTTCCACTACTTTATAAAGGTAGAAGTCCTGCAAAGGTCTTTTTGGTTTCATGTGCATTCCTTGTCCTTTCCTACTATGACACTCTGCTCCACAGTGGCACGAATTTCACATTCCGATTTTCAAAAGTTTGCTGCATTTCTTGCTTTGAACTACTCCATTGCTTCATTTGCTTTGCATACCCAGAAAGAAGCCTTAGCCACTGATTTTTTTTAAAAAGCCCAATTTTTTAAAAACCATACATTTCTGGTACTTTGTCACAGAGGACTGCAAACTCCATACAAGCTATCTACTTGAGTCCAACAGTAGTCTTCAATAGGAAACCTAAAGCATTGGACAGCTCCTACCCCCTTTTAGCAGACTGTTGAAGCCTTTGAGAGAATTCTTAATGTTTCATCTTTTCTTCTTCAGCCTTCAAATTATTCTCAATTTTTGCCGTTTTCCCCCTCAGTGAATTAGCTTCCTTTGTCTAAGGTGGTAGTGGGCAACTGTGGCTCTCAAAATGTTTTTGGACTACAACTCCAGTAATATCTCCCCATTAGCTATACTGACTAAAGTTGCTGGGAACTGCAAGCCAAAAACATCTGGAAGGCCACAATGGTCCACCCTTAGTCTAAGGAGAGATTCATTTTAAGACTCTTCATATTAAATTCTATTTTTAAATGAAATTGTGATGGCTCCAGAGTTCCTAGTATCACCCAAGTCTTCAAATGTTTCCTATCTTTGCTTGAAATGGAGGACAGGTTTAGAATAAAAAGAAAGCCTCTCTTCCAAATACCATGGGGTGGGGTGGGGTGCAGGAAGAAAGCTAATCAGAAGCTTGTGGTATCCTAGCTGTAGGGTCTCTGTAAGTCAGAATGGTCATATTGACTGGTTCCTTCCCCACATATTTGGGCCACCATTTGATTTAACCTCAGGAATACCCTTTCCCATCCTTGTGAAAGGAAGAAAGAGAAAAAAAAAAATCTCAGCAATTGGTATGTGCCTCAAGAATATTCCTTCCTCAGAGACAAGAAGAGGGCTGGTTATATATTCTGTTCTTTCTCTTTCTTGTTAATAATATTTCTTCTTCAATTTTCTTCTTCCTTAGGAAGAAACTTAGGAAGGGGTAAGAGAATAATAATATTGGTTTGTTCTTCTTTTGAACAATATTTAGGTTTTGGAGAGCTCAAGTATTAATCCAGGGCTTTATCACACCAGGCTCTTCTACTGCAAAAATGGCATTGTTCTAGACGCACTATAGAGTCAGGATTGATCTCTTTGGTTGTGTACCATCAGAACCATTCTGGGATTATAGTGTTGGTTTGTGCTAAAACCTTATCACACACAGCGTTTGGGTCTGCTCACCCACTACTTCCGTCAAAACATTACCCTTGCCCTTTTTCCTAGTTTGCCATGCACATGCAGACTCATGCAGACACAGAGATTCTCCCCACCTCAAAATACACACACACACACACACACACACACACATAAAAATCATCTTACATTTAAAAAGTCTTTATTCCTGGGATGAGGGTGGGGCTACCTGATCAGGATAGCCAGACTTCTAGCTTCAGACTTAATGAATCACTGGCAGATGAAAGCCAACAGCTACTGATCTATCGTTCTCATCAATGCTGGCTTTCATCTGCAAGTGATTCAATAAGTCTGAAGCTAGAAAAAAACAAAAATTAATGGATAAATAAGATGAATGCTTTTTAAACTTTAAGCTTTTCCACTTATATTTCCAGGCATGTGTGAATGTGGATATAAGTGTGGGTGAGAGGGAGAGAGAGAGAGAGAGGGGAGAGAGAGAGACTCCAGAAGGGGTCTATAAAAGGATTGGGAGGCAATGAGCAAAGTTCTGGCTTCCTTGACAGGTCCAGTTGAGGGGAGAGTGAGCATTCAGTAAAAAATCTTTTTCTATAGAGAAAAAAAGTTTAAAACTTTCTCAGTTACTTTGCCAATTGAAAGGAAATAAAATTATCCTTCTCCCCTGATCACTGTAGCTGACTGATGTTTTCCCACCTACCACACACCCACTGAATACCCCCTGATCACCCAAAATATCACTGAGTGCAATTGAACTTTTGCACAGGAAATCATAGCACAACAGAAGAGAGCAAGGAGGTCATTAATGGATTTTTTAATGTTAATAAAAAGAAATGCTTTCTGAACGATCTCCCACAGGAGAACAGTAAAACAACATCATGTGATAAGTCCCAAACAAAGACACTATTATCCAGCTGTAAGGGCAATCTACCTACTTTGTGTGATAAATTCCCTGAATAAAATAGTGCTTCCTGCTAGGCAAGCAGAGTGCATCAGGGAAGGTGGATATCCTCTTCTTGCCTTTTCTACCTTGTTTGATGTAGCCAAGACTGTGTTCCCAGTGTGATGATTGTCCTCCCTACAATACCTCAGGAGAAAATGCCTTATCTGGTGCTCATTCTCAGAATGTAATTATCTACAGTTTAGATTCTATGCTCACACTACACACTGATTGTTGAAGTCTATTATAACAAAATTTGCAATTGCTTAAGCTCTCACCTGACAAGAACATTTTCTAATTGGTCCTACGCTTACAGAAATTTGTCAACAAAAAAAAAAGTATCATTTTTCACATCACACATCAGTTGCTGCACCCAAAGGTGGGAGAAAGAAAGCTAGAAGAAGAAGAGGAAGAGAAAGGTGATGTACATCTCAAAAGAAAGACTATCATGAGGGGTTGCAGCTTTCTACCTTACAGAAGACCCTTATTTTCTGATACTCACACACCAAAAAGAGTTTCGCTCTGTGATGAATGAATGAGTTCCAGAGGGAAAAAGTACGGTCCTGAACCAGACTGAAATGGCTGCACGCAGTGCATTGTTGGAAGGAGGGGTTTGGATGGTGAAGCGAGGATTCCTTGAACTGTGAAACTGAGAACACATGGAATGCTGATTTGGCTTGAGAAGAAAGTTTGCAAAACAATAAGGACTTGGCACCAACAGAATGTACTCTTGAGATGCACAGATCCAGAAGTGTGGCTTCCTCAATTGCCATGTGATGTTGCCTACAATGCATATCTTATTTGATTGTCTTTATGTTTCACCCACCTTCACGAATTCACGATATTCAACGGTGATCAATACCTTTATTAAGAAAACAGTTAAGTTCTTATGTGTAAAGGCAGAAGAAACAAGGAGCCGTGAAAAGCCTGGCACACCCTCAGACGGGCAAGCGGTGACGTATTTCTGACCCTACCCTACCCTGCATGGCCGAGAACCACTGAGGTATTTGATACATTTCCTGACAACATGATATATGACCAATTCTTCTGCAAGCAACCTTTTATTAGTAAGGTACAAGATGATATGAACTATTCTTTTAATTGCTTGATTGCCTTTATACAATGAAAGTCCTGGAACCCTGGCAACCGGCAAAACATGTCCTTTTCTCAAGAAGTGAGAGACATGACTATAAAGAGGGGAAGATTTTCAACTCACTTTCATGACCCTTGGTTGCAGCAGAGGGCATCCATACCTTCGAGGACATCTGGCCAATGTTCGGCGAAGGACCGTCTTGTGAGTATGTAGAATGAATGTGAAATGTGAATGTGTGAGTGAAAGAAAGCTCGATACGGAAATGTGATTTTTGTATTTCATGTCTTAATAAATGTTACATGCATAGTGGTTAAACCCAGATCTGGTTTCCTATGTGTCTTCTGTTGGGATCCTATAGTCCAGGGTGGCTGAATTTCTCTCTGGGTCAAACGTACCAAAAATCTCGGTCCATGACAGCTCCAACCATATGACCATCTTACATAATCATTGCATCCTCACCTTTATGGACAAACAATGCCTTGTTCTAAGTTTTAAATCCCGTTGTTATTCAGCAAGTCGGTGAGGACTCAGGAAATCTGACCAAAGCTTGACCCTAGAACTTATGCAACAAAAAGAGTGTTAATGTGACTTGAAAAAAAGTAGTATGCTGTGATTTTCAGACACTGACTCATGATTTTTAACACATGCCAACTCTACATATTTCAAATGTGCATATCTTTTCAAAATATGTGTGGACTAAAGGGATATACAGGATTTAATATATTTAGACAGACAACAGTATTAATTACCAGGATTCTGCTTTTTCTGTGAGTCAATCAACTGAAGTATATCTGAGCAAAACTGAATGCGGCTGTTTAAAAATAGCAAAGACATATTAAATTCTGTTATACTGGTCCCAGTGGATATCTTGGGTTTTAGGCTGTCCGATCACATCTCTTGCTTTTCCCTTCATTGTTCATATTTCTAATTTATTAGCATAGTATAGTACAGACTATCTGTAAGAAGATGTTGATCCTAACTTTCCTCCTTCCCTCACTTTTAAAACAAAACATTTCTGCTTCAGTGTTTGAGGTGGCTGTTGTTGTTTTTACAATCTGGTGGAAGATTTTCATCTTGTCATGTTTTATTTTCCTTCCTCTGACATTATCTCTTAATTAAAAGAAAAGATAAATAGACAGATACAGGCAGGTGCTGTGGCTGATATGAAACATAACTGTGTTTTTGTTTTTAAAAGTCAAGTGAGATAGAGAACAGCTGAGTTTGTGAGTTAGCCAGTTTTTGTACCAAACAATATACAGCAGTAGGGTAGGATATGTGTCTGGGCAGGAGGGATGCCTTTTCAATACTGGAGTATTCTCTTCTCTTCTCCTCAACCAACAGTACTTCCCATAAAGGACCACAAGACATTATCTCTCTTTCTTCCTTGCTCTATGCTATCTGTGCCATGGGTGAGAAGGGATTTTGCATTTCATACATCATTTACTACACACAGCCATAGTTTTTTCCACTGGGGACTTCTGCCCCACTCAGCAGAACTATACCAGGCTCAAGGGCTGAGAATTTTACTCAGCTGCACATCTCAAACAGAGGGGGAGATTTTTACAGAAAACCTCCTAAGAGAAAAAGAATGTTTATGACATGAAATGATTCAAAAAGCAAGCTACTTAGTGGTATGAAGAATAGATGCTGACACATACACTAAATACTGTAATATTTCTGAAGGAAATCACATGGCTTCATCAAGAGTTTTAGCCAATGAGCTTTAAGGAAGCACCTGCAGCACAGGAATCTCTCACAACTGCATCCAGTGTCGTGTTGAATAGGTAATGATCAAGGGACATCTATCTTGAGGGTATGTCCAAAGTTCCTGTCTTAGTGTGTTCACAGTAGCAAAATTGGGCTTACTGTTATTGTTGTGTTGTATATAAAATAGTCCACATTTTACACCCAGCACACAGGGTGAACTGGGAACCCTATGGACATGTTACATTCTGCTCTAAATAAAACAGGGATTTCTCAAAATTAAAATATTTAATACCCATGGGTCACAGGCTGCTCGAGTCATCTCACATATTACACAACAACACATCTGGGTTGGACCTTGACCATACACTCAATATTGGGGGATGGGATGCCTTTTTCTAGTTGGAGAGGATTATGCTGACAATCAACAGAATGGAACTCAAAATGCACAGGAATATCCTACTTCGAGCCACTCCGGGGCCCAATGTGGGGCAAAAAGTGGGATATGAATGAAGATAATAATAATACATCTGGCAACTGGACCTGACATGTTTATCCCTAAAAGACACGCATTTCATTAATTCACATGCATTCATGCACAGAGAATTACACCCACACACAGACATGTATACATACATCCATTCTCTCCCTTCCCTGCCATCCTCTCTCACTCTCTTTGACCCTTTTCGCACACCGTTTCTAAAGCAAGAGGGCCCCTTGAGTGTCGTGTAAATGGGAGGAGTGGTCTGCATGACTCACTCCCATTTATGCGACACTCAAGGGCCTGACACGGACCGCGCATGCACCTTTTCATTTTCAGCTTAAAGTCGAAAATGGTGCACAGTCACACAATGCTCCCGGGGCGTCCGCGCACTTCCCTGGTGTGCGGTGCATCAGGAGCCGGGCCGGTCACGCTTCCTACCTCAGCGCTAGCCTGCAATTCCCAGGTTGCGCTGCAGTAGGAAGGGGAGGGGCGTGGAAGCTGCTGCAGAACTCAAACAGCAGGGAAGTGGCAGCATTCCTGCTGAGGCTTCTCGCACAAGTGCTGCCCCCCACCTCCGTGAAAAAGTAAGGTGCGAAAACGACCTTTGTCATGATGCAGCCTTCAACACAGAGAAGGCTCTGCCATACAACATCCTTCTTTGAAGGAAAGGGCTGGAAAGAGCTTCATCTGCCCCTCACAGAATGCTTGGACCAGAGCTTGGAGGACTATGTTCTAAGTGTGCCAGACCATAGGCAAAGGGTTGAAGGAGGGTGTCCCTTATAGCAATAGCCCTGGAGGAGGCTTGCAAACCGAATTAGGCCTACAGGCTGAAAATGCCCCAAGACTGTTGTACAGAAACAATATTCAATCACAGCTCCCCAACGATTGTACTTACATAAATCTTGTCAACACAGATGCTTTACAATTTATGTGTACATTAAAATACCTGATATGTCTACCAAAACTTTCAAGTCTGAAGCAATCCCAAATGGTGCTTAAGTCCTAACCCTACAAGTTATAACACAGTTTTTGGCCTCCAAAACCAGCAAATAATTTTAGATTCAAGAAATGCATTCCAAGTGTATAAATTTTCTTTTACAATATGATCAAAAGTAAAGCTGTCACATTGGGAGGAAAAAAATCTGGCATTTCAGAATGCACAACAATTACTCACACAAGTGCATAGCACAAGAAGGTGGTGAGAAAGGAGAGAAGAGAGAAAGTCAACCAAGACAGAAGGGTAATCCAACAGAAAGTATTAACAGGAGTGATTAACAAGAGTGTTTGCTTTCCTAGAAAAGGCATCTGGGTCTGAACCTATTCTATCAGAAATATAAGGAAGTTTCTCAAGCCACCGAAAGATGTCAACTTCTCTATTTACCAAATAAACATAAGCATAAGAATGCTAATATTTGTACAACATAACCAGATGTCTTGCTGAATTTTTACAAACTGACAGTTAAAGAAATTCGAAGCTCTTACATTTACCTGTGCATTGTTGAAAAGAATGCTGCATTCCTTTGTGGGTAGCTCAGCACTGGAAAGAGGCTGGGAAAAAAGAATAAAAGCATATTGTTAAGATTCAGGTAAGAAAAGATTTGAACTCTAGATTGAGGCCATGAAACCACAAACAGTGCATAATCAAATCTCAGAAATGTTATTTTTCAACTCCCGTTTTTAGTGGCCATGTTGCTTGAGGAAGCCCTGTTGCCTGGGGAGTCCAGAAAACTAACATTTCCGAGTTCTGCAAATAGCTCAGTGGCAAACCACATTGCATGCGTGCAAAAAGTCCCAAATACTCTCCCTATTTATACTTAAAAGGAACATGTAGAAGCTAGAAATACATTTATCCAACAAAGATTCTGGATAGCTGTTGCTAATTTGAGTAAAGTGAATGCTCTAGTCCTATTATGTACAATGGCGTAGTAAAATGACATCCTTTATATCAAAGTTTGCTTTTTGGATTTTTTAAAAAATATATTCAAGCTGCAGTTGGTTGAATCTGTGCATAACAAATCTCTGTATATGGAGGCTCAATTGTACACAATACTGGTCTAAATGGAGCCAACTTGTATCACTATAAGATAGCTTTATGAGCATAGACTTCATGGGCCCAAGTGAAATCAGTTAAATTTCAGGCACTTCAGGACTCCATCTCTAGAGTTCTGCTGACAGAATGCTAAAATGAATTAAGGCACATACAATTCCATAGGAAATTTAAATCAGAATCAATTTTCCAGACCAAACCTCAGTTAGTAAAAACAACACTACGGACGACTTAAGTGTGCACCAGTGAAAAATATGCCACAGAAAAATATTCACATTTTGACTATGAAGCTATCCTAAGCCTTGGTTAAGGATGTAGAGATCCCCTCAGTTTCATTATTATGGCATTTCTCTGAATCCTGTTTACTCATCTAATTTTTGGTTTTTATCAGGTTGGAAAACTTTTATTATATCTTCCATAGGGGGAATATGTCTGTGTAGGTGTGTGTATTTATTATTGTACTGTGGCTTCAAGACATGTTTGACATTTGGTGACTCGCAGTGGTTCTCAACCTGTGGGTCCCTAGATGTTTTTGGACTTCAGCTCCCAGAAGCCCTGAGCCTTGACCATAGTGGCTGGGGCTTCTGTGAGCTGAAGTCCACAAACATCTGGGGACCCACAGGTTAGAACCACTACCAAAGGAACCTAATCATGGGATTTTCTTGGCAATATTAGTTAATGAGGTCTGCCATGGTCTTTCTCTGAGGCTGAAAGTGTGTAACTTCCCCAAGGTCACCCATCTGTGGATATTCTTGTCTGAGTGGGGATTCAAACCCCAGTCTCAGGCCATTTCCGTACTACACTATTATAGTGCTATTATTCTACTTTCAACATTCTGTGGAATTCTGGGGTTTGTAGTTACTGAGGTCAAAGAGCTCTCAGTTCTGAGAATTCTAAATGCCCTCCCTAAACTGTAAACCCCAAGATTCCTTAGGATGTTGAAAGTGGAATAGCAGCACTATTACAGTGTTGTATGGAAATGGCCTCAGAGTACTAGATCAGCATTCAAGCCTCTACACTACAATGCTCCCAGCTTTCCTGTATGTTGTGTATACACTTGTACAGTGTATACATTTTCCCACTCACCGAATCTGTGCATATTTTTCAGTTGCACGAACGTTTAGTCATCCATATTTTCAAAATATATTCATATTTTTGTGCAGTTTGATTTCTCTGATTCATAATTTAAGCCTTGCAAATGTGTGAATTTTCAATGCAAAGTGTGCTTTGCTTTGCTTTGCAACAAGTAATTTGGAGGCACAAGACTGGTATTTTGACAGAAATTCTCATCTCTAGCTTTGCTTTTCCAGCCTGTGTTTAAAGACCATGCAGTTCCTTCATACTTCTACAGACTTCCTTGAACTAAATGCAGGATTTATTAGTAGGGTTAGGGAAGTGGAATACAAGAAGAGAAGACCTGTTAAGAAAGCATACAATTTTGTAACACCATAAAAACTAACAAATTTAGTTGCCCTAGAAAAGCCTGCTGTTCTATCTATTTCCCTTTCGCAGAAGGATATATTCACCTTTTCAATATTAAATATCATATTTTTGCACAATGTGTGGTTCTTGAGAATACAATGTTTTACAGTACAATACTGTTCATATCTACTCATGCAACCCATAGAGCTAAGTGTGTAGCCCCCACAGGTATTTTCAATTGCTCCAAAATAACCTCTAGGGGATGTGGAAGGCATTTCCATCATGCTTAGAGGGTCCCTTCTGCCCTCAGGGGTCAAAAATAGTTTACATTTTTTTTCAATCATTTTTTGTCCAAAATGCCCTGAAGGTCTTGTAGAGGGCATTTTTATCACATCTTTGGAGGCCTCCTGGGCCAAATTAGGCACAGGATAGGTCTTCTTTGAAACAGGAAGTGACTTCTGCACCTAAAATGGTCCAGAAAGGGCCAAAAGGATGATGAGAATGACATGTTCTAAAGGGTATTTTAGGGCCTCTGGGGACTAAAACTGATTATTATGTGGGACTGAGTGCCAAAGGGGAACTGAGGTCTCCTGTGGGGAGGGCTAATATAGCTCCTAGGCATCCACAATTGTCCACTTTTGCTTTCCCCAGTGATGGCTTTCTGTAATGTAAAGCTACCTGTGGGTGCCATACAATGGCTAAGATCCTATTGCAATTTGAGTGTAGTAATAATATACACCAGCATACTTATGCTGGTTCCCACGCCTGCACACTGGTTGCAAAAAGTACAGATGGCCTTGAGCTCATTTATTGTGCATGTGCATAACTCCCCATGCTGCCAAGTCCAGAGAGGTATATGTGTGTACACTTATGCAAGCTCTAAGAAAATGCTACTGCTAGCAAAACTATTTTTAAGTTGTGTAGTGACCCAAGAGGATTCCAGACAGAGTATTTAGGAGGGCAGTCTGAGTTCACAGTATTATAATACTTATGCTGGAATAAATCTTATCCTGCCCAATGGGCTGGATCCTAATTTACTCTTACTTAGAGTTGGTCCATTGAAATAAATGGGATTTAAAGTATTCATTGACAATTTCAGTGTGATTACTTTAAGTATAATTGAATCTGACACAAAGGGATTTATAAATAGGTCTAATTCCTAAAAGATTTGTTTAGTATAGTTCTACAAGACTATGAATAGTTTCAATATCATCACTTAATACACTGAGAATTTATTATACAATGCAATTTATCCGCCATTTGAAAAAAAATGCAGCATAGGTTTTAAATCTTTGGTTGTTGTTGGGTTTCTCAGCATTATGCTAGAGACTCCAGCTTATTATACTTTTATACCAGTTTTCCTTCAAGGACTTCAGAATGCAGTGAATAATTTCATCCCATTTTATCTTGACAGAAATCCTGTGAGGTAAATTAAGCCAAAAAGGTGTGACTGACCTGACGTCACCCAAAGAAATTCATGCCTAAATGGAGATTTAAACCCAGAACTTATCCAATACATTGCACTGCTTCTCCTTCTGCAGGTATATCTTTCTAGACATGGCAGAGTTACAGGATTAGATGAAAGTAACCGCAGACTACTTTCCTGTCATATCTTTACAAGTTAAGAAACCAAGGATAACAGCAGTTACTGAAAGAACAATAATGATAAAATGTGTGGTAGATGGTGCTACTGGTTTCTCCTGTTCCCATCCAAATAATCTTTCACCTAGTAGGATATGGAGGTAAGTGTGAAATTACTGTAATTTCTGATGAGTCAGAGTTAGAAAAGCAAGATAAATAAGTTGGATTTAAAATTGCAGTGGAGTGTGGACTGTGAAAACCAATAATGAGAATAATTAACTGATGTGACACTTTGTGACACTGTTATTCTGAATCAAAAGCCCTTTAAAAATATATGCTTAAAAACTATCACACTTAAAAATGCATGCAAGATTGTAGCTTTGGTAAGCAAACACGTAAGATTACATCAATAAAAATAAATGTAACTAGTCTCACCAGAACTACAGTTTTACACGTGAACTAACCAAGCCAAATATCTTTACAGAGTAGAGTTAGTCTAATTTCAGTGCCTTCAATTTTAAACACACTGAAACTAGTGAGACTTAATCTTGCACAGAAGAAGAGAAATACTTGTTTACCACTATTGCTTGGTAGGAGGTCTGGGGACAGGCTGGAGATTGCTACCTCCTTTCCTGATTCCACTTAAGCAGATCTATCTCTTTAGACTTTTCCCTCCAAGCAGTACACTATAAATATCAGTCCCCTTAGTATGCATGCAAACAAGCTGGCAAAACACTAAATTGACTCACTTGATTAGTTTTTGTCAGTTACAATGCACATTTATCCATAAATGCAACCTCTGCAAGATCAATATGTTTATTGAGTTCATTTTTCAATAAAGTTTGAGATGTTTTCAATTAATAACCTGAAACATTGGCTATAAAAACTACTCATCCAGCACGCTTTCCAAACTCATGGATGGATTCACATGCACAGAGATATCACAGTGGAGAATGAGATACAGAGCCATTTTACTTTGATATCATCCCCACTCATGACAGTACAGAAGAAAGCACCAGCTTATATTTGGGGGGAATATTAAACTTTGCCAATTAGCTCTGTGCCTACTGCTGTATTTAGTTACAAATGTGGGAATGTGGGGCTCGGGCTCTTCCTCCTCCTCCCTCTCCTCCTCCTTTTTGCCAAAAAGGACTTTGTGGTTTGATTTTTATGAGATATTTGTATCACTGATACAAGTGTAACTACACCAGTGTAGGTAGTGAAGGCAGGAGAGAAAAGGCAATAGAAACAGCAGCCATAAAGAAAGGATCGCACTCAGAAACAGTACATCTTGTCTTCTTTCCTTCATTATTGCTGTTTTTATTATATTTCTGGGGGAAAAAATAGACACCACAAATGTAGTGTGATAACAGGATTTTGACCTAAGAGACTTATTTACACAGTTATTTATTTACAAGTACATAGGCATATGTTGTTACTTAAAAGAAGACTATTCTAAATGGTGCAAGGTTTCCCAACTGAAACAGCTGCAGACTATTTAGTGCTTATCTAGTTCCTCACTCACAGTCTCAGCCAAATTGCCAGCAGCTACCTAGTTTCCCCCCTCACAGAATTCACTTTTACAAAACAAAATACAGAATGAGTCATGCCCATTATGGTATTCCATCATGTTTGAAAATGTGCATTAAATATCCCTCATAATTTATGGAACAACTAGTTTGTGTATTTGGTTCCTCGGAATACACATATGCATTTTGTCGTTGTTCTTATTTGAGACAGCAGTGACATTTCCTATTTGTATGACTTCTGTATTTTTCTTGCCATGTAAGGGACAAACTGTCCCTTGGTTCATAGGTTTCTGCATTACTATCAGTCTCAATTCTGTTAGGGAATCAGTCCAGTGCAATGGAATTGATAGTTGTTGTTTTTTAAAAAAAATTAAAATACAAATGTACTTTAGTATAGTTGGTTCAAACTAGGAACATACTACTCAGAATACATTGTTGTTTTTCCAGTACATGCTCACTGTTTGCAAAGGTGGAAATAACTTTTTCTAAACACAGCTTTTGTATCTCTTTTTAGATTTCAGGGGCTTCAGATTTCAAATTTGGGAATAAGATGAAGATGTAGATAAAAAAATAAATATGTGGAACCGCATCAACCTTCAAAGCATCTGTTAGGTAGAACCAACAGAAAGAAAACAGTTTTACTCAAATAAACAGTTTTCCAAAGCCACAAGTTGAGTAGCAAGCCAGGAAATATGTCATCAATATTCTATATACTATGTAAGCATGCAGATTAATAAACTGAAAATTGTTTTGTGTATTTTGTTAGAGACGGAAGCTGTTAAGCTGCCCCATTAAATCAGTTTTATCAGAAGACGAATCAAGCAAGCCTTTAATTGATTAACTGGTAAGACCCAATTGCTATCAAAAGGCTGATTGTTAATGTCAAAATTGTTTGGTGTTCAAGTTTATCATAATTTTGGGGTGACAATGTTTTTGATATCTAAATCGCTGCATGGTAGTAATAAGGATATGGAGGAACTTCCCAAGACTTCTTCAAATCACAATCGTGTAATGTTAACTTTTAGAAAAACAGGCATCACCAATTTACCTGGAGAGTAAATGATGCATTGTTAAAAAATTTAGAAATTTTGAATAAGGCTAAAAAGACCATTTTTTTTTTTAAGACAATCTGAACAGGTCACTGACATTAGGGTGGTCTGGGACATGAGTAAAGTGGTTGTGAGAAGGGTTCTTTTAACAATAGAACACAGAATTTAAAAGGAAGACAGCAGAGGAATCACAGTATTTTGGATAAAATCAAGATAAAAAGAAGAATTTATGAAGAACTAAGCTATCATTGCTGAAGGAAATAAAAATTTTACAAAAACAAATTCCTATGAGCACAGTTCAATTTGTCTCAAGAAACTGAGAGAAAGATGAGATATGCCAAACAAAAACAACTTGAGTTTGCAAACAAACCAGGAAAATGGCTTGCCTCTAAATTAAAATAAAATAGAAAGAAGAAACTGATTGTGAAGATTCGAGGCGGTAAGGAACTAACAACAGATAATGGCAAGATAAAAAAATATGTTTTTTAAAAAAGTTCTTCCCTCTATAAAGAACAACATGTCTCAATGGAGAAGACTGAAAAGTATTTGAGTCTACAGAATTTCCCTGTGATTTCAGACAACCAGAGAAGAATAGTTAATGATATTGTAACAGTGGTAGAAATGACAGAGCACCTTAAGAAGGTTAAGGCAGGGAAAGCCCTGCCTTCTGACAATTTATTATAAAAGTTCGGAGGAGGAGTTGTTTCTGCGATTTCAAAAACTGACAAATTCAATTTTGACTGCATGAAAGATTCCAGGTAGTTGGCACAATGCTAACAAAACTTTGATTCCAAAAGAAGAATGAGATATGACAGAGCCGAAGAACTATAGGACTATTTCTCTTTTGAATAATGATAATAAGATTTTTACATTAATTTTGGCAGAAAAGATGAGGAAGATTCTTGAGAAGCAATAAATGAAGATCAATGTGGCTTTCTGCCAAAGAGATTGATGTGGGAGAATTCAAGATGTGTGATAGATATTTTAGAATACTTAGAAGCTCATAATGAATAACAAGTAACCGCATTCTCTTCAGATGTGGAAAAAGCTTTTGATAAAGTGAATTGGTCATTCATGGTTGATGGTTTCACTTTAGCTTAGCTTTTTTTTGTTTCTTTGTTTTAGGTTAGTTAGCTTTTTATTGTTTGTTTTGGAAAGTAATTGTGTGTCTGTTTGTTGAGGGAGAGGATTAATTCCTGTATGTGTTGTTTTCTGCATTTAATTTTTGTGTTTAATAAAACTGTTTTTAAAAAATGGGGGGTGGGTAACAGTAAGCCAAAAAGAAATATTAAGAATCACCTTTCCTTACAGTAATGAGAGAGATTTATTGATTAAAATGCATCTCTGTTGTTGGATAAAATTGATCGATCAATTGATTGATTACTCTGGGAATCAAAAGGAAGTATGTTTGGCCTCTGTGATCAACCAACGGGTACTCAAAAGCAGCACCTCAAGAGGAACATCATAGCAAGGGAAAAAGTAACTTTTTTTCCATCCATCAGTCAGAGGAACAGCTACAGAGCTTTGTTTTGCATCCGTGAAGAAAAGTACATTGCTTTATACTTTGAAACTGAAATACTGAATGAGAACACCTTCTTTCTTTTTCGATGTTTTTGTGAGCATTTGGGAGTCTAGGCACATTACACTGTTATAGTGCTATTATTCCACTTTCAACTGGGGTTTCTACTTGGGTTTGTAGTTTAGGGAGGGGCATTAAGAAATCTCAGCCAGAAAGCTCTTTGGCTTCAGTAAACTACCAACTCCAAAATTCCACAAGATGTTGAAACTGGAATAGTAGCACTAAAACAGTGTAGGGCAGAAATGGCCTCTAATATTATTGCAGCTATCTTAAGAACTAAATAATTTTGAAACATGGTCATTTAATCTACATAAGTATCAATGGAATCTGCTTTCTTACCACACCTAAAACATTAATAAGATTCCATTTAAGCCCCTAAAGACTTGTCAGGTAATCGTTATTCCACTAGGTACAATACCATTACTGATTATTATAGTTATTGTTAATTGCTGTGAAATTCACTTTGACTTATGGCAACCTTATAAACAAGGGACCGCCAAGTCACCCTTTTATAATATCCCTGTTCAGGTCTTGCAGACTCAGAGTTGCTGAACGGTTGTGTTTAGGACTCTAAATCTGTCACCTGTTGTTTCCTATCTGTCCTTAAATGTTTGAAGAGTTTAATCTGTCATCCATTGAGGCTTCTCTTTCTTTTGGAGTGCAGATAGTGTCTTTTTGGTATCCTTCCCTGACAATATTGCTGCCTTTGGTTCAGAGTTCTCCTGACTCCTAATTAATTAAGCTTAATAGTGCAAATCTATGTTTACATGGTCTTTAAACGGGGGGGTCATTTTTTCTTCATGCACCTGCCTGGCAGGCTGCAGCAGAGTTCCTACTATGCCCAAAGTGATGTGATCTTACTTCCATCCACCATTTGGGCTGGTTTTTAATTGATTTTTCCCAGTTGTCTCTTTGGGGGAGATTTCAGGGCTTGCAGATCTAGTGGAGTAAGCCGTTTTCTTTTTAGACAGTTTTGAAGAGAAGTGGTTACTTTGCAGGCCAAAAAATCCCACTCCAAAATTCAGCCTGAAAAAAATTTTGAGGGAGTATGGAAGGTTTGAGAAGCTTTGGGCAATCCCTCAGTCCACATTAAGGGATCCCAGAGCTGCAAACAGATTGTAGGATTCTCTTCTCCCACCCCTGATCTACAGGGATGTTCTTCAGGTTATATTCTGGCATACTGATGAATTTAATATTCTCCTTTAGCTTTGCTGTAATTTTTGATGCTAGCAGTTCCTGGTCTGTGCCACAGCCTGTTCCTACTCTTGTTTTTGCAGAGAGAATGTATCTTCTCCATCTTTTGAATCCAATTCTGTAGTTTAGTTGATTTCTACACTGGCCATCAGGTGACATCCATGTATATAGTGATCTCTTTGGTTGTCTGAAGAAGGTATTTGAAATTAACAACTGTTAGCCTCACAAAATCCAATCAGACATTTCTCCTTTTTCATTCCAATAGCCTATGATTACCAACATGTCCTGTTTTGGTGTCTGATCACTTTTTTTCCTGGACTCCAACATAGACTCTTTCAGTTTCTTCCTCTTTTGCCTCTGTGACTGTAGCATAAACTTGAATTATATTATATCATAGAATCATAGAAATGTAGAGTTGGAAGAGACCACATGGGCCATCCAGTCCAACCCCCTGCCATGCAGGAACACCCTCAAAGCACTCTCGACAGATGGCCATCCAGCCTCTGCTTAAAAACCTCCAAGGAAGGAGACTCCACTACACTCCGAGGCAGCATATTCCACTGCCGGACAGCCCTGATTGTCAGGAGGTTCTTCCTGAGGTTCAGGTGGAATCTCCTTTCCTGCAGCTTGAATCCATTGCTCCTTGTCCTGGTCTCTGGAGCAGCAGAAAATAAGCCCTCTCCTTCCTCTACATGGCATCCCTTCAAATATTTAAACATGGCTATCATGTCCCCTCTTAACCTTCTCTTCTGCAGACTAAACATACCCAGCTCTCTAAGTCTATCCTCATAGGGCATAGCTTCCAGGCCTTTCACCATTTTGGTCGCCCTCCTCTGGACTTGCTCCAGCTTGACCATGTCCTTCTTGAATTGGGGTGCCCAGAACTGGACACAGTATTCAAGATGAGGTCTAACCAAAGCAGAGTAGATTGGTACCAGTACCTCCCTCAATCTAGACACCATACTCCTATTGATGCAGCCGAGAATTGCACTGGCCTTCTTGGCTGCCGCATCACACTGCTGACTCATGTTCAGCTTGTGGTCTATGAAGACTCCTAGATCCCTTTCGCACGTACTGCTATCCAGCCACGTGTCCCCTGTCCTATATTTCTGTATTCCATTTTTTCTACCTAAGTGTAGGACCTTACACTTCTCTCTGTTGAATTTCATTTTGTTAGCCTTGGTCCAGCTCTCCAATCTGTCCAGGTCATATTGAATTTTGATCCTGTCCTCTGGCTTATTAGCAACCCCTCCCAATTTGGTGTCATCTGCAAAATTTGATGAGCATGCCCTCTATTCCTTCATCCAAGTCGTTGATGAAGATATTGAACAGCACTGGGCCCAGGACAGAACCCTGTGGCACCCCGCTAGTCACTTCTCTCCAGGATGAAAAGCAGCCATTCGTGATCACCCTTTGGGTTCGGTCGGTCCACCAATTACAAATCCAACTAACAGTAGCCCTGTCCAGCCTGCATTTTACTAGGTTCTTTGCAAGGATGTCATGGGGAACTTTGTCAAAGGTCTTACTGAAATAGAGATATGCTACATCCACAGCATTCCCTTCATCTATCAAACTAGTAACTCTATCATAAAAAGAGGTAAGATTAGTCTGGCATGACTTATTTTTGAGACATCCATGTTGACTTCTCATGATTACCGCATTGCTTTCTAAGTGCCTAGAAACTGACTGCTTAATGATCTGCTCCAGGATCTTTCCGGGTACTGATATCAGGCTGACTGGGCGATAATTATTTGGGTCCTCTTTTTTTCCCTTCTTGAAGATGGGGACAACATTTGACCTCTTCCAGTCTGCTGGAATTTCTCCTGTCCTCCAAGATTTCTCAAAGATTATAGCAGGTGGTTCCAAAATGACCTCTGTCAGTTCTTTTAATATCCTAGGCTGCAATGGGTTATATCCCCTTTCGTTAAGTCTCTCCTCACTATTAATGTCACCTTATTTCTTCCTTGATTTTCATTTCCTGAGTAAACACTGTGTAATTATCTGCCCAAAAATGTCTAATTCCTATTCACTATAGCTCACTCACCCTGAGTGCTGCAACACTTATACATCTAATTTCCTATTTTACAAAGTCTAGCTTCCCATGATTCATTTTTCTCACATTGCACATTCCTATAATAGGTGTTGTGCAGCTCTGGACTTTCCTTTCACCTCTGAGCAAATCAGGCTTGTGAGTCAAGCTTCCTCATAAGACACAGCGTTAATCATACATGTTGGAATGTCTCATCACAGGATTTTCATAGTAACGAACTTTCAAATGTGATTTACCAGTGCCTCCTTTTGTGTAGCACTAACAAGCATTAGCTACAGGACTCCTGCCATGGCCTCTGAGAGATCCCTGGCTGTTGCTGCTATCCATTAACTGTTTGGCACATTTAGTCTTGATCCTCAGCAACCCATACCAGCAGGAGTGCTATCATCAGCATAGCCCTTTGCCTTGCAGGAGCATGCAATTACATCATGGAAAGGTAAACATCCACAAAAACTGATAAATTCTCATATTGCTAATATTCATTTCCATGGGGTTTTGAAAAGTACCTTTATCTTTTGTCCCTTGAAACTTAGAATTCACTTAAAGTTAACTAACTTCATGAAAACAACTGCTACTTCAAAATAATTCTACAAGTCCATATGTGTATGTCTTACTATCTCTATGTAGCTGTCTGAACACTATGTGTACACATTATACAACTACCATAATTTAAGAATTTTAATTTAAAATTGGCTTTTAAGCTGTCTAAATAGACCAAAGAAAAACAAACAAACAAACAAACAAAACCCCTCAGTCTTCACTGCTGGGTCAAGATTTAATTACAAGCACAAGTTATCCAAGGGACTGGAGCATTTTAAGGAATTATTCTATCTTACAAGCAAACAGCCACAAGTATTATACATCTGGGAAAAAACTGGAGTTTCTCCTTGGGATTCAGGTTGCTCCATTCATGCCATCCATAATAAAGAGATGATGACACATACTGATAAAAATTGCTGCCCTTGCAGGATGCTGGTGGTAATAAAGATTGATTTCCTTCTTCTTCTTTGCTGTTTTTTTTAATATATAAAGCAAATGGGCAAGTATATATTAAGCATTAGTTCCCTATAAAAAGTCACATAAATCCAATTTGAAGTTCTGTTTTATTTATACATTGGAGCATACAATGCTTCTTATATGTAACACAATCAGCTCATCTACCAACCAACAGACAATTCAAAACACCATTTTTCCCAAAGAACACAGAAGAAAACATACAGGTCAGATTTCAAATGTAGGTCTATCTTAAACTATGGGTAACCATTCCTGACTCTAACTTAGGACGAGAGATTATCTAGTCCAGAGTCCTAAACCTTGAGGTACAAAGAATTTATTGGCTCAGGTTTAAGTTGAATACTTGCAAAACATGATCACACTACTTTTTTGAATTCCATGTAGCACCCCACCATCACCAAGGTGGCAATTCTGGGGATTGTCTGTCAAAAAAAATATTACTTCCAAGTTATAGAGATGTAAGATTATGCTCTTACTATTGACAATAGGCCTACCCAACCTAGATAACTTCATAGTCTGGCTGCCAATTTTAAGTGGCAGTGTTACACATGATTATTTCCTTCAGTACCTGAATAGGAATCCAAAACAATCGATCTCACTGGGATACTAACTGTACTTGATCTGAGCCTCAAGCCTGACGTAAAAAGTAGAGAAGGCAATCTTCTCCTTAAGGAAATATGTTGTTGTGTGCCTTCAAGTCATTTTTGACTTACAGAGACCTTAAACTGAGTTTATCATGGGGTTTTCTTGGCACGATTTGTTCAGAAGGGGTTTGTCTTTGCCTTCCTCTGAGGCTGAGAGTATGATTTGCCTAAGGTCACCCAGAGGGTTTCCATGGCCAAGTGGGTTTTCAAACCCTGGTCTCCAGTCCAATATTCAAGCCGCTATACCACACTAGCTCTCAGGAAATGACTTAACCTTAATACTTCTGGGTCGCAAATCAAGTACAGCCAAACATACTGCCTGCCTAATGTTGATCTCTTGGAAGTTTCCAAGCTAACGTGGAACAAGTTTCTAGAGACAGTACATGTGATATCACAGGCACCTGCAATTTCAGGGCAATCATTTCAGACAGACAGTCTTTTGATTTTGTCTTAATATACACCCTTCTGCTTTGACTTCTGTTTTTTTTTTTAACAGTTAAAAGCATCTAAAATCTAAGTTCATTAGTTATTAAGAAGAACTTATTTTTAAGAGGAAGAGAAACAAATTAAAGATTGCTTGTACCTGATTTAATAAATACATTCAGATGCTTTTAGGGCACCTTGTATTCTTGTTTTTTTACATAAAACACCATGCCCATTATTGTATATGGAATATTTACAAGAAACAGAGAAA
The DNA here is from genome assembly GCA_948472985.1 of Iguana delicatissima. Classification (NCBI taxonomy): domain Eukaryota; kingdom Metazoa; phylum Chordata; class Lepidosauria; order Squamata; family Iguanidae; genus Iguana; species Iguana delicatissima. The sequence continues at coordinate 126,901 of CAOKZL010002295.1, read as the reverse complement.
GAAGTTTGTTGATCCTGCTGTTGTTGATTTTGATGAAAACAGAGAAGCATCAGTGTAAACATAAACCTTTAAAAGAATAAACACCAGGTGATATTAATTTATAGCAAATATTTTCTTATGCTCTTCTTATATTTTCTTATGCTCTTTAACTCTTAAACTGGTATGAAAGCAAAGGCAAAGGCAACAATCTATACAACAGGAAAGGGATTAGTATATTTAGGCTAGAACGTGCCCTTTATTTATGTGTCATGCCCAAGGTCACCCAGTGTGTTTCCACGGATGAACAAGGAATCAAACCCTGGTCACCAAGGTCAGAATCAACATTCAAACCACTACACCACACTGGGTCTCAGTTTTATTTATGCTGTAAGGTTAAGATTATCATTCATATAGGTAAATAAAATCATTAGAGAGATAGCTCCAGCATGAAGCTGCTGAGGAGGGCTCCCAGAGTGAAAACTGGAGAAGGTTCCTATATATTTAATGGTAGTGTAGAATTTCAGCAGATGTCGCCTGTCACCTGGTTGCATGACAAAGCAACACAAGCTGAAATTTCCTCTTCTACACAAACATTAAGGAGTCATTTCCAGTTTTCAATCTGAAAACCCTACTGCTGAGCCAGAATTCATCACTAAATTTAACAGAATACAAACCCATTTTGGAATATACCTCCCCACAAGAGATGCAAATTGTCCTTCTTTTGCTAAGCTATCTTTCCTAGTTGCTACTGGAAATGGATCACTCTGTTTTTATCTTTTATATATTTGGGCTTTACATAGACAGACGTTACATGTACTATTTTCTACATCATATCCCAGAGTTTTTTAACCACATTTTTGTGGTGTGTGTGCGTGTCTGTAAACCCACAAGCTTTGGACAGCACATAAGGTACCTGCTACTCACAATAATTGTGTTAAAAGTTAATGACCTCTTTGCCATTTTTGCTACAATTACAAACAGCCTGCCAATGGCATTACATTTCCATGGTGGTACGATTGTGTGTTCCTGTAGGGCAAGAGGTTATGCTGACAACAGTGGCTCTGCTAGTAGGGTCTCCCATGTCAGGCAGGCTTTTGCTGGGGAGCCAGACTAAATGTGTCAAACAACTACTGGCAGGGCACTGGCAGTGGATCTCTTAGAGACACTGTTAGCCCTAGCTAACACTGTGCAGAATGAGGCAAACTATTTCTGAAGCATTCTACCTTGAAAATTCTATGATCAGAGGGTCCAAAATAAAACAAGAGATAGTGCCTGAAGATGAGATTCCTAGGTTGGATGGCATTCCACAAACTACTGGGGTACCACAGAGGACAATTCCAAGTAGCTATGTGGTTAATTACGCAACTAGATTCAAGCTGAAAGGATGTTCAGCTATTGATGTGCTCAAAGGTGAAAGCAAAATCCAAAGGTGCAGAACATATATTATAGGAACATGGAATGTTATAGGAACATGGAATGTGAGAAGCAGGAATCAGCGGAAGCCAAATATAGTAAAACAAGAAATGGAATGTATGAACACTTTAATACTTGGGGTAAATGAGCTAAAATGGACAGGAACGGGACATTTTAAGTCAGATAACATTTTGACATTTTGAGTCAGACACAGTGTTTCACTCAAGAAATGAAAATCTAGGAAAAAATGGGATGGCATTAATAGTGAAAAGAGATTTGGAAAAGCAGTGAAAGGATATAATGCAAGGTCTTGACTGAATAAAATCAACAAGATTTACAGGAAAACCCATCAAGCTAACCACAATCTGACTTTATACTCCAACTACTGAAGCAGAAGAAGAAGAACCTGAAAGATTCTATGCTGGAAGCCAGGAGGAAATTGATAACACACCAAAATTTAATGTTTAGGTGACAGGAATGCAAAAGTGGGAAACAAAGAATTAAGGACTATAGCAAAATTTGGCCTAGCATCAAGAAATAAAGCAGGAAAGAAACTGAGTTAATTTTGTGAGGCCAATAGTTTGTTCATCACAAACATATTCTTCAAGCAACCAAAGATGTGACTGAATACATGGACATCACCTGATGACCAATATAGAAACTGAATAGATTACAAAACTGGAAGTAGAAGATGGAGATTCTCACTGCAAAAACAAGATCATGGGCAGATTGTGGTGTGGACCACGAACTGTTAATATCAACAATTAGAGTAGAGCTAAAATGAACACTATACAACCTTGTGAGTTTAATCCTGCTGGGCTCCAGGTCTTCCTTGGATATATCTGTCATTGGATATATCTGTCATCAGGAGCCCTGGTAGCACAGTGGTTAGATGCTGGTGCTGCAGAAGGAAGAACCACTTGAAGATTAACCTACATTTTTAGAAAATAAAGTGGAAGCTGCATTCAAAGTATCTGTGAGAAATAAATCATCAGGAACAGATAGCATACCAATAGAGCCACTTCAAGCTACAAAGACAGAATATACTTCAGTTCTAAATAAAATCTGTCAACAATTATGGAAAATAAAACAATGGACCACAGGTTGGAAATGCTCAATATACATTCCAATCCAATAGAAAGGGACACCAGGACAAGACCATTTCATTAATTTCCCATGAAAGCAAAATGATGCTCATAACGATACAACAAAGACTTCTAAATGTATGGAGCAAAAAACGTCAAATGTCCAAGCTAGATTCAGGACAGGAAGAAACACTAGGCATCAGACTGAAAATATACATTGAATAATGGATCGAACCAAAAAACGTCAGAAGAAAATCAGCCTGTGCTTTACCTTTTATATTGTGTAGATCATGAGAAACCATGGATTGCTTTTTAAAATTGAGTGTGCCACAACATTTGATTGTCCTGATGAGTAACCTGTACTCAGGACAAGAGACTCCAGACAGGACAGAACATGGAGAAACAGAATAGTTTCCAATTGACAAAGGAGTCAGGCAAGGTTGCATTTTATCACCCTATCTTTTCAATTTGCACACTGAACGTATCGTATGTAAAGCAGAGATAGACTCTGAGGAAGGACGTATGAAAATGACTAAATGACAAAACTGAGGCTGTGGACATATTATAAGAAGACATGACTCACTAGAAAAGACAATAATGCTTGGTAAGGTAGAAAGCAGTGGGAACAGAATAAGAATGCATTACAGATGGATACCCTCAATCCAGGAAGCCACAGCCCTGAGCCTGCAAATTCTGAGCAGGTTGTTGATTACAGGCTGACATGGAAGTCTGTCATCCATTGGGTCACCATAAGTCAAAGTTGACTTGTCAGCAGTTAACAACAACAAGCTAACACAGTTGCAAACAAAAAAACATTCCAGAGCAGTCTTCTTCAGCCTTGAGCCCTCCAGATGTTTTGGATTATAGCTCTCATTTCTTATGCTGTCTGAGGAGGATGGAAGTTGTTGTTCAAAAAATCTGAAGGACACTAGAGGTTGCAGATGAATGGTGCACATGAATGATAAGCCACATATATCTTTGGTGTTTTTTCTTTGACCTTCTCTGCTGTTTTAATATTTGGATAATCTGATAATTCTTGTGCCATTCATTTTCACAGATATGCAAAAAGCATATTTATACCACCAAAAACCATTATGGTCGTGCCTATATTTGTAATGAACAGGTATGTAGATTTAGATGTAATCAAGAATTATGAATCTTTGCAGACTGCATAAATCTTTATGTGTCCTAGGGTAAATCTGTTTCTTCTTCAGCTTTACTTGGAGAGTGACTAAACTTAAGACTGTTGCCAGCAGCAGTTTTGCTTAGGTAAGGATTCTGAGGAATTTCAGTATTCACTTGAAGGAGATAGAGATGAAGGCTCCCACCCCTTATGTTCTTCAAATCTTGTAAAATATGAATGTTGACCCTCAGTCCCAAATTTGTACTGGGCCCAGAAAAATTAATCTGGGAGCAGGACTTTAAACCTGAAGTTTTTACAGAGAATATCTACTGAGGTCTGGAAGCCTTGTGAATTTGTCTAGTCCTTTTGAATGTCCAGTTTCACAACTGAGTGTATGTTGTAAAGATTAGTGAATAACCTCTTAAAAAGCAAATAATGAAACTAAAGAATGATACCAAATGGTAAGAGTGTCTGCTAGTGTCTGTAGACACTGGTCTACCAAGTACAATATAGTGATCTATAAATTACAATAAATATTCCCTCTGACTACTCATTTGCTTTCTTTAAACATTTCTGCCACATCATGTCAGTAGCAACTGATCTGGCGAAAACTATCTTCTTTCTCTTCATATGATCAAACATCAAAATATGGTATTCTATTTACACTGCTTCTTACTGAGATGTTCCAGATCCTTCTACATCAGGATTTCACATTAATCCCAACAGATGAATATTCCCTCAAGATAGCTCCTGGCACAGCTGCCGGGTACAAGATAATTGCTACAGTTATTCTCTATCTTTTTTTTTTCTCTTACAAACACACACACACAAACACAAGACTCTAGAAGCATAACTAGTGAAAGATCCAGGACAAGAAATCCAGGTGGGCCCAATGTCATCATGTCTTCAAGAAAGTAAAATGGGAGATCAAATTGTTTCAAGAACAGTTTCAAATGCCTATGAAAATGCTGTTAAGCTGGGTCAGTGTAAAAAGCATATGACAGTAATCAATAATATAGGATTCATTTTAAAACTGATGTACCTAACATTTTTGATAGTTTGTACTTCCCTTTTTAAATATTAATCAGGTAATTTAATATCAACACTTACAGTTTAGAAATCGTTGCTACTTCTTCCACTGTGAGAGGTACCATCTCTAGAATAAGACTGAAGGAATTGATTTCTCAAATAACACATCCCAAGCATTCGCTGATAACCAAACTTTCTTCACTAAAAACTAGGCACAAGCTAACCCATCTTATGGATCTTTAAGGTTTTGAAGATAGTGTCTTCTAAATAAAGATTATCTATTTTCACCATTTATGCATGACCCTTTGTACTGCTTTGCCTAAGGCAATATCCAATAAAAGCAGGAAGGCAGAAGCATTTTAGTCATTCAAAACAATGTATTAAAATGCTAATTTAAAATCAGTACTACTGAAAAGTTAAATACCAAAAGCATTTGTAAATAATGGGGAATGTTCACTTCACTCTAATAAATGTCCCAAAAATGGGCTGTGTGGCCTTATTCAAAAGATGTGACTTTACTCTTGGCAACCTAAGACACTCTCAGGGAGGAAGACACCAGGGTAACACCTCATCACCTAAATTTTAAAAAGGAAGATCCACATTGTGGAACTTCCACAGGTGCACTTCCACAAAAAGCATGACATTGCAAGTAATAATCAGCATGTTGGATTGGGCCAGGAAGCTCACTAAAATCAATGTAAATAACTTATTCAAAGACTGGATGGAGGTCTTCTATGCAACCACAACTTTGTTCTAATATAGGATCTTATTGTAGCTTATTGAAAATATTTCTAAGCTATTCTTTGGCCTGTAGCACTCACAGTAACTTGGAACTTGAAAACAGTATCAGTGTGACATAAAGGTATAAGAATTCAAAACCCACCACAACACATACACATACAAAACCAGCTTAAACTTACATAGAAGCTAGAGCTTGGAAACAGAACTTTTTTTAAAAAAACTGTGTTAATTTGTCGGAATTCTTCTTTAATAAAAAGGCAAAATGATTTCAAAATTTGTTTTGGCGTAATGAAGCCTATGCTTAGGAGAGGAAGGATCATCATGAAAAGTGAGTTTTGACTTATTCTTCTGCCCTTATCTCACTTGGGCAGATTTGGCAGAGAAATGAGGTCTGCTATGCAGATTGGCAGGGTTCTGCGTGGAACAAGAGCTTTGACTCTTTGTGACTTCTTTAAAAACCAAGGATTAATGAAGGAGTGGTAGAAGTATAGGGCACTGGCCACATGTGCCCCTCTTCTTCATCTTTCTCCTGCTTCTTTTACAATGATAATCATTACAACTATCATTGTAATGATCATGATTACAATTATCATTTCTTTATGATAATAACTCTTTGTGGTCCTTCTGTTGGCAAGCTAAAACCATTTTATTTAGACAGGTTTAAAACAGAAAGTTTTTAAAGAACAGACTGGAGGGGGGTATGAACTTTTTAAAGAGCTTTCTATCTTCTTTAAATTGCATTTTATTCTCTTATGTCCAGTTTTTGTATATTTTAATTGTATTGTTCTTTTAAATTGTGAGCCACTTTGACAACTAATTTTGGAAGAAAATGGGATATGAAGAAACAAAGAAACAAATAATGTATCATCATCAATATACATAAAGGTTTACAAATAAAATAAGAAAAACAACCAAAAAACCACCCCTACCAAAGCCATACAATCCAATATAAACATACACACAAGAAAGACGGGGTAGTACTAATATAAAACTCTGACACAGTTGTAAAACCAATTATCCAAATATAATACAAAAAACTGTATAAAATAAAGCAAACTGACAAATACATATAACCAAAATATACAAGATGATAAAACAATATTAATTTGAAACTCCAAAAGCTTTGAAAAACAAGATTTTTCAACTGAGATGTGAAAACAAGGGAAGAAGCAATCCACAAAATTTCATGGAAGCAATTCTAGGTATATGGAGCAGCGAGTGAAAATGGGTGAAGCTGGGCCAAGGGGGAAGAAACACTTTGTTGAATGAGATGGGCTTGACTTCCCAGAAGGCAGATCTCAAGCAGAGTGGTAAAAAGAAATAAGGGCTGAAAGTTTTCTTTTTGTGGGGGGCAAGGTCATGTACGGCTCTGAAAGTTAACACATGAAGCTTGAATGGAAAATGCAACCAATGAAGTGATATCAAAGTGGGCAAACAAAGAAAATGAGAGGCCAAAAAGGTAATCTTAACAGCATTATGTTGAATGGAAACCATCAGGCTAAGATGAAACAATGGAAGACCAGTCAAAAGGAGATTACAGTAATCAAGGTAGGAAATGACCAAAGTGTGAACTAAGGTCTTAGCAAAGGAAGCAGATAGAAAAGGTCTGATTTTGGCCATATTATAAGGGGGGAAATGACATGACTTTGCTACAGCCTCACTGTGAGGAACAAAAGACAAAGAAGACTCAAAAATAAAACCAATACTACACACTTCCTACACTGGATAAATGGGAACATTACTAACAAGAAAGGACAATGTATGTTGCAACGAAGTTCTGGAATTAAGTTATTCTGTCTTTGCCATGCTAAGTTTTAGGCAACAATGAAGTATCGATGATGAGATAGTGGAAAAAGAGGAGATTCAATTCAGAAGAAAGTTCTGGAGTGAAGAAATATGGCTGAGTATCACAGCATAAAGGTAGTACCGAAAACTGTACAAACAAGTAAGAATACCCAAAGATAACATGTTGAGAGAAAACAACAAAGGTCCCAGAACAGAACCACACTGATCCTCAACCAAAAGGAGGAAAGGGATGTATATTGTAAGGGAAGTTGTGAGTTATAAAGAACATGCATGACCTCCAGCAACCACATTAAATAAACAGTCCAACAGATAAGAAATGAACCAGCTAAGGGCTGAATCAACAAACAGTATGTACAGAATTTCAACAGAAGAGCATGATCAACTATGTCAAATACTGAAGAAAGATTTAAAAAAGAAGGGTTGAATAGAGGCCTTTTGACTATGGTCAAAGGAGATCATCTGTAATCTTCATAACAGCTGTCTCCATAGAGTGCAAAGGATGAAATTCAAATTGAAAAAGATCCATTACAGAAATACAAAAAAAGAAAGTCAAGGTAAAGTACATAGCTTTTGAGAGAAAAGGCAACAGTGAAACAGGGTGATAATTAGAAAGAGAAGATGTGTCAAGTGAAGGTTTCCCAAGAACTGGAGAAACAGTGGCATATTTAAACACTAAAGAAAATGAATCAATAGAAAGGGACAGATTAATAATATGGAGGAGAGAAGGGAGAATGGCAGAGGGAACGGTAATTAAAAAACAAGAAGGGACAAGATCAAGATTGCAGGTAGAAGGATTTGGATATCAGCATCCTGGATAGTTCATCTAACAAGATGGGGGGGGAGTAGGAAATATACAAGAAACAGGCATTTAATAAGTTTGTGATGAAGGAGATTCAGAAGCAGTGAGAGGAGAACAGATAGTTTCAATTAGTATTGAAGAAAGTAGCAAAATCATCAGCAGAGAGTGATGGAGTGATGGGGAGAGGCCTTTAAAAGAATTAAAGCTAGAAAACAGACACCACAGATAACATGCATTAACATCAATCAATGATGTATAGCACGATATTTCTGTTTTGTCAAAGAGATAGTGCAAGAAGGAGAGGAAAGAATTAACTTATAATGAATTTAGTCTGTCTACTTGACAAGTCTTTCTCCACAAACATTCAGCTGCGTGAAAAAGAAGATATTGAATAAGAGGTAAGCCAAGGCTGAGGTTTGCTTGTGGGGACCTTACTTGTTGACAGAGGGGCAAAACGATAAAGAGATGAAGGTAAAGTTAAGCTGAATCCAGGGAACCACCAGATTTAAGAGAAGATGAGAAGAGACCAATGCTTGCAAGAATTAAGTGAACAAAGCTCTCAAAAGGAGGAAAAAGCAAATACCAAGAAGGTGGATCATGAACAAGTGCAAAAGAAACAAGATGATGAAAGAAAGGAAATTCTGTGACTGAAAAACAGAAGACAGAACAATTTTTAATAAGAGTAAGATCAAGACTCCAGCAATACTCTCAACAATCCTCAAAAAAAATTTAAAACTGTTGAAAACTCTAAGGAAGTGGTTGGGGACAACTTTGTAATGTTCTCTCCCAACCTGTTTTAGGTAAAGGAGGTATTATCTCCTCAACGGGTAGTGACTTCCAGTCTTTTCCTGGCTGGAAAAATTCCTCTCCTAAGACTAAAACAAACAACAAGATGCTCAGAGCTTTGCTCCTCACAGTGTGCAAAAGACGGGGTGGGGTGGGGTGGTCCAGATTTTTTTTTTAAAAAAATTAAAAGATGTGTTTGGAGCTATGGGAGAGATATGACCCTCCTAGGGCTGACGGTGGGGTGAGGATGCTGCAGAGTAGTTACATGTTTGCAAGATTAACATTAACATAACATAATGAATTAAAAATGTCCACTGTTGAAATGAAAAGTAAAGATTAATTTCTGGAATTCCATAACCATTAACAAAACAAAGTATTTAAAAGCTAATGTCCAAGTGCTGCTACATCTGTATAACAGCAGAGGTACCAGTCAAATTCAGTTAATAAAATTCCTCTAAAATAACAGTTTCTAAACCTCTAAGGTAAGAGAACATTTTCTTCTTCCTTGGCATGCAAAACGATATCGGAATGAGTGGCAGATGAAAAAATAAGCAGAGAGTCACCAAAGGAATGTCACAGTGGTCTGTAATCACCCACCTAACCTAAGAAAGAAAGAATACCCAGAGGAGACCTGATCAAGATCTTAACAACTGTGTAGATTCACATGGGAGCAATTAAGTGGACTAGTTTTTCAAGTAGACACAAAGTTCTCACATCAGCCTTAATGTTCCAAGTCTGCCTTACAGAGCCAATGTACCCAGACATTCTGAAAGCCACTTCCAGGAGCAACTCTGCTAGATCAATTATGATTTTTGTTCTGCAGCAAGACACACACCATGCAGACAAGTTCTTCAGTCTATTTAATACCTGAAATACCAGAAAGGCATATTCTATACCAGATGGGCTTGCCTCTGGAAATATTCAATAGGTCAGTGCATCCTTGGAGACTACTCCTCCTATCTCCCTATCCTAAGCTGTTGCTGCATTGTGTTACCCATATCAAACTTTCAATATAAAAGAGAAAATCCTCAGTAAATATGGTGAAATGTCAGTCAGCAACAGCTGCCATTTTCATGCTATGGACAGTTACCACTGCAACATAACAGACACTGGCTAGGATGCAAAGAACATGAAAAGAGGTTTCCTGGATCACAGGAAGATCCTGACTAGTCTAACATTCTGCTTCCACAGTGACTGAGCAAATGACTAAAACTATATTTGTCCAATGGCACTCTCCCATTTGTATCCTCCATCAACTGGTCTACAGAGGCACACAGGCTCTGTTACTGGCAGTAACGTAGAAGCAATTATAATATAGACATGTAGTACTACTCATCAATTACAGCCTTGTACTCCATGACCTTGTCCATTTCTTTAATTCTGTCCAAGGTCCTTTTCGCACAGCATTTAGTCATGCAAAAGGGTCTCCAGAGCGTCGCGTGATTGCAAGGAGCATTCCACACGATGTTCTCGCAATTGCGCAACGCTGCCGGGGCCAGCAGGTGCCAATTGTGCAGTATATCATTTTTGGTTTTTGGCCGAAAATGATGCACGATCGTGCATTGCTCCAGGACCTCTTACTGTCCGTGCAGAGCCTCCAGAACCGCAGCCCTCGCGCTTCCTCCCCCAGCGCAGCCTGGGAAAATACCTGGCTGTGCTGCAGAAGGAAGAGGCAGAGCCCTTATGCTGCCTGCCGACTGGCAGGCAGGCAGCTGCTGCAGAACAGAAGCAGCAGGGATGCGAGTGCCTCACAGAAGAGGCTGCTTATGTGATCCCCACGCGACTGCGCCGGACACAGGTAAGCTGCAGAAAGGGTCCAAACTGGCAACCATCAGTACATCCTTTGGTAGCAAGTTCCACAGTTTGACTATGCACTATTAAGAAAAAAAATATTCTTGTCTGTTCTGAATCACCTAGCAGGCGCTGGGTTCTAGTATGATGAGAGAGCAGTGGCATAGGGACAGGAGGGCAAGGGAGGAGATGAAAAAGTGGGTGGCACTTTTTTGGGAGCACCACCACTCCTTGCCTGCCCCACCTGCATGCCGTCGCCCCTCCCCTGCATGCCATAGCCCCACCCACACACATTGTAGCCCCAACTCTACCCTGCTTGTGCTAAGCTACCTCACTGTGAGAGAGGAAGAAAATTTCTTCCTAACATGCATAATTTTATACATCCATATCAAGGCTTTCCTTACATAAATTCTAACATGTACTTACATACTTAAGCAATTTTGCAACCAAAATATAAATAACAATTTATCAATGGTTCATGCATTTTCCAACTTAAAAACAAAACTACCTTCCTATTTACTGAAATCATGGTAGAAACCTATGAAAGAACAAAATATTACCCACAGAAGTATACGTATCGCTGAATTGTACCCCAGCAGTAGCTGATGTACTCATGTACAAAATTATAGCTTTATACACCATCAATATGTAACTGCAGGTTTTTCTCAAGGGCAAGAATATCTGGCAGTCTCATGTCTCATCTCATTGGACTATGGCTAAGTTAACAACCAGGAACTTTTATTTAAATGTTATGTTTTATACTGACGATTAGAGTATGCTTACTGCAGAGCAAAAGCATTTTCTAGATAAAACACTCCTTTGGAAATTCATTTTAAAATATCTGCCCTGTGACAGCTAAAATTGAGTATGTGCAGATCATGTAGAACCTGTGATTATTATATTAACATTTATTTATTGCAAAGAGGTAGCACATTAAAAACATCAATGCAGCAATTTCTGAGGATAAATTTCTCTGAATTCTCTTGATCCATATCAAGGGGGTCATAATAGAATTCATAATGATGCTTTTAAACCACATGGATAAAGGATTCCTTAAAACATAAAAATGGCCATGGAGAATTGGTTCAGCTTTCTTATTCAGCATTCTTTTCAGCCTGTTACTTTCTTTCAGGTTATCCTACCAGTGATGCAACCAACGCAGTTCTTCTTTCAGTCTTAATTTTCCAAATGAAGAAATGGGACAGACATTTTAACTGTCATGACGGAGTAAGAAAAACTTACAGCACAATGGCTGAAGCTGTGCCTCTCTCTGCTAAGGCATGCTGAACCATATACTTCTCCTATAGTTGCTTTTCCAGTATTATTATACAGGAGCTATAGTTAGGAGGGTATTCAAATAAATCAAGTCAAGATTTATTGTGATCATATGACCCGTTCAATTAAAATAATAAAGCCAATATAAAAGTGAAAACAAAGGTAGTTTTATCCAATTGATGCAGTTGAGCTCTAATGTGCAAGGCAATAAAAAAAAATTGAGCCACCTGCCTAGTTGCATAAGACATCCTGCTCGATACTACAGATTATACTACAAGCCTCTCACTTAGCTGTGCTAAAAGGATGTTGAAATGATATCTATGACAAACTTCTAGTATCTGAGTAAGGAAATAAGATGTAGCAAAGTCTGTGAGTCTCACCATGTACTCTGACAGATCTCTGAAATGATGAAATGGGCAGGGTAGTGGACCCAATTGCTCCTGAGCATCCCCTCTCATGCATGGAGCCGAGCAAGCCCCATTGTATACTAGGGAGTTAGCAGTGATGACACAAATGAGATGGAGATTCATGCAGCAATGGGAGAAAAAGGACCAATCAAACAGAGGCTAAAGCCCATTAGATGGCCAACTTCATGGCTGTGGTGGTAATGAAGAAATAATTATTCTGTGCCAAAAAATTTTCTACATAGACTTGCTCAGTAGAGCTGTTCATAATGGTCGAAGCCCCTCATATTCTTCCCCACAGAAGAAGTGTTTTTCCAGGGCTGAGAGCGGGCGATGCGTTGTGGGTTTCCATGGCTGAGTGGGAAACTGAACCCTGGTCTCCAGAGTCACAGTCCAATGCCCAAACTCCACCATGCTGGTTCTCTTCACATACACACACACCACAAAAGGTGACACTTGGCATGTGTAACTCGTCATTTATGGTTGGTTCACACACTTACTATTTATACAGGATGAGCCTCCCTTATCTGAAAATTCAAAATTTGAAGCCTCCAAAAACCAAAACTTTTTGCTGCTAGCCACCTGCTAGCAAAATACAGACCACTTCTGGTCCCAAGCACTTCAGATAAGAAATACTCAACCTGTATTTATTATACTTAATTGAGTTATAGAATTGACTTAGATCAGTGCGTCAACAGGGTTTAAAGTATTTCTAGAACAGGAAAAATGCTGACATTTGGTGCACAGATAGTCCAGAACACCTTGATTACTAGAACAGCCTGACCACTCTGCATAATTGAGGACAGAAAGTGACTGCAGCCAGCAACAAACAACTACATGGCATACTCATGATTAAATATTAGGCTGTATCATTTGCTACCTTATCAAATTTTTCTTTATTCTAGAAAGAGAGAACAAACAAGAAAAATAAAATATGAATTTGCAAATTGAATATTATTTGTAAAATGTAAATAGTCTTATATAACTCATCTCCTCTATTGAGAATGCATAATATATATTAAGTACCATATAAGTATGATATATCAATTAACTGTTTTACAAGGTCTAAAAATATGCAAATTGCTATACTTCAATTAGAAAAACCTGCATCCTTAGAGAATACTGTAAATCAGGAAATTTGGGAAACATTAAGAGTAATCAGTAAAGGAAAGCATGTGCTCTTCCCTGCATCCTATTTTTATACATACATAATGAAATAATCATAGCTACCCTTTTTATGCCTCTGCAAAAATATTAGAATCATAAGATCTTTACAATGATAAATTTAATCCATAGTGCATTTGCAGACTACATTAATTATATGAAAAAGAAATCTATTATCCTTCAATATAAGTAAGTTGAAACTAATTTGGACATTTAAATTAGAAACATGACTTTCAGTACTACTGGTGTGTAGGAGTGACTGTTTAGATTAATTGCAGTGATTGTTAATTTGGAAATGCAATAGGTGTTTCCTGCAGAGATAGAAACTCGTGTATATTTGGTTAATTCCTATAATACAAACACACTTTCATGCATCAAGAGGGGTGTGTTTGTGTGTTTATCTCTCAGCGGAAATTATTATTATGGAATACTGCCTTTTAAAATTTGAGATTATCTTCTTATACTCCAAAACCATCACTGAAGGAAACTGATATTTCAGGTAAACAACGTTATATATCTCATCGCTAAAATATGCAATGAGAAAAACATAGCAGTATTGGATAGCAGTACATGTGAAAGGGATCTAGGAGTCTTCATAGACCACAAGCTGAACATGAGTCAGCACTGTAATGCGGCAGCCAAGAAAGCCAATGCAATACTCGGCTGCATCAATAGGAGTATAGTGTCTAGATCGAGGGAGGTACTGGTACCAATCTACTCTGCTTTGGTTAGACCTCATCTTGAATACTGTGTCCAGTTCTGGGCACCCCAATTCGAGAAGGACATGGTCAAGCTGGAGCAAGTCCAGAGGAGGGCAACCAAAATGGTGAGAGGCCTAGAAGCCATGCCCTATGAGGATAGACTTAGAGAGCTGGGTATGTTTAGTCTGCAGAAGAGAAGGTTAAGAGGGGACATGATAGCCATGTTTAAATATTTGAAGGGATGCCATGTAGAGGAAGGAGAGGGATTGTTTTCTGCTGCTCCAGAGACCAGGACAAGGAGCGATGGATTCAAGCTGCAGGAAAGGAGATTCCACCTGAACCTCAGGAAGAACCTCCTGACAGTCAGGGCTGTCTGGCAGTGGAATATGCTGCCTCGGAGTGTAGTGCAGTCTTCTTCCTTGGAGGTTTTTAAGCAGAGGCTGGATGGCCATCTGTCGGGAGTGCTTTGAGGGTGTTCCTGCATAGCAGGGGGTTGGACTGGATGGCCCGTGTGGTCTCTTCCAACTCTACATTTCTATGATTCTATGATTCTATTGTCAAAGAAACCTTCTTTAAAACTCTGTAAACATACAAAATGTATCATTTGCCTGAAATCTTATTCAAACATGTATGCGATATACCATATGAACTTCTCTTGTGTGTCAGCCCTTAGTATGCCTCTGAAAAAACTGTTCATGAATATCTACTTTCAAGTGAGGCCATTAACTACTGCTACAGATTTACTAACTTATTCAGTTCAACATGCTCTGTTCTAGTTGATGCTGTAAGAACACACAACGTCAACAATAGTTGTGTTTTGTTTCCCACACCATTTCAGACATATTCTTATGCTCTAATCCAGTGAAATTTGTCATGGGTTATTAAAACCAAGGAGTTCACACTCTCAAGAAAGATGTAAGGACAAGGTGGGAATCATACATTCTTCTATTTACTGATGGACTGCATCTCCCACCATTTGTTATGCTGGCTCCGACAAGACAGTCCTACAAGGTGCAGTCCAACAACATCTAAAGGACTACATGACAGCCACCTCTGAGGTAATGTTCAATGTTAACCTGAAGGGCAGTCGTTTGGCAAAAATAATTTCAGAACTGAACAGAGTAAATACTAAAGCTTTATACATATATCTTATTGTTTATCTGACACAGTTCCCCATTACTGAATGGGTTGCAAAGTTATTTTATGTTACAGTAAGGGAATCAGCTCAGTTATTGCAAATTTGATTAATTTTATTGCTTCAATAGTTTTAGCACTGAATGGCTCAATTTGGCTTTGTATATACTGCTGTATATTTTGGTTTTGTTTGTTAGCTCTGTTATTTTATTGACTGATCTGTAACTATAATAAAAACTGAGTATACAATACTTTAGTTTCACCG
Source organism: Iguana delicatissima (assembly GCA_948472985.1). NCBI lineage: Eukaryota > Metazoa > Chordata > Lepidosauria > Squamata > Iguanidae > Iguana > Iguana delicatissima. Next base: position 111,406 of record CAOKZL010002295.1, on the reverse strand, counting down.
AACATAAGTGTAATATTGACAGAAGCTCTAAAAAAGTGGGACCTAAATAGACAAAACTGAGTTGAATGTGACAAATCTTCCTCAAAGATGGTCCCAGGAGACTTCTCAACATATCAAGTGGGTAGACTCTCAGTGATATGGCTTGTTCTCTTCTTGAGATCCTTGTGGAATCAGGAGATAAAATGAGTCATTGACAGGATTACTCCTAAGTATCCTTCTAGCAAGATCCAGTGTGGTGTAATGGTCTGACTGTGACGACAACCCTGGATGACAACCCTGGAGACCAGAGTTTGATTCCCCGCCCTGTCATAGAAAGCTACTTGGATGACCTTGAGTGGGTCACACACTCAGAGCCCAGAAAATCCCATGATAAGGTTGCCATAGGGTTGCTATAAGTCAGAAAGGACTTGAAGGCACACAGCAACAACAACAACAACAACAACAACTTAGCCTAGGAAACCACTTGGTTTTTCAACAAATTCTGGAGTTTTGAGTGCAAACAGCACAAGTCTCATAGTTAATATAAGCAATCACAATAGAGAGTGTAAAAACTATCACCAAAACTGGATCCCAGCAGAGTTTTTCAGCAAGTGGCTCTGCTGACCATTCAGTAGGTTTCCATAAAAAACAAAAAACTACATAGTACTTTGTGGAAAAGTCACTCTCACCAGTTCTGAACTTGATGTTGCATTTAGTGCAGAATATGTGTAGATTACTAGAGCATCTAGTCAGTTTTAGGAAGTTGACAAGGTAATCTGTGAGCAGTAGATGATACAGAATTCAGCTGCTTAATTAAATGAGGCAGCTAAGCTGGATCATATGACACCAATTTTCAAAGCCCTGCACTGGCTGTCTCTGAATCAAGGGCAAAGTGGTTCTTGCCTTCACAGTCCTAAATGCCTTAAGATACAACTACCTGAAAGAACATCTCTCCTAGTACTACCTGTGCTTTAAGACTAGCTAGGGAGATACTAAGCCCATTAACGCCTGTGTCCAGTAATATAGTAACTCTTGGTGCTGCTTGCCCAATGCTCAATTTTAGATAACAATTAAATACACTGGGTCATCAGGGCTTTTGCAATGAACCCTGGCCATGGACTATGTGCGTTGATGGTCTTAATGTCATTTTATGGTGGGTGTTTTTAGTTATCTATAAACTATGTATTTTTGTTATATTGTATGAAATTATTATATTGAGTGATACACAATGTTATATTGCATATCATTCTGGGTTGTAGAACGTAGTATATAAAATATACGAATAACAATGGCTAAGCCATGCTTTCAATATTGGGTCTGACACTTGGGCTAATATGACCCCTCCACACCTACCCTGTGATGGTCTGATTCTTCTGTGACTTCTTGTTTCATTAACTGGGAACACTGCTGTTTGCTTCCAAACTAGAACAGAAAACCCATTTGAGCATGATCTAAAATTCTGGTGGGCCAGGCAAACTATGGCTTGCACAAATCACCATCTACAAAGTTAAGATGCCAAAGTTGAGATTTCCTGAAACAGAAAATGAGAAAAGGCCCTGAAGATTGTGGTCACGTAGCAGTAAGAGAAATAGCATCTGAGTATCAGGCTTGGATCGAAAAGCATGTTTTTGGTTTGGTCACTATATTCCAACCAGATTGGGGAAGTAAGGGCAGTTTTTCATGTCAACATACCCAGATTTCAATCAGCTGTTCATTTCAAAATCCTATCTGTTTGATGAATTTATCTGAATGATATATGTGTTCTCCATCACACATTTATCATATAATGGAGTACATTTTTTAAAAAAAACCTTAAACTTACTTATAAAGCACTATAATGTCTGAAGAGCCCTTACACACAATTCAGTATTATAGTATCTCATAGAATCTAGAATCCTAGATCTATGCTAAATAAGTGATGCGCATAGATTGAAATGTGTGTATATATAGGGCTGCTTTATTAAACCAAATGAGATTTCTGATATACATGCAAATACTAATTTTAACAGCAATTTATAAACCACAAATCTAATTCTCATTACTTATGCAAACCATCATAGTCTTGTCATGCTTTACTTCACTGCCTTATCATTTTATCTATGGTATTTCCCCTCTGTTGCCTTCCATTTTCCCCTGCTGTCATCTGCATTTTCTGGGTGTCTTTTTAACATCCTCTTCTCTGTTATTTTACCCTTTGAGGTAATATAGGATTTGACAAGAATATGCTGATCCCTGTGCCCCCTAAAATCATACATATGTAACTAGAGAATAACTAGAGCAGCTTTTATTCATAATATATAATTAATGGAAAGGTTAAGGACATTATCAAACTTTAGTATGACCCTTAGGGCATTCTGCAGGTTCAAAACAAAGTATTAGATACATAGATGATCCAAAATACTAGAATAGCCTTCCTAGCTTTGCTACAGGACTGCTTCCATGTTTACGCCCTACTGACTTCATATTCCTCAGGCCAGTTTGTCGCAGGGAAAAAAAATCTTTCCTTCTTCACATCTATTTTAACAGAACTTTGAAGAATGCCAGGATTTCTATTTTGCCACTTTATCAGAGCAGGTAAGAACAGGTTTAGAAGCAGAAAGCTCCAAGTTAGCTCTAGTGCAAACTGCAGTCATATCATACCTGTGCTGTACTCACTGCGTTAACTTCTAGCACACATCCGGGTTCCATTTAAAATGCTGCTTTGGCCCTTGGAAGCCCAACAGAGCTTAGAACTAGAGCACGTGAAGAATATCATGTACATTAAGATCTTTTGTTCATGGTTTCTTTCAGTTGCTTCACTGATTGAATACTTTTCTGGTGCTTCACTTATGGAAAACTCTTTCGAGACAAGCCCACTTGGCCCCTACATGGTAGTCCTTTCATCACCAGGCAAAGGCCCTTTCATTTCCTTTGGCCTCCTCAACTGAATTTACTCTTGCTAGTTATTTTTATCTTGTTCTTAAGATCTAGATATCATTTCAGTCTTTGTGTTTTACGACTGGTACTTTGTTGTATGTGCATCTTTCATGTGATAAGATTAAATTGAACATTTCTATGAAAGAAAGTACAGAGAGTAGCAATTAGTGGTAATAGCAGTAATACTGATGACCATAATGATCATGCTGTGGGCATGATTCTGTGCAAACCAAGGTTTGTAAATCAGTTTCATTCTTCACCAGGGTACAAAATTAACTTGTAAACCATAGCTTAGATGAACACCCTGATTAGTGTCCAAGGTGGATGCAGTTAAGAAGGCAAAAGGAGTAACTTGCGCTAGAGAACGGAGGACTAAAGATCACAGGTTCCTGCCACTGCCTCCGCCGCCTCCTCCTCCTCATTATTATTATTATTATTATTATTATGATTATTTCAAACCACTTTTATGTGGAGCCACTTATGTCTGCATCAGATATCTCTGCAAAAGTGCAGTGATCGATGGATGGATGGGAGAAGTTAATCCTCCTTTACCGGGGCAGAAGTGGAGATTTCAAAGACAAGAAATATACGCTACACTGGAAGTTTGGATTTCTAAACCCATGCTTTCTCTTATGTTACAGCTTTTCTATTCATTTGTTTAATAAATATCTTTAAATATTAGTTGAACAGTGGTGCTCTTTTTGAAAAATAGTTATACTGTAATGTATACTGTAAAAGTAGTTATATTGTAGATGGCAGTCACAACAATTATATATGATAAGGTCTCTCAGAGATCTTCACAAAAGAATCCAAAAGTAGCAGTGAATCATAAAAGACCAAATGTGAAGAAGGCTGCAATGCAGCAGTTGTCTGCCAACTACCACATCCACAGCAACAGCAGTGGCGTAAAACTGCAAACACTAAAGGGAGCAGACATACTGAATGTTATGCACTTCATATGTTTAAAGCATTCTTAATCCTAGACTAATCCTTTTCTGTCTCAATATGATCTTACAGAAATATACTGAATGTCAGAAGAAATGTTTGTTTGGAGATCTGAATCCCATCTCCTGCTTGTTTCAAGTTTTACACAAGTAAATCCGGTTTGTTCGCTTTTGGTGACAGGGTTTCTTCCCATCTCTCAAAAGTTGTTGAAAGACTATAATTCTTTAAGAATCATTAATCTCCATTAACAGATGAATCTTCAAGATTAGATAAACTAAAAAACTAAGAGAAAGAGCATGTCAAAATGTCATGTTTGCAGAGAAGTTTTTTTTTCTTTTTTATACCTAGTAGTTAGTGATAAATTAGGAGCCTCACTTGCTAAAAGGTGACTCCTAGCAGACCATGTTGTTTTCAAGCTGCCCATTTCAAGAAGATTCATCTTATTTTAAGCATGATGAGCCTTCTAAAAACCTAAATACAGTCAGAGCAGAGCTAAATCCACAAGGAAAAAAAAAAAGAAAAAAGGAAGACATGCCGAGGATAACACCTGATCTTTGCTGTTTTCCAGTGCATAAAAATAACAACCTGTCAGATACATTTTGCAGGTCATTTTTATCAAGTTGCAGGCCAAAATGAAGTTTGACCTCCATTTTCCAGCTGCTCTTGTGATGATAAATTCAATGCAGATGGACTGAATGAATGGGAAACTCCTTGCATTTTGGGCCTCTGTAGGGTCATTGCTGGTATAGATCTCTTCTCCACGTTTCTCAATTGTATTGAATGTGTCATTCTTTCCTTGTGCTGTGGAAAAGCAACTTTTCTGCTTGACATAAGTAATTCTTAGCAAAGAGATGAGTATTGTTTCAGCCCTCAGCTCATTTCCTCATGCTGACGATTAAATTAGTAAACAGATTAGCAGTCTCTTATCATTTTATCACTCATCTTTTATCATGAACTCTTGATATTACTCCCAGTAAGGAGAAGCATTATAAAAAAATCTAACTAATCCCACAGATCGATCATGTAGACATGTGAGTAATCATAAAAGAGTGGTGTTCTTATACCTGGTGTCCACATGTTTATCAACAGAATTCAAGGACCTGCCCTTGCACTGGCTTTTCTTACCCTCTTTGTTATGGCATTTGAGTTTAACCTGTTGCATGGTGGTCAGGTTCAGCCTGCCTACAGGGCTGGTCTGGCCTCCAGGGAAATTCAAGCAGCCTCTCCCCTTCTTTGTCTTCCTTTACACCTCCTTGCTTCTTGTGGCTCATCTATTCCGCTGCTTGTCTACCTGTCTTATTCTCCAGAGCCAGGCCAGAGTCAGTATTTACATAAGGGCTTTTCAACCTAAGTGAGGCCGGGCCTGAAACCCAGCAATAGCCTTGTGTGATCCCTGAGAGCCCATTTGCTTGTTAATGGAGAGCCTTTTCCACTAAGCAGCTGCTTTCTCCACTTCCCTAGATTCACCTCCTTGCCACTTCCCCCAGTTTCTGGGAAGAAAAACTATAATCTAGAAGAACAAGAAAGAAAAAAATAAGCAAAGTTGATATACTCTTAATCTCCTACTGCTGCTTGACAGACAGAAGATGGCATCAACTGAATCTAGAGATAGCTGAGGAGGGCAGCCTTTCTAAGCAGCTCAGTACACAACGTGTGGTGGCATTACCTCTCAGAAACTATTCTGAAAAGATATTATAGAACCATGGAACCATTACAGATGGCATCATCTAGGGTCTTTCACCTTTCTGAGGCAGAAAATACTTTTAAGTACAGCATTTTGTTTTCATGCATCTTCAGAAGCAGATGTGACTCTCAAGACTGCAATCATATCTTTACAAATTATGCTGTGCAAGTAATTCTCTGTCTGTCTTTCCGCCTTTCTCATAATTCTGAGAACTGTAATTTATCACAATGGTGCATCAAACTAAAACTGTACAAATGTGCTTCTAAACCATAGCTATGAAGCATTAGCCAGTTCATACTGGCATGCTCATCACTGGATTTCTCATCACTCATAGCTGAAAGTGAGGTGAGATGACCTCACAGTCCTGTGTGTAGTATGTGAACTGTGATAGCTCTAATTTGATCTACACATGCAGCAGAAGAGGGTAACAGAATCTCAAGCACCTTGAATAGGTGGTACTGTTTAAGCCAGTGGTTCTCAACCTGTGGGTCCCCAGATGTTTTTTGGACTTCAGCTCCCAGAATCCCTGAGCATTGACCATAGTGGCTGGGGTTTCTGGGAGCTGAAGTCCACAAACATCTGGGGACCCACAGGTTGAGAACCACTGGAAGCAATCAAAGGTACTATTTCAGTTCAGTATTCTTGCAATTTCCTTGCAAGAAGAACACTGGTGACTCCCTGCAGGAAGGGGAGGGGGAACATTCAGCTCTAGCCCTACCTGCCTCACCAATCTCTCTGATATTCCAAGGAAGGTTCTGTGTCAGGGAAGCATTCAGAAATGTGGTTGGTGGTAATGATTTCTGGGCAGGACTGTGGCCAGATGCCCCTTGCTGCAACTCTGCAGCAAGCAGAGCTTTCACAGTAAAAGTGAAAGCTAGAGGGATTTCTGGCTGGAGAAACTCACCCTGGATCAAAGGAGGAGTGGTGGATTGACCATAAGGGTCTGGATTTCCCATTACATGCATTTATTTGTGAGTAAATGCTTAATGAAGAAGAAAGACTGAGGGAGTTACATCCTTTGCTCTTGTCAGGAAATGCACCTGCTTTGCTTTGGAGATCTGATGGCCCTGTGCCAGCAACCTGCTTTATTTAAAGAAAGAACTTTTTAAAAAATTGAAGTTGCAAAACTGAAGAATTATTCTGATTAAGATGGAACAACAATGGAAGCTTCCTCGCTCACCTTCTTTCTGCAACCAAGAGTCAAGTAAGTGTATTTATCCCAGAAGAGTAGCACAAATGAGAAGATTGGGAGTTAGTGCATTTAGAAGAGAATAATTAAGGATTTGAGTACATTTCATAGATAGACTGAATTTCATCTCATTTACATTAATATCACATGGAGTTGGATTTTAACAAGGAGAAACTACAGCATGAGAAAGTACAGGCTGTCGCTCTTTGATGCTGGTAAGACCAATTTGCTAGCTGTATTGGGCTAGATGAAAGGAGAACTGAACTGTGAATTCTGTAACTGCTGGACTGAATGAAAGATGACATTTTCCCAGGAATCCTCTCATGACTTTTTACAATGGATGCTAGACAAACTACTTTTCTTGAGAGAAGAAGAATTTCCACACTTGAAAGGGGATTTGAATGATAACCTGAGGAATGAGATCCAAGAGATCAAGGCAGAACCGTGGGGAGATGTAACGCATGGGGAGGGGGACAGTTGTGAGGCTAATATGAAAGGGAAAGAGGCTGAATATCTAATTCAAGTTGAGCTAACAGGGGCTTAGCTATTGAATTGGGGGAGATGAAGGGCCAAGAAGTTCTTGTTTGTGAAATTAGGAATACAGCCCAAGCAAGGAAGAAGGGGGAAGTTAATCTGAAATTGAGCTGTAATGGATTTACATTGATGGCTGAACAAAACCAGGTTGATTTAATGAAAGGATTAGCAAACATGAGTGAAAGGGAGGAGTGAAAAGTGTATAAGAAGAGTGCTCTGTCCCAGGACAAATACTTTGAAACAGCAAGTGGGAAGAACTTGGAAATATTAACAAACAGCAAGGAAAGGTACCTGAGAAGTTTAGAGAAGGGAATTCTTGCATAGGGTGGATGCAAAAGAAGAGGAAAGTTAAATTTAAAATGAAATCAGGAAAAGGGGGGGGTTGACTGAAACTAGGTTTTGTAATGGTTACAGATATAAGACAAGGAAAACTAGAATTGGTAATAAACTGTGCAAAGGATCCTACAATACGAAATGGCATAGAAACATTTGGATCTAATGATGTTATACAATATCTAATGGAGTTACCGTTTTAAGTAGCAAAGATTAATACCATGTAATTAAGTCAGCAACTAGCTTCTAATATTAAGATTAGAAAACACTATGGAATTTATCACACAAATGCAACATATAATAGGATGTAGATATGTTAAATCTTGGTAGAAGAATGTTCATTTTTCCTTTTCCTTTTCTTTGTTTTCTTTTGGTTGTAAAATATGAAAGGGGGGCAAAAAATTTCTAGATACTATCTTTGAGAGGTTTGAAGCAATTTGAGTGTTATGCACCATTGAACAAAAGAACGGAAGTCATCTTTCCTTTTTTCCTCTTTCTTTTTTTCCCTCTTTATTCTCTTTATTTCTAATCATTATGCTTTATACTTTCTTTATGTTTTTTTCCCTTTTTTCAATCTGTTTGCAGAATTTAGTGTTTTAGAATATTATCAATAAAGATGCTATAAGAAATGTGGTTGGTTGTCTCCAGAAGATTCCAGTATACCTCCCAATCCTTAGTAATGGCATTCCCAGTTTTCCCAGTTTTTCATTCCTTTCTGCAACATCTGGAGACCCATTCTTACACATGAGACAGTATTCATGTGATACATGATTGTGTGTGAATCAAAGCCCCCTTGACACCTAAGTACGTCCAGGTATAAAGGATACAACATCAAAAGAAATCTTAAAAATACGCACACACTAGCATGGAAGTATGACATGGGAATAAAAGGAAATAAAGAGGCAATATTAACGTACAGAAAAAAATGAAAATGTAACATCTGCCTATTCCACAAAACAAGTAAGAAAAGAAGTTCAACTCACTAAAGTTTCTCGATATTATGATTATGTAAAACAAAGCCTTTACAATAAAAAAGCTCATTGCCATTAATACAAATGCTTTAGCAAGGAAAGACGATGAAGATGAATAGCACATAGGTTCCACCTGGCTACAGTTTACTTGCAAACTCAGCCATCCTACAAAGAGTCCCAGTTATCTTTGACATTCTGCCTGATGGCATTTGGAAGCAGTGACTTACTGCCAATGTAAATCTCAGACTCCCTTGCTTAAGAAAATGTGTTTTTTATTATTACAGCACAATGCCCCACTGGAGGAAATTTAGCACCAGCGAGGACAACAGTGAATATATTTCTTTATTACTATTGTGTATAGGGCATATGGGTTGTAAGAGGAACATCTGTCCTCTTAATCTATTTTATTTTCACTTTATTTACGACATCCAGCCAGGGACGGAGCATATAACATAGTATGTCAGTGTGTGCATTGGCATGTGCATCCAAGCCTTGCCAATGAGGAGAAGTTAACCTATAATGACCAGATGCCTTAAAAAAAAGAATGGTTTTTTTTCCAAAACCCACCTTTTCCATAAACCTTCAAAACTTAATCTTTTAATCCCTCACTTATAGACTATATAAGCCTGACTCCATGCACTCATTTAAGTATACCATGTTACCCTAGCAGTTCCCAGTTCTCTCTGTTACCTGTTCCATCTTCTCTCTCTCCTTTTGATCCTTTTGCTGTTTCTTTCTTTGTGAAGCTTTTAGAATGAGAGCTCCTTTCAGCATAGTACTATCTTCTATTGCTTATGTAAATCTATAATGCATTACATATATTGATGGAACTTTCTCTATCCATAATGAGATCATAGGCTTTATGACCAATTATCGCATGACCAAATGTCAGGAAACATATGTAGAAGAAAAAGTATGCAGGGACAAGTACGCAGATCACTGGAAATGTTTAGCCAGCTTGGAAGGAACTAGCACAAAGATACAAACTATCAAAAAAGGGAGGTAAGCACACTTATAGTGCTTTCTGCTTGGCCTGTTCCTCTGCCTCTTGTTGTGTGGCAGTGATCTTGACAGCATAACTCCATTCCCCCCTCCACCCACAAAAACAGATAAGCCAGTAGCAAAGTTTACTGGGAGTGTAGAAACTTGCTGAAGTCATTCAGCCTTGTAAAAACATCTGTTCAATCTTTCATTCCTTTGACTTCACTATAAAAAAGTTGAAGAGGTCTGTACTGTATTTCCCAACATGAACTGCACAAATACAGAGAAAACAGTAGAAAGCTGGTATTTTGCTACTTCAGTATCCATCCAAATGATACAATTCATACACATACACACACACACACACACACACGATCTCATTGTGCTTTAATTTTTTAAAATCACATATTTCATGAATTGAAAGATACATGATAGGGAAGGAGGAAGGAAGAAACACCAGCAGAAGTGAAGCGGTCCAAAAAGCATTACATTTTTGAACCCATGGGGTGAATAGTGTTGTCTGAGGGGTAGTATTTTGATGGACTGCATAGTAGAGACCAGAGAGCTTTGCAACTGGCACTAAGCATCAGATTTCTGCACATGATCAGACTAGAGGTGTAGGTTATCTAAGCCTGTTCACCTCTTCGCATGCTCTCTTTGGATGTTTCTGCCATTCACCTTGGTAGGGATGACTTGGGCTTGCTTAAGGACAAGGCTCCAATTTCACAAACTTTGAATGGTTTTCAGCAGTTTTCCTTGCTCTCTGCTATTTTGCACCAGGATGACGGTGATCCTCAACATATTGACCATGCCTGAAGGAAAATAAATAGGGAAGTCTGGATAAAGGATTGGGCCACTTTCTCCTGCATTCCAGCAGTTTTCAGATAGCTTGATCTCTACAAGACCGATGGTGTTCATTTGTCAGAAGGAAGTAATATGTTGCTCCCAGAGGAGTTACAAAAGGGAGTAAGAACCATGTTGGCCAGCCTGGTTTGGAAAAGGAACTAAGCAGATGCTTGTCTCTTGTTCATAGTAGGGGGAGAATATAAGTCTTTAGTGCTCACCTTTGCAACCTTTTTGGTGGATGGTAGTGCTCTGAAACCTTCTCTTGTACAGTTCTGAGGCCCAGGGGAAGGGGAAGAAGGCTATCCTTGAGGCTAACCTGGGATTCAGGTTCTCACTTGTAAAGTCCTGTGGATTGGGTGGAAGTCCACTGGGTTACCTTCCAATTACAGCCAGTTGGAGAGCAACTCAAGTATTTGGATTGCCCTCAAGGCTAGAATCATAGAATCATAGAGCTGGAAGAGACCACAAGGGCTATCAAATCCAATCCTCTGCCATGTAAGAATACACAATCAAAGCATTCCCAACAGATGGCCATCCAATCTCTGTTTAAAATCCTCCAAAGGAGGAGACTCCACTATATTCCAAGACACTATATTCCTCTGTCAAACTACTCTTAGCATTAGAAAGTGCTTCTTAATGTTCGGGTAGAATCTCTTTTCCTGAAGTTTGAAGCAATTGCTCTGTGCCCTAGTCTCCAGAGCAGCAGAAAACAAGCTTGCTCCATCTTCCATATGAAATCCATTCAAATATTTCAATATAGCTATCATGTCACTTCTTAACCTTCATTTCTCCAGGCTAAGCATACCCAGCTCCCTGGGCTGTTCTTCATAGGGCATGGTTTGCAGGCCTTTTACCATTTTGGTCACCCTCCTCTGGATATGTTTCAGCTTGTCAATATCCTTCTTGAATTGTGGTGCCCAGAACTGGACACAGTATTCCAGGTGGGTGCTGACCAAAGCAGAATAGAGCTTTGCTATTATCTCCCTTGACCTAGACGCTATACTCCTAGATTCCTTTCACATGTACTGTGGCCAAGCCAGATATCACCGTCCTATATTTGTGTATTTTATTTTTTCTGCCCAAGTGTAACACCTCAAATTTCTCCCTATTGAAATTAATTTTGTCAGGGGATAAGGTGTTTCACCCAAGGGAAGGATGAGGAGTCAGTCAAGGTGTGATGCCTGTTCTCAGGGAGACTGGCATCAGGCTGCTCCCCCTTCTTGTTCCATTTCCAGGCCAACACAATTTAAATAAGTCAAAGAAAGTGGCCTGTATTTAAACCAACCTTCTGTGTCTGGTCTTATTATTACATGGTTGGTCACCAGTTCACATCCTATTGGGAAGAAGCCTATCAACCTGAAAGTGAAAAATGATGATTTCTGCACGTATGAATTGGGAAGCATTGAAACAAACAAAAAAAATGAAATCAGAGTCACCAATAGCTGAAAGCCCAAATATTTAAAGAAATCAGAGAAACTAGAAGTAGAAATAGTCTGGAGTGGTGACAGAATGGAAGTTAATGGGGGAGGGAAAGGGACATGGAGAAAGAGGAGGAGGAGGAGGAGGACGGGGTGAGAACAAGGAGGGAAGACCAAAGCAAAGGGAACTCCATGAAGCAGAGATCCTATGATTAATTAGATTGGGCACAGTAAAATGAATAAGCCTTAAAAACCTCTTCAAAAAGTTGATGGAATGCCTCAAGACACTGATTTTTTTAAAAAGTAAGGGCAGAAGAGTGGGAGTAGTATCAAAGGAATGCAGGACCATAGAAAAGAATAAGATAGATTATAGAGGAAGCAGAAGCTGAAGAAAACTGAGTAGGTTAAAAGAAGAATTAACATTTTTAGTATTGCAATACACCAGAATTTCCTTTTTAATATGAGTAACCAGCTTCAAGACTTTATGTGCCAAAAAACAGAACCACTTGTCAATGTCTGAAAAAAGGTTAAAAATCAAGGGAAAAATATCTTTGCTATGTATTCCAATTAGCCCATTACTGTTCACAGCTCTGTTTTTAAAACAAAATCGTTCAGACAGATTAAACTAAATTTGTGCACGTCCTCTTCTGTAGTTCCTCTTCTGTAGTTCTCTATTTTGTTTGACTGTGGAATGTGCATTTGCTTTCACAGGGCATCCAGAGATTGTAGAAACCCACCCAAGATGTTTCGTCTTTATTGTTCTTATCTCCCTCAAACCATTCAGTCTGAATTCTGCAGAAGATTATGAAGAACCTGGGACTTTTGAAGTTAAGATTTCTACGCTAAACATAATCACAAAGAGAAAGACATTGCTCTCCTGTACCTTCTAGTCTCAGAAGGCCCATTTTGAGCCTAAATCCTTTAGAGATTGAACTAGTCTCCTACAGTGGCACAATGAAAAGAGTTTTCACAAAATCCCCAGCGAAGAGATGGTACTAAGGATCAGATGGTTTTGCAAGGTTTGCTGGATTTTCGGAGCATAAGAGAAAATAATCTTGTTAAACAGAAACTGTCTGTGGAATGTGGCTTTAAAAAGTACTACTGAGAGAAAAGGGTATACTGTGATACAGAAAAAAGATAGCAACACCAAAGAGAAAATCCATGTATTTAACATCATTCTCATTAAATACAGCTGAGCTGGTAGTTAAGTGCAGGATTTCCAAAATGGCAGAATAAACAAGGTGACAACAATGGGATTGACTGTCCAACAGTTTTTTCACTCACACAACATATTGGCCTTATCAGTTGTCATTACCAGCAGACATGTGAAAAAGTGCTATAAGATTTATCTGTGAAAACAAATGATCAGCATTTTTAAAGATGAGCTACCATTTAGCTCACATCCAAGAAAAAATGACCCCAGAGGAGGATACAAATCCCCACCAAAGCTGCAACCAAATGGTTCAATGAAACTTGGAAGCCCTCATTGGTATGATAAGGCTCCCCAACTCAAGTACGCAATTGGCTAAGTGATTCAGTTGGCTCTGTACCTATGGAAACCTGCTTCTTCAGGCTTCTGTTCCTGAATTGTGGCAAGGACTGCATCCTCCTACACCTATCAAAACCTGAATATCAGAGAATAAAGTAAGATTTAGATGCAAGAAATGTCAAGGTTATGGACTAATTAGGTTTGGCTGCATTCAGTTCATTATTTTGGGTCCACCCCCAGCAAACATTTATGTGTGTAATATATACTATTAGCTTAAAACCTTTAACTGTGTTTTCTGTACTTGCTACATTGTGTTATTTGTTAAACATATCAACACCACCAGGAGAAACAACAGGTGGAAATGCATTTGGAAGAAAAGAAAACACACAAGCAGAACATTTGAGCTATCAACTGTTTCTTACAGCTGCCAAGAGTCTAACAAACCACATGAAGATAAAATTAGCAATGATCTACATACTCGTATGATGCATCAAAAGTCAGCTATCATCACAAAACAGCTGGAGCAATGCGTAGCTAAGAACTTCAGGAGATAACTACTGCCTTGCTTAAAGCAGGATTTTCCAAAAATACAAATTGGATCACAAGCTCATGGACAGGAAATTAAAAGAAAAGGATGTGTGAACATAAAGAAAACAAATGTCAGCTTCTTGAAGCAGAGATAACTGTTACAGTTGTGTTCAGTTTTCTATGGCTTCTGCAAATCTTCTCAAAATAATTGTTTTAAAGCAAAAAAAAAAAAGACAAAAGAAAACATTGATCATTTAAAAAAAAGTTTAGCCACCTTTAAGGGCAAAACCCTTCCAAAGCATCGTAGAAGATATGAAAAAATGCAAAATGCAAGAAAATTTAGATATCTTTGGTTTCTTCTTCACTAACTGAAAAAATATTTAAGAATATTCTGCTCCCTTTCCTTAGGCTGGATCGTATCTAGGAGGTACTTAGCATTCTCTTTTTCTTTATATTACATACTTTTGTGCCACATCCCTCAGTCCACAGGAGAAACTTCTTTAAAATCACAAAAGGCACCAGATCCTATCTAATCTTAGAAGCTAAGAAGGGTCAGCCCTGGTTTGTGAGACAGCCAATGAATACCAGATGCTGTATGCTGGATCTCAGAGGAAGAGACTGACAAAACCACTTCTGAGTACTCTTGCCTAAGATACACCCCACTCATATCTCATTTCCCTTACATCACTTTTTCCTTCATGCATTCCACACACTTCACTATTTAAATACATCTTGTTAGGTTCTTTATGCCAGGGGCATATTCCATAAAGTACCATATATGCTGATAGTACTATATGAAAGCAATCATCATCTTCCTTAATATAGTAAATTCAAAGTGTCCATGAGTGGTCGGTTTACCCCATATGTTTCACTACGAGTGAGCAGGTGCTGTATATGCACAAGCCCATACAATATACAGCTGCATGTACACAAAAGGGACAAATTCATCTGTCTTTTCACATATACAACCTACTGCAGAATTCCAGAGCAAAGGGGAAGTATTCAACTGAGAAGACTGAATCCAGTATCAGAATAATACACCTTTTAATACGCAAAATCTTGAATGTACAAAGAATAATAACACTCAGTTAAGCTGCTTTGTCAACTGACTATTTATATCATATTGAGATGTGGATTGTAGTATCGTGCATGTATTTCAGGACAAATTCAAAATTTCAAAGTGAATCAGGCTGACTTGGACTGATTTGGATTGGATTAGTATGAGGTTAGATCAGGTCAATTTGGATCCAGAGTAAGTCTGCCTGATCTGAAGTAATTTGGGCTGAGCTGATGAAGAAAATATTAAAAAAAAAAAAAGGCCAGACAGTGTACAGCATCTAACACTACTAAAGATGTGCACAGTCCAGTATTATTTTGTGCAGTTAGCTTCTGCAGCTTCCACACAAAAAAACTTCTCATCTGCAGTGACATGTTAACATATCTAGATCAGAGCCTTAGAAAGCTGCTATATAGCGTCTTGCATTATGAAAGAGAATTTGAAAGGCATTTCTAATAATTGTTTTCATACTTATTTTCAGAGTATTATCTGTTAATCAAAACCTCAACACCCAAAATAGACAAAGCATAGAATGTTTCTGGGGCCATTTCCACGCTAGCCTGTTATAGTGCGATGATTCCACTTTCAACATCCTCTGGAATCCTGGGGTTTGCAGTTTCGGGAGGGGCCAGCTGGCCCCTCCCGAAACTGCAAACCCCAGGTTCCAGAGGATGTTGAAAGTGGAATCATCGCACTATAACAGGCTAGTGCGGAAATGGCCTAAGTTTGTTTGACTTTCACTTGCATGGGAAAAATCCCACTGGTGCTATAAAGTGTTATAAACACACCACACTGGAAATATTTGCACAGATGCCACTGGATTTCTAGATTTCACTGCCATTACATTGAAAGAATTAAGCTCAAAAGATTCATGGAACAGCTGAATTTCGAAGAGTTCAAAGAACAATTAAAAGGATTATGTTTATTTTCGTAAGTAGTAAAATGATTATTTTTCTGAAGGTAGGATTCAGGAAAGCTTGACTAATAGTACGTAGTACCAAAAATGCTGAGTTCGAAGTGGAT
This sequence comes from Iguana delicatissima, assembly GCA_948472985.1. Lineage (NCBI taxonomy): Eukaryota > Metazoa > Chordata > Lepidosauria > Squamata > Iguanidae > Iguana > Iguana delicatissima. The sequence goes on along the minus strand of CAOKZL010002295.1, from coordinate 95,513 downwards.
ACATAAAGTATTATTTACAATCACTATCATCCTCAACCTAGATCCAAAGACCAGAGCCCTTCCACACTATACAACTGTAGTGCTATGATTCTACTTTAACTACCAATATTGCATCCTATAAAACCCAAGAATTTGCAGTTTTAGGGAGAGATATTTAAAATTCTTTGTCAGAGAATGCTAGTGTCTTGGACCAAACGACATTCCTAGGATTCTAGAGGATACAGGCTACAGCAATTAAAATGGAATTATAATGTTATAACTATGTAGCATTTCCTTCGCAAGATTTTTTTCAGAGGAGGTTTGCCATTGCCTTCTTCTGAGACTAAGACAGTATGACTTGCCCAAGATCACCCAGTAGGTTTCCATGGCCAAGTGGGGATTTGAACCCTGGTCTTGCAGTTGTAGTTCAACACTCAAACCGCTATACCACCATGGCTCCCACAACTAGTTCCTAAAAGGGAGGTAGGAATAACACTGAGATGCATGACAGAAAAATATGCAGACCCAACCAAGTTCTGAGAGAAAAATTCAAGTTACTTTTACTCTGAGTAATGTCTTTGTCTAACATGGTTTATGTATTTGCCTTGCTTGGTTTGTTTGTATTATTAATCTGCTCTCAAATAACTTTAAAGGTTTACTGTATATTAACCTAAAGGGCTCTTTCAAAAATAAGTTTTTTTGAAAGTTAAGGACTTTACAATTTAAGAAGTTTCCTATAACTTACCTAGTTATTTGAAAGTGTGCAAAACCCTTTCTCATTTGGAATTTAATTTCGCTCCAGTGATACACTCAGCTGAACCATGGCATAAACACTTCTCTCTGACCTTCTGGCCTGGTTTCTGATATTGACTTACATAACTCTGTCCTATTTAGTGAAAAATATTATTGACAGATAGATACAGACAGACAAATGACATTGTAGCCTCTCACTTGTCAGCAAGAAACATTAAAATTATCTCCCCCTTTTCCGAGCTAACACAAAAAAATATTTATCTTGACTTGGGGGAGGGTGTGGAACAGAAAGAATATGTGAGACAAAGAGGACTAAGACAGAAGTAACCAATATCCAAGACCAAACATTAATGAAGTACCAATTGTTGGTAACAGAATTTCCCACTGTTGCTGTCTTTTCATTTTTCCACACTAGGACAACACTGGTATTCCCACTCCTGATGAATGGACTACTATTCTCAATGGCATCAACACCATTATTTACTCCTGGAGAGTAAATATATACACACACATATTGCTACCTCCACTAGCATCCCTATACCAATGTCTATTTTGTATAATATAGTAGAGGGTTATCAGAGTGGCCCCATTTCTACAACACAGAAAAGAAAGCAACCTCTGAAGAGCGATTTTGAGACAAAAAGGGGCTGAGGAACCAAATGTTCAATCAGTCTCTTTTCATCACTCATTCTCCATCCTTACACACACTCCTCTGGATTTTAAAAATGGAGAGAAGAATCAGTGAGCTCCACACTTCATATACCTCAACAGCAGATATTCTTCCCAGAGAGTAAAAACCAATTCTAGCTGTGTCCTGAATGTATGTTCTGTGGCCAGAACAGATTTCCTTCTGTGGAAAGTGTGAACAACCTTTAATGGTCACCTTTCTACGGGGGAAATAGTGCACCAACTCACATGCGAAAAGTATGTTGTCAATACTGAGAAGGATGGAAGTAAAGAATTCAGGAGCTAGCGATTAAAAAAGTATCAAGTTGCTGAGCACTGAAAAAGGCACACAGCAACTCGGATAAGGATGTGAAACAAAATAACACAGTTTTGTTACAATCTGGAATATCAGCAGGATTTTACTTTGTTGTGAGTGGGTTGCTGGGGTATATGGTACATTACAGCGGAGCATCAGCACTAATTCTACATGGCAGCTCCTCAGAATACCATCTGCTTCTCCGGTAACTGTTAATATAATTGTAATTATCTACTTCTAAGTACTTTATTGGAATATCATTTGCAAATTAATCAACTGCAGACTGGTAAAACAAATGACATGCTTGTCAGAAAACAACAGCATTATTCCAATTTCTCTAAAGATTAAGAAATATTGGCTACAGTGCATAGAGCAGGGGCTTAAAAGGGAAGTTATGTTCAGCCTTTAAAATATATAAAGTCTGCCTCAAAAGCTCAACATATGTATCAGTGACCTCATGAGCCCGAACTGTTCACTTTCCCTCACCCAGATTACTCCAGGTTTGCTGAGCCAGCAGGTATGTACTTAAGAGGGGATGCACCAACTGCTGTGCCATCAGAACAGGATGGCAGAGCTCTGCTAGCATCGCAATTGTGTTGCTATGGTGGTGATGGTGGTGGTGGAGGAGGAGGCGGCAGAGACAGAAGGAGATAAGACAAAAGGCACTTGTATGGTATTGTTAGACAGTGTTAATTGAAATGTCTGTTCAGAGTCCTCGAGATGGCATTTGAAGGAAAATAGAATCGAGCTCTATTTGACAGCCCCTACTTCTACACTTACAGGAAGACAGCCTCTTTTTACTCTTTTTAAAATCTGGATGGCAAGCTGTGCTCATTCCATTAGAACACCCCAGACCTCCCTATGGAGAATTCCATAGGCTTTCCACCACCACTGTCAATATGCAGACAAAACTGGACAAAAAACAATAAAGCTGAAGGATAATTCATTTATGTTTCCTTTTCCCAAAGGATGAACAGACAATTATGGATGATGATTTAGTACATGTATATCCCACCTATCTTCTAACATGAAACTCAAGGTAGTGTACATGGGGTTCCCCATCCAAGCATTAACCAGAGTCAAAGCTGCTTAGCTTTAGCAAACTGTCTGCATTTTATGCTGTCCAGCCACAGAGAAGACAGACATAAGCAGGAGGAAGGCAAAAGCTTGATCCTCCTTGCATTTCTTTTTACTACAGTCTCTTCTATCTCCCCATGCCCCTAGCTTCATAATTCTCAGCAGACACACCATGGCTGCTTTTAAGTTGTATAATAAATATGTAGCCTAACTCCTCTCTTTGTTCTTTGTTTAGTATCATCATGTATATAACATTTTACAGAGTAATGTATTAAAATAACCTACAGATACAGGGAGGAGATGGGAAACTAAACTTTTCCAGTGGGGAGATAAGTGGGGGAGAAGGAAAGGAGAAGGGGAAGAAGAGTAAGAGGTACTTAATATGCATAGATGAAATGACTAACATACAGTTGTGTTTTGTTTCAGCTAGGAAGAGTATTAATGTGTAAAAAACATGAGGGAACTGTGCCTAATACCTACCTGGACTCGTGTGCTGAATTATGCTGCAGGGGAGAGTAGGATTTTGATACCCTCCATAGGAGAGACCAGGGTATTTGGCATCTGGCACAGGGTGCCAGAGCGCTGCATGTGACGAGGGGGTGGAATCAGAGGTTATTTAAGGTCTGACTGCCCCCTCGCATGCCTCTTTGTATCTTAGCACAAGAATCTAGGATATAATGTTTCAAAAAGAATTAACACACTGGATTACGTTAATGGACAAGGCAGGGGGAGAGCTTGGTCCTGCACTGCAACTGTTAATTAGCTGTTGGAAGGTAGTGTTTTATTTAATTGATTGACTGATTTGATTCATTCTTTGATTGAAATTTATTTTAGTGATTTTGGGATTGGGCCATTACAGTTAGGGTGGTAGTTGGTTGTGGGGTGGCCCCCTTTGAGTACCATGGGCATTCATTTTGGACTGGCCCCATTGGGCTTTAATTATTAGGCTGCCATTTCACGTGGGTTTTTTTGTTTTGCTTTTTGCAGACGCCATTTTAGGTAAGGGCAAAGCAGGCAACACAATTTTTGTTTTCTTCATTATTGTGGGTTGCCATTTTATGTTTGCTGTTGTTGGGTGCCATTTTAGGTAAGGGCAAAGTGGTTGATGCTAATTTTTGTCTGTTACTGTGGACTACCATCCTAGTTTTTGTTTTTGTGGGTGCCATTTTGGATAAGGGAAAAGTGGGTGATGCCATTTTGTTGTTCCAGATTCAGTCATATTTTGGCCCTATTTAGGCCTATACTGGGCAGATAAGTTATTAGTTAGCAAACATATCCTCTTACCTCTCTTGTCAGAGTTACCTTCCCTTTTTGTTTACTGGCCTCTGGCCTGGTTAGGTTTAAGGCTGCCTAGTTTGGGAACAGGAGGGGTACAGGGCCTGGTACAGCCTGTTTTCTTCCAAAGTACTGTCAGTTGACCCTGGTACAGGGCTGTTTTGTTCTCTGTCCTGTTTAAGACTGTGGCATTGGGTGCCCAATTGATTTGTGGCCTAGGGCTGGTCTGCCTTCCTCAGGTAATTGGTTTGAGTTTTGGACTAGCACCTGTTGGTGCTCCTGTGCTATCTTCAAGTAGCTGGGTTGGATTTTGGACTAGTACATGTTCGTGCCTGTTGGTGTTGGCCCTACAGTGTTGGCTAGTATAGGAATAGGTTGGAAATTTTGTCTATATGACTTCTAAAAGAGGTGGTGGTAAGGCTAAGGGCATGGCTTCAGCTAACAGGCCCCCTGTCAAACACCAATAATACCTATTTCCTCAGATGAGGAGGAGGCTATGGATGAGAGGGCATCTATCTTAGCCAAACTGGAAGTGACTGAAAGGCATCATATCCAACCAAAGCAGTCAGGGGTGTCATCTAAGAAAGTAATAAGGATAGCTTTAACCAGACTGTGTTGCCCCATTTAGAGATCCTGGATAGGAAGCTGAAGGCTGGTGACTCATCTGAGATGGTGGTGTGTGACGAAGATGTCTTGGCTGGCTTTGCAGAACTGGACGAAGTGGTCATGCAGCAAACTCAGCCAGACGAGTCTAATGACAGCACTACACAAATGGGTGACACTGGTGAGAACAGCATTAGTGGAGATAATTTTGCAGGCATATCAGTCTGGCCTGGGAAGGGGGGTGGAATAAACTCCAACTGGGGTTAGTATTGTTGGTACTGGGGCTGTTGCTGGAAGCACCAAGCTAGCTACCAAGCAGAACCCAGTAAGCACACAGACTCAAGGCACACAGAGTCAGTTAGGTTCAGGTTCAGTTCCCTCCAGGCTCCTTCTGGATTCTATTTTCCACAAGTGATGCAGATACCTTATCCTGGGTTTTATATGACTCAATGGCCTCCTGGCCTTGTAGGAGTTGGGCAAAAGCCTTCTACTAGTGGGTTTAGTGGTGTGTCTTATGGTACTAGCTCCTCAAGGGATCCTAATATGCCTTTGGGAGACCATCTGTCACCAGATATTCTAGGGAAAAAAATTGGAAGGTGTTTATGTTGATGTTTTTTCTTTGCTCTTTAAGAAGCCAGAGGGAAAAAAGATTGGGAAAGCAAGAATGAAAAGGAAAGATATATGGTTAGGAAAAGGAAAACTGATCAAAATTGGTAAAATTGGTTTTCAGGTTTTTGTATATATGCAGGTATCATCAGGAGAGCTCAGCCCTACACAGCTCTTGGGATTTTTTATATGGATTGTGCCCTTCCTATGGAGTGTTCAGTATCTTGCTCTGGGTTTGAGAATAATCCTTTTCTACAGTGAGTTCTGAAGTTTAGGTCAGATTTGCCAAGGGTAGTGCATTACCTAAATGATTTTTTATTGGTAGGGCTGGTACCAAGCAGTGTGCTTCTTTAATGAAGTAATTTTATTCCCTCTCTGAGGAATTAGTTGTACATTCAGTTTATGATGAGACTGAGAGACCAGCCACTTCTTTGGTTTTCCTAGGTATCAAGACTGATACCTTTCAGCAATATTGTAGGTTGGTTCAGGAGGAGTTAGATGATTTGAACAGGTGAGTGTCTTTCTGAGAGAGTTTCAGGAGCTTACTAGCCATTTTAATTTTGCTTATAAGGTGGCTCCTCTTGGTACAGTTTGAGGCATCTCTGTGATGTTACTGCTAGTATAAGTTAAGGCCCATCATAGAATTAGATTGTCTAGCAGGCTTCAGGAAGATTTGGAGGTACAACAATATGTTCTTGCATCTTTCAACAGTGTTTCCAGTTGGAGAAAGGAACAGAAGCTTCAAGATGCCTTAAAGTTGTCTTTAGATGAAGTTGAGTCTATAGGCTTTGGTTTGTATTTTACAGGGCATTGGTGTGTGAGGTCTTAGCTGGAGGAACATGCTCAGGCTGGATTATTGACTGATTTGACTTTTTTGGATTTTTCCACTTGTGGTAGCTATTCAGATTTGGGAAGAGGAGTTGGCTAACTCCTTCATCCATTCCTGGTGCGATAACATGATGACTTTTCATGTTATCAAACAATGTCTTCCAAATCCCCCAACATTATGCATTTAGTTAGGACCTTTGTTTTGCAGTATTTGTGGTACAATATCTTGTTCACAGCATTCCATGTGGCTGGTGTAGATAATGGGACAGTTGATGTTCCTTCCTACCAACAGTTGAAGTGTTTTCAGACAACTGGCACCAAAAGCAGAACTGTTCAGATGTCTGTAAACTTATGCAGCATTAGAGGGGTGAGGTTGTGGAAGCTCTCGGTCTCTCATTAGCCTCTAGTTACCAGGTATAGAAGGCTGGGTGGGAGCTCGAAGACTTTAGGAGGGTTATCAGGTTGAAGGCCACTTGGCCTATACCTGTTGACTATATTCTGCAATATTATGTATTTTTTTAATTTATTTTTATTAAAAAATTTCACTCTTACAAGCATAAGTTCATAAGACTTGTTAATGTTTACAATATAAAATATACTATAACATACTATAATATACAACATATACTCTTTTGACAAGTTCATAAGACATGTTCGTAAGACATATTGTTTACAATATATAATATACTATAATATACTACAATATACAACATATAATATAATAATAAAATATAATAATTAATAACAATTAATAACAATATAATATAATAATAATATTTAATATATAATAATATAACATATAATATACTCTTTTGTATGATGTAAATTAAATTAACATATCTCTATATAAATCATTAAATCCATACATTCCAAATTTCTTACTTTCCTTTTTCACATTTATTTCTTATATTATTATTGTCACATGTTTATTAATATTTCAATATTCTTATTCTTATCTTATTATGCAGTGTCTACTATATACCTATTGTTAAACTTCTATCTTTACTTATCTTTACAGCCTTATTCCTCTCCTTTACATAGGTTTGACCAGTTATTATCTATAAATTTTTTCACTGTTTCCACTCTTTCTTATTATTCTTTTCTCTTCTCATTAATCTAGTTAAAGCGTCACAATTTATCACTTCTCTAATTTTATTTAACCATTCTTCCAAATCAGGTTTTTTCTCTCTCTTCCAATGTTTAGCAAATATAATTCTCGCTGCTGTCACCATATATAATATTATGTCTTTGTATTTGTTGTAATCTTTATCTATTTGATGATTCATGTTTAATAGAAATATCTCTGGTGAGAATGGAATAGGTATCATTTTTTTTAATACTATTCCAATATTTCTTTGTTTCTGGACACATCCACCACAAGTGATAAAATGTTCCAGTTTCTTTTTTACACTTCCAACAATGTTTTGATTTTGTTTTATACATTTTACTTAGTTTATTTGGGTCTAAATACCATCTGTAGAAAATTTTTAAATAGTTTTCCTTTAGACTCTGCGCCAAAGTAAATTTTTGAGTATCTCTCCAACTTTTTTCCCAATTTTCCAGCATTATCTCATGGCCTATGTCACGTGCCCACACGACCATTGTATCTTTTTCTATTTCTGTTTCTAATTCTCTATCTAACATGTATTTATAAAAATGAGATGTATGATGTTCTTTTTTCTCAAATATTATTTTTTCAAATTCGTTTGAGTGTTTTTCTCAAAACCTTCTATTTTTAAGTCTATTTTAAATTTTATTTTCATTTCCGTATTGCCAGAACCACTGGCAATTCCAGCCATTATTTGCTAATTCTTCTCTTGTTTTTATTTTTAGGTCTTCCTTTTCATCCCTTATTATTATAATATCTTTATATGTAATCCAATTTTCTCTTGTATCTTTCCACTTCCTAAATAATGCTTCCTGTGGAGAAACCCATAATAGAATTCCGGAATATATTTTTTTTCCCCATTTCTTCCAGATTTCTAACAGTGATCTCCTGATGTAATGATTGAATTTCTGTCAATATTTGCTTTATTATACCAAAGGTGCACATGCCAACCAAGCCTGAGATCTGCTCCTTCCATATTTAATATTCTTTCATTTTCTAATGTTATCCAATCTCTTAACCAAGTCATTCCGCTTGCATGGTAGTATAATTTTAAGTCAGGTACTCCACAGCCTCCTCTGTCTTTTTTTTCTATTAAGAATTTCCATTTAATTCTTGGTTTTTTTCTATCCCAAATATATTTTGAAAGATCTTTCTTCCATTCTTTAAGACATCTTTCATTAATTATTATTGGTATATTCTGAAATAAATGTATCATCATAAACATTGTGTATTTTTAAGGGGACTGGCATCTCAGTCCATTCAGACTAGATCATCAGCTTTGGCTTTTGTAGCTAAGGCTCAAGAGTAAGAGGACTCAGAGCATATAAGGCTGGGAGGGCTGGTCTAAGGAGCACAGTCATGTGCCTGACAAGCATGCTCTGGCCTGTCATTTGTAGCTCTAGTTATAAGGTGGCCCTCTTTCTACACTTGATCTTAGCCAAAAGGCCAAGAAGCGATGAGATGGCCCTCTTTCATGCAGCAGCACTGACTGCATTTTGGAGGGTTTTAAGCATTAGTAAATTGGTTATTGCAGCCAAAGGGGATGTCTCTGGCACAGCTTTTGCCTTTTATGATGTGGCATTGGGTGGTTAGGGTGTGATTTCACATATTAGGCACTGATCAGATCAGGGTGGAAGCTTCAGCTGGGATTGTGTTCTGCCCTGTTCATGCTCTGCAGCATTATGTTCTGCTCAGGGGGGACAAACTGGGATTGTTGTTGACAGTTGTTTTGTCACATTGATCTTTCACCCCGTATCAGCTATCAGTTTTGGACAGGTACCTTGAAGGACTTGCAGTTCTTGGACCTACACAGAGTTTGGCACCCATTTATATAGGAGAAAGGCTGCCTCTACAGATTTTGCAATGAGCCTTGGCCTACTGCATTGAGCATTAGAAGCCTTCTGCTTCGAAGAGGTTTATGTGCCCTATTAAGTTTCGAGACAGTTTTGCTGTTTCTGTTTCTCTGTTAATTTAGTGCTGTATGGCAAGATAGCAGGTCCTGATCTGCAGCCACAGCATGGTGTTCTTGGAAGTGCACCAGGCCCATTTTGGGGCTCAACTGGAGTTGAGCAATATTGCCACTGCAGTGTGGCTTGGGAGGAGAGGCCTCTTGTGGAGTGGTTTTTTGCCTCTTTTGTTTGAGGATCACAGAGGGTCTCCTACTGACATGTTAAGTCATTCATCTTGGCGGGAATGACTTGGGCTTGCTGAAAGGCAAGCATTGAAAGATTTTCAGTGCACAGAAAATTGGTAGAGTTTTCACAGAAAGTTAAAAGAGCTTTCTTCTTTTCTTTTGCCATTTTGCCCCACTAGGTATGGCAGGGGAAGGTAATCCCAATTATATTGATCTTGCCCAAGGAAGGTAAATAAAGAAAGCGGTTTTGGACCACTTTCTCCCAAGCCCTATTTTTCCAATGACCAGAGCTCTACAGGGGTGATGACGTTCATTTGCAGAAGAGGGGAGTATGTTGTTCCAGGGAAAGTTTCAACAGGGTGTGAGGGCCCAGTCAGTTGACCTGATGGAGGAAAGACACTAATAGATGCTTGTCCCTTGTTCCTTATCCATGGCAGGTAGCAGGAAGAGAATATATTCAATGATCACCTTTGGCACCCTTTTGGTGTAGAGTAGGACTTCTTTTGCAGAGCTGAAGCCCAGGGGGTGGAGAAGGAGACTATCTTTGAGGTTAATCTTGGATCCAGGCTCTCATTTATACAGTTCTGAGGCTTGGGTGGTAGTTCCCTGGGTTACCTTCCAATTACATAAAGTCAGAGAGCAACCCAAGAATTGGGATTGCCCCAGGGCCGAGATGTTTCACCCAAAGGAAGGCTGAGGAGTTTCTCAAGGAGATGACACTTGACCTCAGCTGGACCCTCATTAGGTTGCCCTCTTCTCTTGCTTCATTTCCAGGTCAATGCATCTTAAATAGCTTAGCTCAAATAAAGTACCCCCCTTTTAGATCAATTTTCTGTTCTAGTGTCATTATTCCACGGTTGGCTATCAAAAGAAGTTACTGGACGAAGAAGAAGAAGAAGAGGGAAGCATCTGAGATAAGGTAGCTCTACCAGAGCACTAGTTTATGCACCCCTGATGGCTTTTGATGAATTGTTTTATGAATTATGAATTACATGTGAAGAGAATACTGGAAAGGGCCTTCTGAGCAGCTGCTCCTGGGCTCTGAACTTCCTTCTGAGAGATTAGACTGGCACCCACCCCGCTATCTTTCTGCAAGCAGGTTAAGGTTTTAAAAAAAATTCTGCAGACTTTTGCAGTCTGACTATTCAAGTGGGCTGTGTCCTTCAGAACCGTGCCCTACTGTCTGGGTTTTGTTTATTAGTCATTGTTAAGATTTATGCTTTTTAATTGTTTTTAATTTTATGGATAGCTTAACTGTATTTTTAACTTTTGTATTTGATATATTTTTAGCTATGTCTTTTTTAACTGTTGTAAATTGCCTTGAGTCCCAAACCAGCAAAAAGTCAGGATATAAATTATTCCTATTCCTGTTCTTATCATAACAACATTTTGGTCCAGTTCCTGCATCAAAGGCTATGACACATAACTTTACAATGACAAAACTCCATTGCGGACATCATAAGCAACCATGCTAGTGAATTGTGACTGTATACAATGGGACACCATGCAACATGTCCTGTTGCACCCCAAAGCCTCCTATTACACAACACAACACATTGTGCATTGGGAACACTGTGCATTGGGATATGTTGAGCAAAGGGACATGTTATGCGCTAGGACCACTGCACAACAACCATGCCACTGCCTCCAGTTACATAAAAGTCCCAATGTTTTAGGTACATTCCTCTCCCACCCTTCCAGAGAATATGAATATTGAGCTATGGTACAATTGAACTTTACATAATCAGAAGTCACTTTATGATGACCTAACCTTCCAGCTAGAGACCAGCCATTATTTTCATTAATCTATTCAATTAATATCCTTCCCCAGTTTTTAGAGGAAATGTTTTGGTATATCTGCCCTCTTTTTTAACTGTTTCCATAGCATGAGCTGTACCTTACACCTTGGGAAGGACCTGCCATGAGTAAACAGACAAACTTATCCTCTTCTGTAGTTTTCATCTCCACCACCAGGAGAATGTCTTTATTTCCTGTACAACAGCTCTTTAGCCTATGAAACATATTAACTCAGTTAATTTACTGTAGCAGCAAAGGCATGGTGCAACAATTCAAGTAACATGAACAACAGATTTAAATCTAACTAAAAAGGTCTGAGGAAACAACAATTGTTCAGGTATTGCAATTATATGTTTACTGGAGGCAATAGATTTTAAAATAGTTTTAGCAATTAAACTTAAGAGGAAGTGGGAGCAATATAAAAATTGTGAGGATGCTATCATTTTAAGAGAACTATGTGCCTAAAGAGGAGTCTTTCAGTAGGAGGTGATCTTGTAGCAGTAGCAGTCATAAAATTTCTCTCTCACAGTACTAATGATTCCTGAATAATATAATGATCTGAAATAAGTAGCTTTCACAACGCTTCTTTCTTACTCTAATAATGATTCCTTAACAAAGTAACTAGGTAGAAAGGATTTACTGGTTTACTGAAATTTGGACCCTGTAAGTTAATAGTCCAATCAATCAATCAATCAATCAATCAATCAGTAAAATGGGACACATTATGTATAATCTAATTTAGAAGCCAAATGTATTTTTATTTTAATAGACAAGGTTCTTTTTATTTTCTAAGCTTCAGCTTTATGGGATGCTCTTTTGAACTTCTGGTAAAAACAGCCTCTAATAAGAAACATTACGAAACCCCAAGTGGCAAAATAGTTTCATTTCTTCACACTGATTATATCCAAATATAAGATACCATCCATCCTTGTTATAATGAATAATAATAATTCCTACTGATTCCATAAGGAATCCAGGTTACTAGGCTGGAAGCATCTCAAACCCTGAGACTTTAGCGCCAAACCTGAGCCCTAGGGAGATGTCCTGGTGATATCATAGGAAATCCATTTTTTCAGTTCATTAGAAGTGCAGAAGTTTGTTCAACTGTTAATAAATATACAAACAGTTCTACATCTTTTAATTTCCAGTATCGCTTTCAAACAGTAAAATAATATTATTATGAAAAAGTATAAAATGTCATATTTCCTGTCCTTCCAAAATATACTCATGGTCTTACAGTTACAGTTATAGAATACTCTCCCTGCAAAAAACCTATCAACCATTAATATAATAATGAACAGAATGAGAAAAACGTTACTAGGATCGGCAAATATTACTGGAAGGACTAGATGATGAGGATGATAGACTAAGCGGGCACCAGCACAATCCCTGGGAACTGTATCAGGAACACTGAAATTATGTAAAAGTTTAGCAGAGCCATCTGAAGTGCCACAGAGTACACACTCATAGATTTTATTGATGATCTACTCCTCATATCTTAAACACTGTATAATGTTTAGGTAAAGATACCACTGAGATGCCTGAGTTTCAGTTTTCCCATGAAAAATTGAGACCCCAGAGACAATGTCTTACTTGCTACTAGAGTTTTACTTGCTACAGAGGTAGGAGAGTAGGACAGCTTAGGAGAGCCAATGATAAGCGGGACAGAACAAATCATAGCTGTACAAACTCCTGTGGGTTTGCCACTTCTAAAGAGGAAAGAAACATCTACAGTTTGCAATCTTTTACTGTTATGCTTGGGCAACTTTAATAATTTCGAAGCAAGTTGTACCATGACTGAAGATTAACCATAACAGGAAAGCATAATCTATACATAGAAGCTTCTAGTGAACAAAAAGTCTAATGAGATGGGTTGCTTTTCTGTCACAATGAGTTTTCACATTGCTATCAACTGTCCTCATGAACAGATCATAAATAGCCATTATACAGTAACACTGTTGAGCCACAAATTTTTAAATTTTCCTTACTTATAATTTGTGAGAGATAGAAGGCCTTGCAAAGAAAAATACAATATTCTACCTCACTGAGCATGTAATACATCAGCCATGTTTTCTGAAGCATCACTTTAGCATCATTTCTCTGGTAGCACTTTTAAGTGAAGCTCTTTCAAATGGCAAAAAGCAGGACAAAGCTGATCAATGATCACTGTGTGATATTTCTATATTCATGGTTGGGAGCTCACAAATAAAAGTAAACAGGTTATATAGACTGTGATACAAGTGTCCTTACTATCACTGAATGCCACTGTTTCAACATTTTTTAAACATTTTGTTTTACTTCTTGGTACTCCCATCACAAGGGAATGGAGAGTGTGGGAGGTAGAAAACAAACTCCCTCAGTATTTTCATTTTAAAAATGATTGTCAAGACACCTGTTTTCCATCAGAGAATGTGTGTGTGTGTGTGTGTGTGTGTATACCCCCATAAAATTTGATAAACTTCTGTGCTGTCTTCCAAAGCATGAAGCTCTTCTAAGGGCAGTAAGAACATTTTAAAATAATATGAATTTCTAAAATATCAAATAGTATAAACACTGCAGACAGTAGCAAAATAAGCAAGCAAGCAAGAGTAATACAATATAATTTAAAATCAGAGACAACCTACATGATTAGAAGTTTCATGTAATATCAGCTATTTAGGACTAGGCAGGGTGCCATCCGCAACAAAATCCCACCCCCACACAAAAGCAGGAGCGTATTATTATTTCATTTCTTGTGACAATAACAGAACATACTATTATTTCATTTCTTCTTGCTGCTATAATCTGCATTTCTTTTCCTCTGTACTCTTTTTCTCTGCACAAAGGAGGTTCTAGTTCTCTTCTATGAGATTATAACACAGCATAAAAAGTAGTAAACCAAGGCCCTTTCCACACGGGGGATGGGGGAACGGGGCAGCGCACGCAGGGACGGATCTTACCTGAAAACGGGTTGCTCCGTCCCTGCGGGGAGCGCGCGTTCGCCGCTCCACACGCTGGCGAGTTTCGGCGGTGTTTGGCGGCGCCCAAAATGGCGGCCAGCGACTTCCGGCGGCGCTCCGCCAATCAGGGCAGCGCGCCAGCCGGAAGCCTGCCCCTGGGCAGCTCTGCAGGGACGCGCTAGCGCGTCCCTGCAGTTTCACACTGGGCGCTGCAATGGGGTAGTGTGCTCGCGTTTCGTAAAAACCTCATAAAATGTGGTTTTTAAAAAACGCGCCGCGCCACCCCTTGCGGCCGCGCTAGCGTGGTTTGAGGTGTGGAACCTCCACTATTCAAACCGCTCTAGCGTGCTCCACGGTGTGGACGACCTCCGGATGAGTCGCCCTAAGCCGTTTTTTTTTCCCTGTGTGGAAAGGGCCCTTATCAATTTCCTAGACAACACAGACATACCTATGTACATATATAGTACTGTGCCACAAGACCATAACGCAGTGTAAAAAGAGATTTTCCCCATTATTCATAAATACAACAAAATACAAAGACCAGCATCTAAAGAGAGAGTGTCATAAAGAGTTACTTTTCTTTGAACAGCTTCTCTAGTTCTGTTTACTTATGGACAAGTATTCTTAATTCAGATTACAACAGTTCCATGAAGTTTCACTGGCTGGATTTTCTAGTCAGTTAAATTACACTATCACCACACAAAAGCTTGTAAGACTGGGATTTACATGTAACATTCTAAAATATTACCTTGAGGTAGCACTTTTCTCATTAACGCTTGTATATACTGCATTCACTAAGAGCCAATGTATAAACTGCAAGGGGTGCATGCTTTCATTTGCTTGTTATTACACTCTCAAATGAAGACTCACATTTTTAAGTTCTTCTTCCTAGCAAGAGCAGGGCCACAAGAAGTGTGGCCTGGTAAACCTGCTTTTATAGTCTGCAGACACTTCCTCCCCATCCTCTCAAAATAAGTTGCAAATTACATGACTACAACATTCTGCCTCCTCCTCCTTTTTCCTTTCCCCTGTGGTTTTGAAAACTTGCACAGAGAATGACGTTTTTTATTTGCTTCATAAAGGTATCACCACAATATGGACTTTGCAGTACGTTACATTTAACCACTGATACACCACTCTTAATAGTTCTCCATTTTCATGGCCTCTATGGTTTCAACTAGGGTGGGGCAACTGATTCGTGTACCCTATGCACCAATGCCAAGGGGGTGCAAAAAAGCCGAAACACCACCACACTCCCACTCAGGCCTGGCCTGTCACTGCCCCCTGCCCACACCAGGATCCAAACCCCTCTGAACAAATCTTTCCAAGAAAGCCCTGTTATAGTTCACCATAGGGTTAGAAATAACTTGAAGGGACACTTCAAAAACTATTAAGCCTAAATGTTAATATACCTGGGTCTGAAGAAGTGGATTTAAATCCCTGAAAGCTCATGCTGAAATAAATCAGTCTTAAAGGTGCTGCTATATTTCTGCTCATCTTTCCTTTTTATGCTGCAACAGACTAGAACACCCATCCCCTTGAAATCTCTCTCATTTTAAATCACTTTTAATTCCATGTTGTTTTAAGATTTTAAGATTGCATTTTATTATTGTATATTTGTATGTATGTGGTTATTTGTATCTTTAGGAAAAAATGTTGAGAGCCACTTTGACTCCCAGTTTTGGAAGAAAGGCAATTTATAAATATAATAAAATATCAGATGCATTCCCTTCCTGCCTTGAGAGAAGAAGAGGAGAGATGTCTCTTCTCCTAAGTAGGCACCACCCATCTCAGGTGCCTATAGGGGACTTAAATTTATGGACAGGTGTGTTCTCTCCCCACTTCATCAATACATCCACTGCTCAATTCATTGGAGATCTCTGATCGATCAGAAGACTTTAAGGGTAATCGATCTCACTACTAATCTTTTTTGCCGCTCCAGATTCAGTCTGTGATCTACTATCCCTGTATGTATAAATGTGTGCAGAGCATGCTGTAAACTTAGGCATCCTTTACACGCAAGTAAATCCTGTGGCACTCTGCGAGGTTTTCTCATAAGTAAAGAGACCTCGGCTGCACAGAAGCAAGCTTCTGAAGGGAGCTTAGGGTACAAATCCAACCCATTCTTGCAGGTGATGCCACAGAGAGTCAGGGCCATTGGAGGGAGGCATTTTTGCTGGGGTGGGAAGAGGTTTCAACAAACCTGCCCCTTTTCCAAACCAGTCTAGGTAAGGAATAGTTAACTCCTGATGATGATGATGATGATGATGATGATGATGATGATCATCATCATCATCATCATCATCATCATCATCATCTCCTCCTCCTCCTCCTCCCCCCATGCCCCTTTCCATATGTAGAAAAATAGAAGATAAGGATAGGCAGGGCCTCAACAGGAAAGATGTGCAAGAATGCAGGCTGTTTGCTGATTTCTTGAGGGGTGTGTCTGGTGTGTACTTTGGGAAAGGGAATATCCCATCCTCCGTCACCATGAGTGGAGCATAGAGGGGGCATAGGAAGGGGGAAAGCTGGGGAATCACTGCTCCCAACCTCCCCTTGCTCCTTTCCAAAGAACACATTCATCTGTCTGTCTTTGGGGGGGAGGTAGTAGCATCACTAGGGTTGGTTTCACCACTTCCTGATAGTGTAATCCATTGTGATCTGTACTCAACTGGACCCCCTTAATGATAGCACTGGAACAAGCTCTCCAGCTTTCCAGCAGTATGCCAGTGACACCCAAATCAATTACTCCCTTCTATCTAAACCCAAGGAAAGTCTTTTTGTGCTAA
Source organism: Iguana delicatissima (assembly GCA_948472985.1). Lineage (NCBI taxonomy): Eukaryota > Metazoa > Chordata > Lepidosauria > Squamata > Iguanidae > Iguana > Iguana delicatissima. The sequence goes on along the minus strand of CAOKZL010002295.1, from coordinate 78,643 downwards.
ACCAGTGTCTACTGTCAGTGATGGACTAGATGATGGTAAAAGTTCAGTTCCTGGTCAACCACAAGGCAGATCAAGGAATAGCAATTCAGTTTGTCTTGGCTTGGATTAGACTGTCACAGTGACACATGCCTTAGGTACATCCCATTTGGATTCCTGAAAGACAAACTATGTTGGGTTTCTGTTGAAGAATGTTCAGAAACTTCAGCGGAAAGAGCTACACTCCAACAAGGGCTAGTTACAGAGAACTCCCTTGTTAACAACATCTCCACTGCTTGGCAGTCTGTTTCCAAGCACAAAGACAATTCAAAGAGCTGGTTATGACATATAAAACCTATACAGCTCAGACTCTAAGACCTTTAGATGACGTATGTGTCTATGTGCCTTCAAGTTGCCTGTCAACTTATGGTGACCTCATGAATTTTATGGGGTTTTCTTAGGCAAGCAATATTCAGACATGGTTTTGCCAGTTCCTTCCTCTGAAATATAGCCTACAACATCTGGTTTTTTTGATGGTCCTCCTTCCAAGTACTAACCAGGACTTACCCTCCTTAGTTTCTCTGATCAGACAGGATCTAGTTTAATTAATGATGTTTCCATCACTGTTCCTCAAGATATTCTTCATTGTGTGCATGTACCTTCAAGCCGTCTGTCAACTTATGGTGACCCCATAAATTCCCTAGGGTTTTCTTAGGAAACGAATACTCAGAGGTGGTTTGACCAGTTCCTTCCTCTGAATTATAGCCTATAGCACCTTGTATTTGCTGGGGGTCTCTCATCCAAGTACCAACCAGGAGTGACCCTGCTTAGCTTCCAGGTTCAGATAGTATTTGGTGTATTAGAGCATTTAGGCCTAATAGGTATTCCCACCACCTGCACAGATATATTTATTAGAAACACAAGAGAGGACCTTCCCTGTGGCTACCCCCACACTCTATTTGTCTATTAGAGAGGCAAAGTTGGCTCTCTGTTTGCATTCCATCAGGATTTTAGGAACTTACTGTTTCACAGGAAAATTATTTTTCTTTAGTGTGTTGTATTACTTTTATTCTTTGCTTTCAATATTTTAAATCATTTTAATTCTATAGACAATTCAATACTATTTTAGTCACAATTCTGTACATTTTTGGTTTTCTGTATTTTTTTATTTTATTTTAAATCTCATTACCTTGAGTCCCAGCTTTGGGGAAAATGCATGCCATAAAGTGAAAGACAGACAAAGAGATAGAATCCAGCTTTTCACCATGTCTAGCTTTTCAAGCAGTTAACTGCAGAGATGCTAGGGCATGAAAAAACAGTGCCAGCCATCAAAAGCCCTATTTACTTGGAACACATAATCTACGGAAAGAATACATATGAAACAACTCATCTCAGAGCCTTTCTGCACTACAGTCTTATAGTGCTATTGTTCCACTTTCAACAACCTGTGGAATTCTGTAGTTCACTGAGGCCAAAGAGCTCTCTGGCTGAGAATTCTAAATGCCCCTCCCTAAACTGCAAACCTCAGGATTCTACAGGATATTGAAAGCAGAATAATAGCACTATAACAGTGTAGTGCAGAAAGGTCCTCAGTCTTTTTAAACACAAGATACTGTTTTTCAAGATGCACCCAGAAATGAATGAAATTTGATTTGTGGTACTGCACAAGTGTTTTTTGTTGTTGTTGTTGTTGTTGTTGTTACATGCTAAAATGCACTGATGCAAATTATTAAATATCTCCCAGTAGTTTAACAAAACATATGAACTGAACCCAGTAAAAGAATTAAGGGAAGAGTGACTCAACATACTTCCAGCTTTTCAACTAAAACAAAAATGGAAACTACACTGACCTTTGCTAATGGCTTGAAAAGGTCTCCATTAAAAATAATCTATTACACATTATCAGAAATTTGCCAATGTCATGTTGGGGTTCAAACTTGAGCTTGCTCATTCCCATTGCGAAGTTACTGCTTCCCAAACATTGAACTACAACAGCTTTACATTTAGTATAATTTAAACTTTAAGGTTAGTATAATCATAGTACAATTAATACTAAATGTACAATTAATACTAAATGTACAGTTAATACTAAATGTAAGTATTGCATTTTAATAGGGATCTCCGAAACTCTCAAAGTTTGCGCAGGAACAAGTTTATTGAGGACAAAACAAAACATCTTACTTTGTGACAGGATTGACATGCTTCATAGTTTGTGGGCTATCATGTTTCCCATGGCAGTGGGAGGAACACATAAAAGACAGTGAGAGAGAGAGAGATCACAGCTTGGTAAATTACTTTTTTAAAGTAATTTGTTCCTATTACTCATTTTAAATATTAAACATAATTCATTGTCACTACTCATTCAAATAATCGAAAATCAATTTATTGCTGAGGGAGAGGAATTAAGACAGAAAAGTAAAATGCACAAAACCTGGGGAAAAAAGCCATACATTTTCTTCAAAGGCACAGGAAAACATTACTTGTGGCACCAATAAAATAAAGTGGTTCCCACTTGCTGTACTTTTTTTAAAAAAATGTAACTTCATTACACTCCTTATTATCAAGAAAGTAAACTTTATTTGCAAGGAAAACTTAGTACGAAGTAATTTCTTTCCAAGATGAGCCAAGCAAAGTTCACCCATCATTAATTTAGATGAGAGTTTAAAGACACAAGACTATCATTCACCTGTTAACATGTTTTGCTGCGGAAAATTACACAGAAACCTTGATCAGAATAAATACCAAGGCCGCTTTTAAACAGCTGGGGACTCAGTATAGCTCTGAGAAGTTTTAGCCTTATACAGCTATATATTTGTGTTGTAAGCAGTTTTACTTCTTGTCCCTCTGTCGTTTTAACCTTTGCTCATATTAATAGCAATATAAATGTCTAGCTGGATCTACTCGCATTATTCCCATTGCAACCCTATTGATTGCAATGCTGCACTTAGCATCACTTATTCCAATTTTATCATCCTTGGTCATTCTTGCATGCCTACTTGCTCATGGGTAAGCTGACCCATTTCAATTAGTATATAACACTAGATAAGAAGCATGGATTAAATTAAAATATAATTGTTATGACGGATGTCAAACTCCTTAATACCTATCTTTGTTCATGAGAGAGATTTCTTTCTTTCTTTCTTTCTTTCTTTCTTTCTTTTAATGCATGATGTGTTTCAAAGATTTTAAGTGTGGACATTTGCTGTTCTTGAGTGAAATCCATACCTATCTAGCAATTTATTACACCCAGAAAATGGTAATTTAAAAGTTACAGATACTTAGATATAGTGTAAAATGTTCAGGGAAAAATAAAAATTGGATGAAAGGGTAGAAAGATATACAAACTACACTAAAACACAAAATATAAATAATTTTCTTTCTATAGAGATATTCTCAAATAATAGCAAATACTAAAAGTAACTTCACTTATAACAGGCAAGATTCACCAACGTCTTTGGTATCCAGTGTCAGCAGAAATAGAACTTTATTCCATCTTTTCCCCAATAACAGGACTTACAGTGGCTTATAAACTATTAAAACCACTACAGATTAAAAACCATAAAAACAACATCAGATATATATGTCTCTGTGTTATTTAATTTAAATAATCTATAGAGTAAAAACCATTCATTCATTAAAAGACAATATAAAAATCAATAAATCAGTACAGCACATCATTAAAAGCCCATCACATTCAATTCCTAAAATCCTGGAGGAATTGGAAAATTTTTACTTGCTGCCCAGAAAGGAGAGAACTATCCTCATCTTCTTAGGGAGGGAGTTACAAAGCCTGGAAACAGCCACTGAGAAGGTTCTCCTTCTTGTTCTCTCTAGATAAAACTGAGAAAGTAGCATGAGAGAGAGAAGGGCCTCTGCCAATGAGCCTGTTGTGTTCATTACAAGAGGCCCCTCCATACTCCTGTTACTCCTGCCTTCCCTTCTCCTGCCTCAGGAATCTTTGGCCATTTCTGCACTACATTAATGGCCATTTCTGCATTACATTCTTAAAGCACGATTATTCCACTTTCAATATCCTATGGAATCCTGGGACTTGCAGTTTAGGGAGGGGTCGGATGGCCCCTCCTTAAACTGCAAACCCCAGGATTCCATAGGATATTGAAAGTGGAATAATCGCGCTATAAGAGTGTAGTGAGGAAATGGCCATTGTTACAGTACTATTATTCCACTTTCAACATCCTATGGAAACCTGGGGTTTGCAGTGTAGGGAGGGGCATTTAGAATTCTCTGCCAGAGAGCTCTTTGGCCTCAGTAAACTACAAACCCCAGAATTCCACAGAATGTTGAAAGTAGAATAATAGCACTATAATAGTGTAATGTGGAAACGGCCTTAGAAGTAATTGTACAGAGGACCCTCTCCCCCTTTCTACCCCTTAAAAATCAAATTTGCTATGGCAGGTCCTCTTTTTTCATTCTATTTGGAATACTGACTTAAAATTGCACTTTAGGCAACAATGAAAAATATTCTGTCAAATTTTGATGCTTTTACCATGATGTCCTAGTGAATTATGGAAGTACTCATTTCCCTTTGAAATGGTGATGAAAAACTCAAAATATAAACATTGCATGTGAGGATAAGTAATGTCTACAGTTTTCTTTCAGCTGTGGGATAAAAATAAATATTTCTGTTCAGCTTTCGCCTGGTATTTATACACACGAAAGTGTTTCAGGAAATTATTGTTTGTAGAAATAGACATGGTCGCTCTACATGAAAACTGTTTGGATTTTGTGGGTGGGTGGGGGAGCTCCTCTCTCCTTACCAATCTGGCACAAAAAGCATGTTTCTGGAAACGGGGGTTTTTTTGGACATTAATATTGTGCGGTTTGTGCAAAAATCACTATTTTGCAAGAAGAAATTTGTATTTCTGGAAACAGGGATTTTTGCATGAAAAATGTGTTTTCCATAACAACCCTACAATTTTCACACTAAAAAGCACAAATGCATTTCTCCGTAATTTGCTTTAAAAACTTTAGGATGTGTGAGTACCAGGCAAAAATTGTACAATGCCCTTGTCCTTGTGTTGTTCTTCACAATCAAGTTTTCTAAGTGTTTGGAAACCCACTGTTTGGCTGAGTATCAAATAGTGATGAATATTCTCTCCATCCCTGCTAAAAACTGGACCCTGAAATTTAAATGGCAGCTAAAATCTTGTCAAATTTTGAGGCACCTACCATGATTTCCTGATGAACTAAGGTTGACATTTTTCCATACCTAGCAATCTTGTTGTTTCAGATTTTGTCTTGAAACTTGACACTTCAATTTGGATAACAATCAAAAACAGTCTATCAGATTTTGAGGTGTCCAATAGAAGCCCCAATGTGTTGTGTGTTATGCAAACAGTATCTTTAGATTACCAAGTTGCTGCTTCATGTGCATTTCAGAAAGATACTCATAAACGGGTCAACCTGTGCAACAAAATAGTCAGTGTGGAATATTGAGTGGCCTCCAGAGAATAGAAAAGGTGGTTATCCACACTGTAAACACTGTAAACAATCTTGTCACACTGTAAACAATAGCAGTGGTAGTATTCATGGTATGAAAACTGTATAAGATACAAAATTACCTGTATGCACAAGTGCCTAGTGAAAAGCACAAGGCAAAGAGCAAAGGAATGTATCAGAAACACCCTACACTTCCTTATCTACACAGAACAGGGCTTGTTGATACAGGATTACAATCCTCAGTCAACAGCCTCTGGAACATCCTGAACAAACAAGGCAAGATAAATAATTTGCATGTATCCACTTACTTTGCATAATTCATTCTGCTTCCTAAATTAAGGGTTTCAAAGAATTTATTATTGTTTGCAAAGACCTGATAGGAATTGGTAAGCTGGAAGAAAGGGAAAACACTACAAGGAGGACATGAAGGTTGCTGATTTTAAAAGTCCTAATGTTGGAAAGTACATGGGTCATTGAACTTGGAGCTTACTCTATGAATAAATGGGGGCCTAAACAGGGTTTCAAAAAAAAAATCCTCTGCTCATGTTATTAGTTATACCATCTCTGTCTGTAGGTATGAAGTAGCTGCTGCTGCTGTTAGAGACAGTGGTAATGGTGGAGCTGTAGAAATATCCTGTTTGTCCTATCGCAAAATACTTTCAGCAAGATTATCTGTGTTTTGTCCATCTTGAGCTGCAAAGAATATTCAACTTCTGTCCTCTCTCAACTGCACAGCCTGCCCATTTGCTTGCAGGCACCTTTCAATGTGCTGCTTTGACATTTAAAGCCAGAGAATTTAAAAATTAGACCACAGGACACTTGTATAAAGAACGATGAAGAAGTTTCAATAACGTTGGATACATTTGCCTTCTAGCAGTATATATTTGGTAATGTTAACTAGGGATGTAGCTGCAGAAAGACAGAGAGTGGGAGAACACCTTGATTCTTCACTATCTTATCTTATTTCCTTCTTCCCTTATTTTACTGAGATGCTCTCTTCTGGTCATTTTCTAATGGCAGTGTTAGACCAATGTCTCAGTACACAGATCTTTCCACATACAGCTGTGTATGAAGGTTCAAATGAGTAGCTGCTATTTTTTAAAAAAACAGCAATCTTGCACAACTTGCTTTTAAGCATAGTTAAAGGTGATAACAGGAGTCTAAAAACATCCGACACATTCCCTAGGCCTTCTCTTGTACCCTGCATATTCAGGGGTACCTGTTCTCATATGTTTATATTCTTGCAAGTCAACAGAAGAAACTGATGTTTCGTCCTCCCACCATAGGTAGTTCATTCTTAGCGGTAACAGCCACTTTGTGCAACAGCCATCCTTAAGAAACTCACCATGACCTAGGACCTTTCCGCTCTAGGCTGTTATAGCACTATGACTCCACTTTCAACATCCTATGGAATCCTAGGGTTTGCAGTTTCGGGAGGGGCTGGCTTCATCCATAGGATGTTGAAAGTGGAGTCATAGCGCTATAACAGCCTAGTGCGGAAAGGGCCCCAGTTGTCATTTGTATGGTAATTTCTGTATGGTAATTTCCACACATTTTCTAAGACTGTTTTGTCCTGACAATTAGCATAGGATGCAATATTGTAAGCTGTTGCAGCTTCTTTTCCCCCCAGAGAATTTTCTGATTTTAGAATTTAGAATTTTTTTTTTTAAAAAAAAAAAAAGAAATTCTAAGGTTTTTATAATCTTTTAAGCACTGGTTTATTTCTTTGCTGTAATACCACTATTCAAAAAGATATTTCAAGCCTCAACCCCGGTTTTCTCTACTGTAGTGCTAAAAGGAGGGGGGCACAAGTTTTTCACTTATATATATTGAGCAATATAAGGAAAAACTGCTGCCTGTTAGCCACCCAGATTGATCTGTAAAAAGTGGAACTGAACTCATCAATGACAGCAAAGGCGCAGATACAACTAACAAGTAAGGAAAGCAGTTGCATCGTCCATCTGGCTCTGCAGTCTTTCCACTGCCAGCACTATGTACAATGACCTCTGTTAGCAGTGAATCACTGCCATTCCCTTTAGTCACACAACCAATCTTTTGGAATGATTTCAGCGCAAGACAGCAAAAACGTCAACTGGCCTTTTTAAAAACAAAAAGAAAATTAGCCAAATTATCCTTGAATATTTGACTACGTGAACAGGCATAAGCTGCCCATAAAAATTCAACAGCTGCAATAATCAATAGAGATACCACTCAGCAAATGCACTTTGATGAATTCAGATGGGAAAACACTGCTTGGCTAAGAGATAATGTGGCATATTGGTCCTCCCTCATTGTTAACAGCTTTGGAGCATTCAAAAGTGCTCCCTGCATCCTGTGCCTCTCCCCTCAATGAAAAAGAGCTAAACTTTACATATATATCACATATTTGGATCATGGCAAAGCAAGGGCCAAATGGCCTGTTTCTGTTTTTCTCTTCCTTTTACCTTGCATAATAGAAAACCACCAAGGCAGTACATATATACACAGCCTTGTAGAAACAAGTCTTGGTGCAAGAGGCTAGATAAATTGCTCCTAAAGTTCTCATGTCAGCACTGGTCCTTAATCCTACAGGAATTCAATCCACACCTGGGAGCTGTGGTGCAGTACTCTTTCTGCCTCATAAGAAAAGCAACTACAAGACTGCTAATTAGAGTGGCCACTTACATATCACCAAGCATGAAGAAATGTATCACCTACAAAAAAAAGATAGAGGATACAGATTTCTATAAAATTTGCATGTGCTAATACAGATAGATGGATGGATGGATGGATAGATAGATAGATACATACATACATAGACTTACAGATATAGTATTTTTTTTCTACACTTGTATATAGAACTTAAATAGAATTACAATACATTCAAGAGCCAAGATGTGGTAGCAGTTTAAGTGTTGGACTAGGACTCTGGGAGACCAGAGTTCAAAGCCCCACTCAGCCATGAAAACCTGCTAGGTAACTTTGGGCAGGCCACATCCTCTCAGTCTAAGAGGAGAGTAATGGCAAACATCTTCTGAATAATCTTGCCAAGAAAATTCCATAATAAGATTGCTAAAAGTCAGAGCTGAAGATGTATAACAAGGAGGAGGAGGAGCAGGAGGAGGAGGAAGAGCAGGAGCAGGAGCAGAAGCAGGAGCAGGAGCAGGAGCAGGAGCAGAGGGAGGCAGCTATCAGTCTGGTCTGAAGAATGTCAAGCAGCCCAGCACAAAAGTGGGACAGCCATATATTGACTGTAAAGAAAATACCAAAGCAAGGACATCCATTTTAAAATCTGTACTGTTAGCACCCTCAGTACAAATAAACAATCAGTATTAGCAAATACTATTACAAACAATGGTAGAGGAAGGTGAGACCCATGTACCCATGGCACCCTCACAAAATGAGGCATTTTATTACTGTAGGAGTTATGGCCTCCAGCGTATGGTGACCTGTCAGATGGTAATATATACAACAACAACAACACACTTCACCACAGTGGTAAAGAAGACTGAGACCAGCAGACCTGTGTGCCCCACTCATACTGCAGATGCTAGGTGTTCATAATCACTTTCATGGTCTCCCTTCTTAAGGTTCTTCATTTTTGGGTTGGGCTGGACAACATCCTTTCAAACAGAACATGTCTTAAAATAGAGTATTGTCCTCTGAAAGCACGGGACTGTCATTTGCAAAACATATCAACACCCTACAATAAAGTGGTAGTGTTGGTAAGATAGTTCTGACCTCCACATAATAAATTATCATCATGAGATATGGAACCTGAATCAAAGGAAAGTGTGAAAGCTTTATGCAAACACATACACTGCCCACGAATATTGTGCCACAACCTAGCAAACAGTAGAGTAAGTATACTGCCATAAATTACAAGAAAACTTAAACTAGAGCACTGAGAAATCAATGGATTTATAAAAGAAGAGAAACAGAAATCTCAAATATGAATTTCTAGAGACTTGTCAGATATGCTGTTTCCATTTCAATATACACTGCACTGCATGAAAAACAAGACATCTGATTTCTTTTACATTTAATTAGATGCATTTTTTTAAAAAAAATTACTTGTATAAGAAAACTTTTTTTCTGAAATGACTTTAAAATCTTCATACGTCATTTAGTATTCATAACTAATGTTTTGTTTTCACACTGCCTGATCTGAGGATGGAGTGAGGAAAAGAACCTTGGCTTCTTACCAAGAAAACACCAACCAATTCATTCCATTAAAGAAAGTGATACCAAGGACAGTGAGTTATCAGTGAAATTGTTCCCATGGAATTCCTTGCTTGTCAGTCTTATACACGTGGCACTACAGTGCAGTCTTACAGACTAAAAAGAGGTGTTTTTTTAAGTCAAACAGAAACCAGGCTTTTCCACAGGAGTACCTCAGCACTGAAAGTGAGCCTCCATTTTAGACACGATATGAAAATGTTAACAATGTATATATCGTATATCATATCCTTTTCTTGTCACAAAAAGAGGCCACGGTAGCATTTAAAATAATATCATAAGAACCTCGTGATGTACTTTAGCCTTATAAGTTCAAGTATGCTCAGTGCTTCATGGTTCAGCAAGAATTCAAAAGAGGTTTCCTTAGTCTATGTCCAACCTAGTATGCACAGCATTACAGAGGCTTTCAACTGAGTGGTATCCTATTTGATTTACTCCTATTTTCATGCAGTAACAGAGCCCAAGAGTATGATAGGGGCATGGGGCACTGTTTTTCAAAACTGTCACCTGTGGTCCCACAGTGCATCAGTGCTGCAGCCTCTTCACTTGATAAATCTTGCACCAGAACTACCACGCACTTTCATCCAGACTGATATCAAAAGGAGCAGAAACTCTTTGCATGACCAGTATACAAGCACATGTGAGTACTGGTCTTGCTCAGACCAAGAGACCAAGACTGTGGCACACAAAGTTGGAGGGATAGAGAAGAAGAAATGAATGATGAACTGACCAGGGACAGCTGAGAAAAAGGAGGAGAAGAAAAAGAATGGGCACAACAGAGGCAACACATTAATTCTTTTTCTATGCTCCATTGTTTTAAACATATTTTATAAACTTCCTTAGGGGGTTTTATTTTATTTCACAAAATAAAATAAAATGGATGTCAGACTGAGAGAAAAGAAAAGTAAAGGCACGCAGACTACTGCTGCTGCTGCTTCTGCAGCTGCTGAGCCTCTCCCTGTGACAGTGATGGGAACCATCTCATATTTCTCCGACGAACAAGCCGGCAGTGGGCAAGGGTACCAGGAACATGAATGTATGTGTGTGCATATGCATGTGTGTACCTGGCTTGTGTGGATAAGTGAAGAAGATGGTTGGATGGTTGGAGAGTGATAGGGAGAGAAAGAATATTCAAAAATATTCAAAAGTGGTTTAAAAAAACATGTTTTCCAAGTCTTAAGAAAATTTGACAAGACGAATCCTGGACTGATGGGCAGTTCAGCACTTATTCTACACAAAATACACACATGGTTGTTTTGTGCAGAAAACAGTAATTTTTTTACCCAGGAGTTAGTATGTCCTTCATGGACAATAAGATATCAGTGCAGAAATATTAATTCCTGTGCAGAAAATGCTGTTTCCTAAACAGAAAAAAAGTTGTAATTAGGGATTTTTTTTTACTCTATATAATTTGCACATGGTTGATTTGCATAGAAAATAGCATTTTCTGTGCAGGAATTAATACTTCTGGATTGAAATAATTTCTATGCAGAAAATAGTTTTATTCTGCACAAAACAACTATGTGCAAATTTTGACAGAATGAATCCCAAATTGGAAATAACCTATGAAAACTGTGATTTTTGAAAACTTTCTCGCAGCAGAAAGAAAATATCTGAAATTAATCATTGCTACTTTTCTGTTTTTTTTGTTTTTGTTTTCGTTTTTGCTACTTTTGAGTAGAAACTAAGGGCTTATCCACACTACACTGTTATTATGCTATTATTCCACTTTCAACACTCTATGGAATCCTGGGGTTTGCAGTTTAGGGAGGAGTATTCAGAATCCTCAGCCAGAAAGCTGTTTGGTCTCAGTGAACAACAAACCCCAGAATTCCACAGGATGTTAAAAGTGGAATAATAGCACTATAACACTGCAGTGCGGAAAGGCTCTTAGTGAAGGATCATATCCTTAGAATTCTGTGGTCTCTTCTAAGGGAAAGGGTCCAAAAGGAGTTCTAAAGGAAACAAGAAAGATAAAAGGCTAATAATAACAACAATAATAGGAATAAAGAGAAGTTGGTTTTTTTTTAAAAAAGGAAGACTGTTACAGAGAGTAGATACAGAAAGAGAAGGAGGGAAGGATGAAAGAAATGGACAGTTAGGAATACAGCACTAAGTGTAAGTGAAGAAAGAGAGAAAAAATGATAGATGAATATGAATATTTTAAGTGGAACGTGGGGAGAAAAGAAAAATATAAAATAAAAATAATTTCTTAAGTAAAGTCCCTAAATCAGCAAATTTTACCTGAAATGGGAAAGCTGTGGACAATGCCTACCTGTCACCAGAAGAAAGCTGAATTAGTGAGCTTTTAGCAACAAGGAAATCACTGTGGCAAGGAAACTAGCCATTATGCCACACTGCATCTCTATCTGCTATCATTTAGGACTAGATCTACTCTATATAAGCAAGTCAAAAATGCACTAAAAGGTAAACGACATAATCTCTTCTCTCCCAGAGCTTGGTTAAAAAAAAAAAGAAGAAGCAGCTATGCTGGAGTACAAAACCATTTTCCAATTCAAAAAATATATCAAGCATTTGCTTTTTCGAGGCTCCTGTTACCCCTTCTCAGCTCCAAAAAAGACACCAAAGCATCACTTTACTGTGATGGTGCCTATGTGTCAAATAAACCACCAAACAGATTAAATTTACACAGCCTTCCTGAAATTTTGGCTGCCACAACCCCGTTGTACCTTCAACCTGGACAGACAGAAGTTTCCAGAAATACAGAGCAGTTATAAACCTAAGATAGGACAGCAGCCAGCTAACGTGTCATTCAGTGAAGACATGTTTATTTTGCTTTTGCTTTTCTCTCCCTTTTGGATGGCAGGTAGCATAACATCTATATTCGGTGGGATGATTCTCTCTCCATTTCACTCTCCTAAACTTGTACATCACAGTCACTCAAAAATATCAGATTTCTGAAACAATTGAGAGATAATGCAAGGGTTTTTTTTAAGTGTATAAGTGTAACTTTTAATTACATGTATAGTTAAGGAGGTGTGGCTTCACTAAATGGTGTAGCAGTAATATCACATGGTTCCAAATGCCAGTTCATGGTGTGACTCCCACTGCTAACTTGTGCTCTACTGTAGGTGTAGAGACAGCACCCAACTAGATGGGTGAGATAGTGTTTTGCAACACAAGTAAGCAGTTTGTGCCGTTCAGATTTTAAAATAACTGAACTAATTATTTTTGAGAAACAAGAGAATTTAAAGGTTTAAAACTGAAAATCACAACTATATGACAACAAACTCTTTGGTCAAGGACTTGAAACTATAATTTGTTTTTAAAGTAATGTACCAAGGCCTGCTATTATAGAAAGTAATATTAAAGTGTTTCTGGCTGTCTTAGTGAACAGTGAATGTTACACAAAATTATTGAGAATTAGGACTTTTTAGGAGAGGGCGAGGACAATACAGAAATGCAAAGGAAAATGTTGAGGAAAAGCTACCAGATCAAATGACTACCATGATGTGAGGGCAATCTGGCTGCGACATCTGTCACCCCATTGATCGCCAGAGTTGATTCGGCTGATCTGGCTGGCTAGGCGGGTGCCCCCTTCCTCCCTCACCGCTCCATGTGCGTCCCTCCTGAAGCTGCGCGCTCGGTGGAAGAGGACAACCATCCCAGATAGACGGAGTGTACCATTCTTCAGTCAAGGGTATACAATAGCTGCGCTCCCCTGCTAGAACCTCCAAACAAGCTCAAATGCCTACCAGATCAAATGCTACTTTCCATCAAGGGAAAACAAGACAGCCACTGGGGGATAATGATATTTCTGTAAGAGACATTATGAATCATAAAGTTTTGACGATATTCAAAATATTCTAAGTTACAAAAAGCTCCCCATATAAATGGGCTCATCTGCTGCTTCCCACTACACAAAAGTATTGGTACAATGTTCTGAACAGATTTTGTGCCTCTCATATCTCTTTCATGGTGATACAACAAGTTTAGCAAAAACTAAATGTGATAATAAAATGTTGCTAAGTGATGCTAAGTAATCCTGAGGAAGATTCTCAAGAAGCAAGTAGAAGAGAGAGGATAAGGAGAATGCTTAAGTATTTCATATAAATCCTTAGCAAAACATCTAAAGCATTTTGTTTTCAGAGGAATAAATTCTGGATATGTGTATGTGAAGGTGTTTGCAAAACATTTCCAGATAAGAAAAAGAGAAACCACAGAAGAGCACAGTGCCCTTGGAAATACCTATAATTAAACATAAGCTGCTTTCACAATGGAAAATGAACCTTCAAAAACCCCTCTGCTGGTACTGATACTTCAGTTACTGATCGTCTCTACACTTGACACAATGTAAGCGAAGGGCAACAACAAGCTAGAAAATATTTTTCAGCATTTGGACCAGTGCCACAAAATCAATAAGGGTGGAACAAAGTGAATTACAAGACTCCATACCTTCAATCACTGGAGAAGGAGACCCAGCCAAACAGAAATTGCAACTTAGTGTTAAGAACCTAGATGTACTGAAATAGACCTACACTTAGATTTCATTAGGTAAGAAAGGAGAGAAGAAGAGATGGTTCTGTCCTAAAGATCACAAACAAATGGCCTATGTAAGACCACAGCCATATCACCTGAAAGATTCTGTAAGTCTCTCTTATAGTCTGAGACTCAATGTTTCTAAAAGCCTGGTCACCAGATAGTTTTCCAAAGCTACAATGAAAAACATGGGGAGGAGAGGAAGAGACTTTGTTCTTGCTCTTTTAGATCAATAAGTGTTAAAGGCAACCAATAAAATTGACTGGGCAATAGGTGCAGGACCAAAAAAAATTCAATTCAGTTTGGAATTCAATTCAATTTGGAATTCAATTAGCCTCTTAACCAACTTACAGAATTCACAACTACAAGATATAATGGTAGCCACTGACTAAGATGGCTTGAAATGGGGCTAGGTAAAGTAAAGGTCTGGCAGTGGCTCTTTGTTATGATGACTATAGGAACTGGCATGTCCAGAAGCAGTTCAGCTCTGATTATCAATTACTGAAGAAAGGAAGGAGGAGTAAAACAGGAAATGGTCTCTGCGTGTAGAAGTCTGACCTAGCTCTTTAAGGGAGATCTTATGTGCTATGGTTTCCCCCTAGACACTGATGAGAGTAAGAATCAAACTCTTGAGAGTGTTAATGCTTTGAATTCCTCCTCTTAGCCTCAGCCTGTATATGTATGTAAATTAACTTTATCTCCTGGAAATCCTATACGCTTTCAGTACCACCTCCTACAGAAATGGAATCATGGGTAAACATGGATATCCCTGAAACTTCTCATTATTCTGAAGTGGACAGCACAAATCTACAGAGAGCTTTACTGTTATTTTAGTATCTCTTGTTACGAGAAATCCATCATTACCAACAATAAAGTATTATGACTGAGAATCAGTGTGGTATAGTGGTTAGAGTCCTGGACTCGGATGTGGTGGGTCCATATTCATGTTCCACTGAGATGAGAAATGTACTGGGTGACCTTAGGACAATCATATACTCTCAGCCTCACTTTCCTCACAGTTACATTCTGTTCTTGGGATATAACTAGAGAAAAGGCATGTACTTGAGGAAAGGCTGGACAGAAATATATGCCATTTCTGTACTAGATTGTTATAGTGTAATTATTCCACTTTCAACATCCTATGGAATCCTGGGGTTTGCAGTTTAAGAGAGGGGCATTTAGAATTCTCAGCTGCAGAGCTCTTGGCCTTCAGTAAACTACAAGCCCCAGAATTCCACAGGATGTTGAAAGTGGAATAATAGCACTATAACAGTCTAGTGCAGAAATGGCCATAATTAACTAACAAACAAGCAAATGACAGAATGCATAAATATTACTATTTCAGCATTCTATACCAATATCACAATGTGGGGGAAAAGTACAGGTGAGAGATTTACACTCTCCACCAGTTAATGAGACCTGAATTTGGGAGGTAAAGTAAGTCTGTGAAAGACAAACCTAAGCACTGGGAAACAAAAGTTCTTGTTTTTATTCAGTATGATGGCTAAAGAGCTTCTTCTTTGATTTTATTGCCATACTGCTAAAACACTGCTTTCCACTGACTATTGTTTTCAGGAATAAAGAAGTGTCTTATTTCTTATTCAGGCGTCCTGTCTTTGTAAATGATACCTCAGTGTCAAATAAAATATACCTGCATCCATTTTGCACAGGTCTCTGTGTGAACAGTGATTTGTGCTTACACCTGTATGGCTATTGGGTTGCACTAGAGAAGATTACATTAAACTTTCATGGCTGGTGCTCAGGTCAAAGCAACTGCAATATGCTACATTAGCATCATCTGCATTCTCACAGATGCACAGCGAGGCATGCAAACTTGCCTTAACATTTACAAATATAGACCCATTTAACAGGGATACAGGTAATACAAGACATTTGAAACACAGTGCAAAAGAAGAAAAGTAGGTTTATAAAGCAACCATGACAGCTACCCAATACAAATAATAAATAACAATGTTTAAAACCCACAAATAATTAACTAAATAACATAACAAAGAAAGGACTCCCTTAAACTGTTCAACTGCCAAAATAAAAAAGGAAGAAAAAAGAAAAAGAGGAAGTGGGTTATCTAAAAGTTCACTAAACAGATTCAGAGAAATCTCCTTTGCTTTTCTGGCTAGTTAAAAGCTAACTAGGAAATCAAAGGAGTTCCCACTTTTTCCCAATCCCTAATTCCCTCTTCTGATAATTATTTCTACCATGCATTTAGTGTGGAAGAGTGTATTATATCAATGGTGCTAAAAATAATTATAAGACTTAAACCAAGGATATACCTAGAATCCTGGTTCACAGCCAAATACATGCCTCCATTAACAGAGGAGAAAAGCAACATTGCTTCCTTGCTATCTGCTCGTTTCCCTAAAGAATGCCATTCAGTGACATAGATCAAGACCAGATCAAAACTTCCTGGGGGAAAGGGCAATATGGTTATTCACCACTACCCCGCAGCCTACAAATTCCAACTCCAGTTTTGTACAAAGTTTAACCAGCATAGCATGTGAATCTTTGCTTCACCTCTACCAATAGGTGGCATCCTGTACCACATCTCAGGGAAACAGGTTAGCTACTAGAGGCTGTAGAGCAGTGGTTCTCAACCTGTGGGTCCCCAGATATTTTTGGACTTCAGCTCCCAGAGGCCCTGAGCATTGATCATAGTGGCTGGGGCTTCTGGGAGCTGAAGTTCACAAACATCTGGGGACCCACAGGTTGAGAACCACTGGCTTAGAGGGACACTGAGCAGCCATACAGCACAAACAGATGAGCTCTGTCTTCTCACAGCCTCTCTCTCTCATCCCCTCCACTTGACACTTCCTCAGTACCCAGTCAAACAAACACAGTCCAGCATAGGTCATGTGAACACTTTCTGTTTAAGTCTACACCTGAAGTTCCCTGCCCAATGGAACAGTCCATCATTTCCTGGAAGAAGGTTAGCCTAGATGAGACGGTCAGCCAGATCAGCTGAACAACAATCAAACATCAGCAACACTAGTGCCTTCACTCTGGAAAATGGGGAAAGCCAAGAAGCTTAGTGTTTGCCACCCTTGCCCAACATATGCTACCTAAGAAAGCCACCTCACTCTTTCTAATGGTAGGACTATTCTCCTTGACTTGGTCTAGCATGTACATGCATGCATGCATGCGCGCGCGCACACACACACACACACACATCTATTAAGCTAGTGGATTTCACAAACTGTGTGATATAATACTTTATTTTATTTTTGGTCTGTCCAGAATTTATGGTCCAGTAATTTTCTTAGATGATTCCAAGTTCAACTATTATAAGGAGAGGTCAGAGGATATTTTTTCTGTCTACTTTCCCAAACCACACACAAGATCATAAACTTCTGCCACAACCCTTTCATAGGTATTTTTTATATATATAAACTAGAAAATGCTAAGCATTTTAGTGTCCTGTCATGGGGGAAATTCTTCAAACCCTAAAACATTATGGATGTCACTTTTAACTCTCTGGTATTCTTTTTTGAGCTACAGATGACCAGAACAGTATTTCAAACATAGGCTCACAGAACAGTTATATAAAGTTGTAGGTATAAGAATGCAATTAAAATGCTATTTTAAAAATTTACTTCCAAATTAATGCAAGCATGTGCTGTCCACAAACAAAACAATGCAGACTTGTGAGAGAACAGAAGAGACTCTACTACTTGAAAATCTCTTTTCAAAAGACTTTTGGAATTTCAGGATCATTTTTTTATATTAGCCAGCATTGTATTATGTTGCATTCTTAAGGGCCACTTTGACCTGGAATGACAAAGTGCCTAGAATTTCCCCAGCTCAACATTTATAGTTCTTCAGTCTTTACAAAGAAAAGAAAAGCTGAAGTAAGACATTAAGCAAGCCTGACAAAAACAAGGAGGGAGAAAGATTGTATGTCAGGATAATCAGGAGCATGTCAAAGACTATGACTGCTTTAACTATGTGACTAAATCTGAGTCAGTGAGGCCTGATGGCATTCACACAAGAATCTTGGGGGAGGCAACAGAGCAAATGCAAAAATATTAGCTATTAGAATTGAGAATTCATGGGACACTGGCATGGCTCCAGAAGCCTGAAGAAAAAAAAATATAGAGCTCATTTCTAAAATGGAGAAGAAGTAGATATTTAAAGAACAGCTACAACACAAAATAAGAGAAACTAACTGTATTACTTTAGCCAATGATACCCACCAAGGTGGGGCAAAAAATCAGAAATAAAACAAATTATATAAAACAAAACAAAACATTAAAACAAAGATATGAACGTATGCTATTACATTGCATTTACACTAAAAAGCTGAAAAATATGTTAATTAAATATAAATATGCTGAAAGAGTATATTTATTACATTTATGTTTATTCTAAGTTGGTTTTTAAATTTGCATTACATTACCCTTTTTAAAAAAATCTGGAATAAGAGTAAGAAATCTCTATTATTATTTGAGTCTTCCACCTCCCTTTTTTTAAGCTAGAGAGAGATCCAGCTCAATATTTGGAAAACAAACAACCAAACAAACAAAAAAACTTTCATACTCACTGCAAAAGAATGAGTGAGGCCAAAGAGAACACACAGTAAGAATTAAGGATACAAAAAGTTACTTGGATGAGATGACACCAACAAAAGAGGTAGGTGTGAAAGAAAACAATTAGCAGAGAAGCTGGATTGAATTCCAGTCCAACACTTCAACCAAACAATGCATATAAAGTAGTATATCAAGTAGCAAAGAAAGGTTATCATCAAACTCCCAATATTCTCAAAAGAGAGCAATGCAATCTTTAAAAAAGGGCTGGGCACCTCCAATCTCCTGCCCTCCCCCCACACTATCAAATCAACTCTTGCAGAGCCCAAAAAGGAGGACAGGATAATAGATGAATAGCTACTAACTGACTGACTTGACAAACAAAAGGCTATACAAGAACAATGTCAGCAAACTAAACCATGCTGAGGAGGAGAAGGCCAGAAGGGTTAAACATTTCTCCTCTATAGAATTCAAGCCATAGCTGCCACACTGCCCCCACTTGGGGGGGGTGTGTGTCAGAAAAGCCAACTACAAGAGTGGCAAGTAGGATAGCGCTGAGAAAAAAACAGCTGACCAACAGGTATAACAAGGACTGTCACTATGGGTGGTGTCGCCCCCACAGAGACTTTCCTGTCCAGAAGAAAGAATTCCAGTTCTGGTCCGCTGTCATGGAGACCTATCCTCCGGGTATCCTGATCTACCCAGCTGGTTCCATGTGCATGAAGGCATTGGGATCCCATCTAGTCATAAGAAAAGAAGGGGGCAGCTGTCCTATATATAGCTATATGGGCCCACATGGAAGAGAGAAGAAAAAAGGGCCAGGCAGTCATTTTGGCATCACTCCTCTCTGATGGTGTCACCTGGTGAGGTCTACTCACACACACACCCCTAGTGATGCCACTGGGTATAACATACAAGGGCTGCAAGGTTTGAATGATTTGAATACTCGATTGTGACTTTGGAGACTATGGTCCAACTGGGTGACCTTGGGTAAGTCACTTTCTTGGCCTCAGAGGAAGGCAAAGTTAAACCCCCTCTGCACAAAGCTTCCCAAGAAAACCTCATGATAGGTGTGCCTTAGGGTCACCATAAATTGGAAATAACTTTACAACAAAGGAGAAACAAAGATCAAAAGCAGAGGTCAGGAAGATAAAAATTATGCTCAGAACATGGCTAAAGAGCAACACAGGACTGAGCAACAAACATCTAACTGGCACTCAGATTTGCAACAGCTGGCAATAAAATTAACAGAAGGGGGAGCCACAACTGTTCTTAGATAAAGGTACAACAGGTGTAATAGAAGAGCACATTATCTCTCC
Organism: Iguana delicatissima; assembly: GCA_948472985.1. NCBI lineage: Eukaryota > Metazoa > Chordata > Lepidosauria > Squamata > Iguanidae > Iguana > Iguana delicatissima. The sequence continues at coordinate 58,632 of CAOKZL010002295.1, read as the reverse complement.
ATGTGCTCCCCTCTTCATTCTTCATCTCTCTTGTTGTCCCTCCATTATCTTCCTTCTCTCTCTCTCAGTCTTTCTCTTTTTCTTTCTCTCACATGCCAGAGTGCTACAATCTTCCTCTACCTGTTCTTTAATCTCTCCTTCCTGTTTTTGTTGTTAACTGTTGTGCTTTGTGCCACTCACATTTGCTACAACCTACTAGAGAGTAAAATAATCTGAAAAGGCAGCCAAGTGGTGGGGGAAACAAATGCATAAATGAAAATTGTATCCCTCATATTGTTCTTGGGAAAATATCAGAAAATGACATCGTACAGTTTTAAAAACAGTGTCTTGCTCGAAGGTGTGCCATGTCCTGTTTCTAGAATGGAAAAAGAATGGAGACAGAGTGCAACTCTAGAAGAAATCTACAAGTTTGGGAGTGATACAGGAGAAAGCCCTTTCCCATATTCCTGAGACACAGACCTCCAAAAGTGAAACTGTCTCCAAAAAAGTCTTTCCTATGGATCTTAGTAACCAAGCAATTTCCTACTAAGATTGGTGGTCCCTCTGATTCACAAGCACTGAAGCCATTTTTAGCTTTAGAAGTTAAAAGCAGTGACTTCAAGGAATAAAAGCAATGACTTCAACTAAGCCCCGGAAAACAACTGGCAACGACTACTGATCTTTCAGCATCAGAATTACGCAAGTACACTGCCACATACAGGTCAGCGGTCCAGAGGCCACATTTTGCAAAAATGTCAGTTTCCAGATGCTCTTCATGAGGCTTATTATAATATGGAATGGGAAATAGCAGAGAAAAAGACCAGTCAGTTGGGAGGCCCCAGCATCTGTTCCAAAGTTGATGTGGTAATTTTTTTAAATTGGAAAGTCAAATCATAGGATTAGAGACACTTGCACAACACATTACTAAAGAGCAGGGAAAACATTTAAAGAGAGAGAGAAAGAGCAGGTCACTTTGTACAGATTAAGAAAAACATTTTTGATATAAAGTAACTACAACTTTTTTCCATACAAATGGGGCTGCTAGCACTAGCTGGCCAAATGTTCGCTTATAAACTTGATTTTCATCGGATCTATGAACTTGTAGAAAATACAGAAAGATTTCTCTTGTGTGTCTTCAAGTCATTTCTGACTTAAGGCAACCTAAAGGAAAACCTATCATGGGATTTTCTGGGGCTGAGAATATGTGACACGCCCAAGGTCACCCAGTGGGTTTCCATGGCAGAGCAGGGAATTTGATATCTGATGTCCAGGGTCCCAGTCCAATACTCAGAGCTCTGCACCACAGGATCTACAGAGAAATTGGTTACATGTAAAAAAACCTAAAAGTCATGAAAAGCAATTTGGACAGATAAGACAAACATCCTGCTAAATATAAGTTTGATCTGCATTTGTAAAATCCTATTTCACATAGGAGTTATTGCTTTAACTGCAGATTGAAGCATTGTTGCTGATTACTTGAGCAACGTATAAATTCTATTTCCCAAAGAGACTTAAATCATAAAATAAATTAAACTAGCCCAAACTCATGCTGCTAATTAAAATGGCCCCTGCAGGAGGGCAAAATAGCTACAAGGCAGAGGTAAACATGATTTCTTTTATTGAACAGCACACTATTAATTTTATTTTCTATTTACAAGTTATTTGCTAATATCATCAAAAATGGAAATAAAGCAATTTTGCATTGATTGATTAAAGACTACAAAGTGACATGGATTCAATTGCTTTAAGCTCCCAGCGAGGCACTTTAGCATGTTCATGACTTTTCACGAGTGAAATTAAGCACTAACCATTTTTGGAAAATTCACATCTAGAGGAGCCAGCACTCAGTGGTTGACCTTTGCATGTAGTATCTTTGAGGTTCAGTCATCATATCTCCAAATGAAATTATCTCAGGTAACGATTCCACCTGATGATCCTGGGACAGCTGATGGCTACTGAAACAGTCACTTCTAAAACAGATGGACTACTTGTCTGATGCAGTATAAAGCCACTTATGTCATTCATCTCAGCCATAGTTCCTCAACCACAACTGAAGCATGGCCCATGACAATTAGCTAGGATGTATCCTTAAATTAATGCCAAGTAAACATATTCCATTTCACTTAGTCTTTGTCAACTTGTTGCTGATAGTACATGCCCCACTTATATCAGCATATCTCAAGGCATAGACCTTTCCTTGCCCCCCACTTCCAGAAATAAACCAAGACTTCCTTTTGGTCCATGTGCATAAGATTAAACCAAAGTGTCCATATATATTTATATCCTTTTAACATACACATCTTATTTTTGGACTCCAGTAACTATTTATTTACTTATTTAATATATATCCTGCCTTTATCCTGGCACAGGATAACTAACAAATTGTTCACTTGTTAACCCCTTCCCTCACCATGCATCTGGTGTACAAGACCTTGTTGTCACCAGAAGTTGTGAGAGTGCTGAACAGAAAGAGGATCTTTTCAGTAGTGGTACCCTGCTCACTGTATTTTCTTCATAGGAAGATGGAGAAGCCCTACATTAGTTTCATTGATACACCACAGAATGCTGTTCTACTACTCACCATTAACAGTGAATCAATTATATGCTGTTTTATTAAATGTACAATTTTGCTGATTTCTTCTCCTTGCTTTACTGTTATATTACTAAATTGTGTGCCTATTTGAGGGATTTAAGAGTTTTATAAACTGTATTTTTTGAAATCTGTTGTAAGCTGTTTTTCAGACTATAAAGTAAAAAACAGCAAACAGATATTTAAATAAGTACATAAATACTCTGATTAGTTTGAAATGATTTGCCATTCTGTCATCTGGAAGAACTACAGATTGGACGCAACAACATGTCATAACTAAAAGAACACCTTGTTAAAATATTGTTTCCAGCATCTTATCTGTGGGACTCTCTACTGTTTATCGAAGGTTCATGTGCCATTTTATGAATACAGACTGGATCTAATAAAAGTGCTGCTTTACCGTTCCTGTCATACTGTATACATTGCATTATATACAATACTTAATCTTCTAACAAAATCTATAATTTGTTTACAAATTGGATTGCTGTTTGTTGTTAAGATGGTTTTGGACAAATGAGGCTTTTTGAGAAGAAAAAAAAAAGAAATTATCCATTTAAAATTAATGGATAGTATAGCTTTATTTCCCAAGCTAGTGCAAAGTAATTCCCCGCCCCCGAAAGCTCAACAATGTGTACTCAATAATTTCTATCTGAATCCCATTAAAAGTCAATCTGAATATACTGCCAAAGACATATATATCTGGTAATAACTTAATCACAAACCTTGAACTATAATTTTGTAAAAATATGAAATGCTGAAAGTGACATGACACACTTTGATTTAGCTGCAAAACAAGTATAAGACTGCAGTACAGCAAGGGAAATCAAAAACCCAATTAGAAAAGCGATGTAAAAAACGTGGGACATATAGCCCTGTTCTAGTGTGACCAAGAAATTCAGTTGATGTGACCAAAGGAAACCTCTCCACTCTGCTTTTCAGCATTCACTAGCCACCTCTTTTCAAAAATGGATGTGAGGAGCAATTGTCTCTGAATATGAGAAAATACATACCTATAATTGAAATTAAAGCAGTTTAATTGTGTCCTCTGTACGTTTCCTAAAAAGCAAGTACTATTGATTTCAATGGATTTACTACTCAGTACCTCAAAAATAAAATCACTCTAAATGAGAAGCCCACCCCCAAATTTTCTTTCTTCCTCTCTTTCTCTCATACACCTCCCTTCCTCTCTTGCAGGCAAAAGCCAATTACAAACACCAAGACCTGCCAAAGAAGAGAAGAGAGAAAACACATACCAGGCAGCAGGAATTCTTATTCTCTCCCTCTGCACATATGTGTATGCAGACATAAAGTATATATGACATATAAAGATACACGTACATCCACGCACACATAGATGCTACCACATACATATACTTCATACTGCCTCATACTTCTCAGGTTCACCAGGCCATTGTATCTCACCTATGGTCAGCATTCTTGGTTCATTAATTACTTAACATCTTGATATATTACCATACTATTTATCAATGACTGCCACGTGGTTTTTAGTACTTCTGGTTTGTTGCCAGCAGTCAAAAGACCAGAAATAAAAGTTCTTGTAGCTTGGTCCTCCACAGCCCAACTTAAAACCAGCTCTGAGCGTTTGGGTGAAACCTCAAGGCTCTGGGACAGTATAATTTGCCATATTTATCCGAACTCTGCCCTGATCTATTTGAGGCCTAAAGAGTGGCCACTTCTGCTTTGTAAAAGAGTTCTTTTCCTGCGAAGAGCAAAATAACATAAAATGGCAACACCCTCTACAGCAGTGGTTCTCAACCTGTGGGTCCCCAGATGTTCATGAACTTCAGCTCCCAGAAGCCCCAGCCACTATGGTCAATGCTCAGGACTTCTGGGAGCTGAAGTCCAAGAACATCTGGGGACCCACAGGTTGAGAACCACTGCTCTACAGCCTTCTGGGCATACGATTTGTCATTTTAGGTGGCCATGGTGTGGTAGAAAGGAGGTTTTGTGACTGTCAAGGGGATTCCTAGAGAAATAAATCCACCTATTTTAATACTAATACATGTCCCCTGATACCATAAAGCACTTTTTAGTTAAATAGCTAACAGCAGGCTAAGGAGTGGGAGCAAAGAAAGAGTTCTCCCGCAACTGGCATTTCAACCTTGCATGCATGAGTATCATCCCTACAGCTAAATATAAGATGACCAAACTTACTACATTCTAAATCAGAACTATGTAATTGTTTTCATTTGAATTGTTTTCATTTGAATTGTTTTCATTTGAGGAGACCTATCAGATTTAATTTATCAAACTAGTTTCCTGATGTCTGCAGATTCAGAGGCTGTTCCATGTACTGATATCCTGCAGGGTTTGCAATCAACAAGCATGCTTCCTTACTACACATACTAAAATCCATGAAGACAAAGAGATAAGAAGAATATGCGAAGACCGTGAAGAGACACTATCTGTAAATATGGATCTGATGCAGCAATGTTTTGTTCCAGAGTAGCCCACTGGTGCACCTAGTTGCTTGTAAAGATGTAAGCTTATAAAATAAATGTGAATTAAAGGTGACTATTTGTATCTCAAAGTCTGTATTTGTTGTTCATGTTCTCATTGCTGTCCACAGTTTTGTGACCTGAGCATGTGAAACATTTTCCCTTTTACTCCTTTACAGAGACTTTAACTGCCATTCTTGACAAATAATTTGCCAAGAGGTTCCTGGAAAAGATTCAGATACACAACAATGTGTTCTGCCACTCCCTCACACAATTACCCATCCTGCTCTGTAGAGAAGCCCATCTTGCAACACACCCTAAGAAAGATGACCTCTCATAATCAGATGATAATATGCTCCCAGAGGCTTTGAAAAGAGGGTTCTTGACTTCACACCAGATTACTTTCTTGCTTCTTGGACAGATTCTAATAACCAACAAGGAGAAATTGTTGTGACTGTATCACAACATAACAGGGCTTCTCCATAACATGCCTAGTGACAGTTTTCAGACATTAAGATACAGTTTGCTGGAATGATAACTGCTGTTATAATGCAAAACGACAACTCTTCTAGCCAACAATTGGTCTCAAACTTTTCATGTGGAGAGAACACCCCACTTCTTGATGCATTGTTACATCTCCAACTCTCATTAAAAAAAACCCAGAGATTTTTCTTCACATTTTTCTTCAAAATACATACAACAAAAAGAAGGCAAATAGACAGATACAGAGATCAATAAATTTGAAAGTCTCTGAACTTCTCTAATACAGATTATAAAAATGTAGTCTAGCAATACAACAATTTAAGCTTTACATATAAAGCAAATAATAATGCACTAGATGTCTTAAGCATCTTCTGCATTGGTATTGGGGGGCACTGCATTTCCTCAAATCCCCAGCAGCCCCTACTGCCACTCCAAATCCAAAGTGAAAGGACTGTGACATCAGTTCCAACTGTATTTTTAGCTATTTTTTTTTCTTTAGTGGGCAAAAACTTTTCGAAGATCTGGCTGGGAAGCAAAACCACCATGCTTTTTAATAGTTTCAAAATTTTGAGGAGCCATATTTGGATGAAAACATACAATTTTTTTGAATTTTGAAGATAATGTAGGACTTTGAGGACCCTCTCTAAACTGCAAACCCCAGGATTCCATAAGATGTTGAAAGTGGGATAATGGTGCTATAATAGTCTAGTGCTGAAATGGCCACAGTCACAGTTCAATTAAGAGACACCCCAGTGATTAGCACTTTCCACTAACGTCACAAATAACTTTTGAAAAAATTAAAATTATTTAACTCTAGAGCAGGACTTACGAAAAGAAGAAGACCATATGACAGATGGATAGATTCAGGCCCTTTTCGCACAGCGTTTCTAAAGCAAGAGGGCCCCTTGAGCATCGCATAAATGGGAAGGGCGGTCTGCATGATGCACTCCCATTTACGCAACGCTCAAGGGCCTGATGCGGACCGCGCGCACACCTTTTCATTTTTGGCTTAAAGCCAAAAATGGCGCACGGTTGCACAATGCTCCCGGGGCCCGCACGCACTTACCTGGCGTGTCGTGCGTTGGGAGCCGGTCTGGTCATGCTTCCTGCCTCAGCGCTAGCCTGCAATTCCTAGGTTGCGCTGCGGTAGGAAGGGGCAGGGCATTCGCGCAGCACTCGCGCAACCAGGAAACTGCTGCAGAACTGAAGCAGCAGAGAAGCGGCAGCATTCCTGCTGAGGCTTCTCGCACGAGCGCCACCCCCCACCTCTGTGAAAAGGTAAGGTGCGAAAAGGCACTCAGTCAAGGAAGCCATGATCCTGGGCCGGCAAGACCTGAACAGAACTGCTGCTAACAGAGTGACTTAGAAGTCTCTCCTTCAGAGGATCACCATAAGTCAAAGTTGACTTGATGGCAGTTAACAACAAGAAAGTCAAAGCTATCATAAGTGTCTGGGTTTTTTAAACTATCACATGATCATACTTCCCAAAGCCTTTTGGATTTTGTAATACACAATTTTCCAAACATGTGGTCACTCATGACCTCAAAATATGGCCAGAACGAACTAGAAGCTTGGGAGAGAGCATGGAAAACTGATATAAAATTTACACCAAATTTAAACTTAAGAGAAAACTTTTATAAAATGCTTCATAGATGGTACACAACTCCAGAAAGATTACAAAAAAATAACTAAAACCAGGACTGGGAAGTGTTGGAAGTGTGAGGAAGCGATTGGATCCCTCTTTCATATGTGGTGGACTTGTAGGAGGGCAAGAAAATTTTGGAAGGAGACACATAATGAAATTCAAAGAATTCATAATCTGAATTTTGAAATGACACCGGAGTTCTATTTGTTAAACATGTTAGGGCAACACAGGGAGATGAGAAGTCTTCCAAAGATATTGTTATATTTGAATAACAGCTGCAAGGTTGATGTATGCACAATACTGGAAAGAAAAGAGAGATATAGATTTAGAAGAGTGGAAGCTAAAAGTCCTGGATATGGTAGAGACAGAAAAATTAGCATTTTTCTTGAAAAATAAACCTATCCAGAAGTTTGAAAGGGAATGGAAAAGAGTTTTGGATTGGTTAAAGATATAAATGTATAAGAAATGAAAGAAAGATATAAAGGTAACTGTTATTTTTTCTTGTTAATGGAAATGTAACTGTTCTTCTTTTGTGTAAACAGAAACAAAGTAGGTTCAGCTAGAGCAGTGGTTCTCAACCTGTGGGTCCCCAGATGTTCATGGACTTCAGCTCCCAGAAGCCCCGGCCATTATGGTCCATGCTCAGGGCTTCTGGGAGCAGAAGTCCATGAACATCTGGGGACCCAGAGGTTGAGAACCACTGAGCTAGAGAATATAAGCTTGGAAGTGGGGGGTGGGTGGGATACACCTAATAATGGTGTATATCCACTTGTTTCTTTTTTATTTTTGTAATTACATTTTTAATTAAAATATTTCAAAAAAAAAATGGCCAGGACATAGGTTCACTCCACTGACATTTCTGAAACATGACTGTTCCATAGCCTCACTTACAGCCATAACTAAAGACCATTTTCAGAACCATTGTTTTATTACACAGTTACTTTTTAATGCATTTTTGCTATGCTCACAGCAGGAGTACAGTATGGGACTTATTTCTCAGAAATATATAAAATATAAATGTAAAAAAATCCCTTTTTTCCAAAGGAAAGACAAAAGAAAACAAGTAAAACAAGCCTAGTTATAACTAAAAAGCAAGAAAAAAAATTACACGTTAAGCAGCTCAGTGACAGAACTTGTCTGCCTTTCTTTACTCAGGACCCTGTTACACGTGTTCTCCCCATTCAGAAGCAGGTTAGTATGAATCTAAAGTGAACATGTTATAGTACTCCCCAAGGTTAAGTGGATCTTGGCAATCACTCCACAATGCTCCTAAATAAAGCATATGTCTTTCTTATTTTAGGCACTGCCAGGGGGCTGGTGAGAGACCACACAGGGCTTCACATCATGTGACTAGAGACTAGGGTGTGATGCGACACCAAGCCTATTAATTCCAAGACCTTCTGGAATGTGACATTTCACTCAACCAGCACACTGAGTCCAAAGCCAGCTACAGTCTCATGATCTAATAACTTTTCATTTTCCATCTCCTTCAACTCAGCTGTTGCAATAGAAGCATGTTGTGGAGATTGGGTTACAAATTATGTAAAGTACAGTTTCCACCTATGACAGTGTTTTCAGAGCATATTTGCTAAGTCTTTTTATTTTGGATTGCTTAACCATTACCCTACCAGCAGCAAGATGCATGGGAATGCTTTACAGAACCAGCAGGTGACAGTAACTTGGAGCCATGTAGGTACACTGGTCCCTAACAGCCAAAAGCAACAATATTTAGAGTATACTGTTCACCAGCTTTACTAATAAGAAAAGTCCTTACCCTCAACTTTCATGAATGAAAGAAAATAAACGGAGAGAGAACTCTGCTATTTCAGTGAGAGCTTTTACATTCCTATATCCAGTAATAAGAATCATGGAATCTTAGAGGTGGAAGGGGCTGCAAGGGCTATCTATTCCAAACCCAGCCATGCAGGAATACTCAATTACAACATTCCTGAAAGGTGGTGGTGATGATGATGATGATGATGATGACAATGATGACAACAATCATTTATTTATGTAACACTTTAATTGTACATGATGTTTTGCCAGTCAAAGAACATTAAAATAATTCCCCAACATGACAAAAAAAGGAAAAAGGGGGGAGTAGTGTGGGAAGAGATGCCCATCCAAATTCTGTTTCATAGAATCATAGAGTATTAGAATAATAGAACTGGAAGAAACCACAGGGGCCATCCAGACCAACCCCCTGCTATGCAGGAATACACAACAGGGGCCATCTAGGCATCTCCAAAGAAGGAGACTCCACCCACTCCAAGGCAGCATATTCCACTGCCAAACAGGTCTGACTGTCAGGAAGTTCTTTCTAAGGGTCAGGTGGAATCTCCTTTCTTGTAGTTTGAATTCATTGCTCTTTGTCCTAGTTTCTGGAGCAGTAGAAAACAAGCCTGTTCCCTCTTCAATATGACATTCTTTCAATATTTAAACATGGCTACCATGTCTCCTCTTAACCTTCTCTTGTGCAGACTAAACATACCCAGCTCCCTAAGACACTCCTCATAGGACATGGCTTCCAGACCCTTCACCATTTTGGTCGCCCTCCTCTGGACACGTTCCAGTTTGTCAATATCCTGCTTGAAATGAGGTACCCATAACTGGACACAGTATTCCAGATGAGGTCTGACCAAAGCAGAATAGAGTGGTACTATTACTTTCTTTGATCTGGACACTATACTCCTATTGATGCAACCAAGAATTGTGTCAGCTTTCTTGACTGCCGCATCACACTGCTGACTCATGTTCAGCTTGTAGTCTACTAAGACTTCTAGATCCCTTTCACACAAGATGTTTAAGTTATGTTAATTAACATTCCATCTGTAGCAATTAACTTTTCAGCCTTGCTATTGAGCATCACATACTCTCAGCCCCAGAAAACCCAGTGATAGGTTTGCCTCAGGGTCTCCATAAGTCAGAAGTGACTTGAAGGCGCGCAACAACAACAATTGAGCAAGGATAACCCTTGCCTGGAATTCATCAGAAGGAAAACCACTTAAATGTTTTGAGATTATTTTATACAGCTTGAAATTGCATACAAGTAACACATCAGTTCCTATATAGGGGATGCATATAAATATAATTCTGTCAAGGGAGAACTGGTTATAGCCGTATCAACTGCCCTAATTCCAAAAATGCATTTAATTTTAAAACTAGCTTTCAGCTTCTGCAATCTATATATATGTAGGTAGATACATTGCATCTTACAGTAGGCCTTTCTCAACATAAAATGTCATAACCAGAATTCTGAGGACAAATATAATTCAAAAGATACAACAAATGATCTAAATCAAGACCAGGTAACTGAGTCAGGGGTCATATGCTCAGTGGATGTCAGGTTTAAATCTCCAATGGCTCCCTGCAGCAAACCTCCTATTGTGTCCACATCTACTGACAACTGGATGCCTAATGCTTTATCCCTTTCTTGGGCACAACTCAACCAAAGAGAGAGTTCCACACATGAAAAGGATACAACATCAGGAGTTTTACTGACAGGCACGTGATATCACTGACAGCCACAAGGAAAGCTTTAAGAAAGCCATAAATCCATGCCATAAGAAGTTCAAAACTGCCCATCACAGAACAACCCACATTTCTGTGTATCTGAAATCCTTACAGCTTTACCTGTGGCCTGTCAGAGTGCTGCAGCTGCACCTCTAAACTCCTGCTGAAGTGCTTCCTTCCTAAAATAAATCCCAATAGTGACCTGTGGGATTTAAAAAACCTTTAGGGAATATACAGGAGAGAATAACAGCTAGATTTTTTGTTCGTCACATTTGACAGGCAGCAATCATACTGTCATTCACCCGATAGCTCTCTTGCAATCGTGCCAGCAAGGGGGAAAAATGGTAAGCCACCTCCAATTTTCCAACCCATATTATACTTTGTCAGCTCCAAGACTAAATTTTGGAAAGCTATGGCTGCATATATATTATTGGGGGCAGGACCTTAATATGAAGAATTCTCAGGTAACATATACAGCAATCATGGCTTGATTAACTTTGGTATATCTTAAATGTTTTTGGCAGGCTGTTGCAGTGATATCATAAGTAAGATGATGACAACAATGACAACAATGTTAACAACTTTATATATATCCCATCTTTTCCTCAAAACTGGGACTCCAGGTAGCTTTTTTTGGATTGTTAGTCTTAGGTATCACAACACTCCTACTTGTCTGTACTCATATTCTTAGCATTACATAGCACTATTAAAAGTAATGTTTTTCACTGCAGTCCTCTTTGAACTGCCAGTAAAACAGCAGCAGATAATCTGTAAACTATGAACATTTAACAGGAATGTCAAATACATAATACTTATGGCACCCAGTTTTCTTCAACTAATTAAATACTGCTTGAAGAGGAGTTTTAAGAATTTAAACAATATTAAAAAGCTTAAGAAATGGTTAATTTATCCCTCACACCTGTATTTTAACATCTTTTAGCCAAATTAAATGTTTCTAATGTATAAAATTGTTTAAAATTCTGTAAACAAGGAACTTTAGAAGAACCTTAAGGCAAAGAAGCAATTTCAGGAATATTTTAAGATAATTTGGGAATTTTCTCCCATAATAGTTAACACAGAGGTATGATCAGTACAAAATTTGTCAGTGACACTATTCTACATTTATATAAGAAAAATTATATTCATTTGCTTACTGAATATATAACCATTTTAACAAATACTTATGCTATCACATTTGCGGATATTCCGTATGAATCTGAGGAGATGAAGATGCCCGACTTCCTGCGAGACATCACTTCGATGTTACATAAGCCTGCTATCAAGAAGAATCATGGAAGTGGAAGAACTTTCACATGTTCAGATTAGTACCAAAACATTTGCAGAAGCAGTGGTAAAGGGTTGATATAAGCATTTATAAAGTTAAGACCTTTGTACTTTTAGAATATTCCAATAAATTGCAATTTAAGGCAACAATGGTTCAGATTTCAGAACACCATCTTCTCAATCTACTCCAGTTTTTAAATCAATAGGACTTGCTTCCTTGTGTAATTGTGCTTTGGATTGTAGCCTTAGGTTGATGCAAACATGGATATGCCTCACTTGAAAAATACAGTGTAAAGTGATTTCCACAAATTAAATAAAAACCAAATGCCCTGGGCAAAAAAATGTTTATCACCTGTTCACACTTGGAGTTATTTTAAAATAACACAGTTTCTTCATTCAGTGGTTATAGTAAAGTCTGATTTAAAACCACAGTTCTGGAGGTAGACATAACAGCAAGCCAAATATCTAATAAGTAAAATTATCTTCTAATTCATTCTTATTCTAAGACATGTGGAAGAAGAAGAGGGGATTGGTGTTAGTACAGCAAATTCTTGCTCATATATATCTCTTTGTATTAGGGTTTACCCCTATGTACAGAGAACCAGCATGGTGTAGTGGTTTGCGCATTGGACTATGACCCTGGAGACCAGAGTTAGATTCCCCACTCAGTCATGGAAACCCAGTGGTGACCTTGGGTGCGTCACACACTCTCAGCCCCAGAAAACCCTGTGATAGGTTTACCTTAGGGTCACCATCAGTTGGAGATGATTTGAAGGCACACAACAACAACTATGTACAATCTTCTCTAAATTTACTGTATAAGCAGAGATATGACCAGGAACATCTTTCTTTGACACTATGTTATCAGAACTCATTTTAATATCATTTTGCTCTGTACAAAAAATTAAAAATCTCTGCCTCATACAGTGAGCTTTCTACAAAGCAGGTCTAGGTTGAGGTAATTTCAGTTGAAGTGACATAAGCATCACATCAATCAAATTAAAATTTCCTAGATAGAGGGCACAACAAAAGGTAATGTCTCCAGGATCTACCTCAGTTTGGGATGACACTTCCCTAAAAGAAGCAAGCAAAAGAGGCTTATTGATTGAGCAGAGGTGTCACCTTCCCCACATTCCACAATCCCCCTTCCCCTGACTTGGTACAGTGGTTGCTCCTTTTCTTTCCCCAAATTTAGTCCATTAGCTGCCACTGGAAGCAAGGTCACAGGAAATGTGCTCTGACTTACCATGAGTGCTTTGTCTTGGACAACTGGTTCCACTTAATTTTGTGTATGTGTATATTGCTTTAAGTCACCCATAAACTTCATAGAGTTTTCTTAGGCAAGGAATACTCAGAGGTGGTTTTGCTAGTTTCTTCCTCTAAAATAACATCTGGTTTTCATTGGTCTACATCATCTAGTGGTATCCCATTCAAGTACTAACACTGCTTAGCTTTCAAGATCAAATGTGATCTGGTGCCTTCAGGATACAAGCCACTTGCCTTGATGCTGCAGAGCTTCATTACAAAAGCTCTTCCAAAACAACTTTGAGCAGAAAGTAAAAATACTGTGGTACTAGGCTGTAAATCGAAATTTATTCCATTGCAATAAATCATGAATACATTTAACAGAGATATCACAGGGAAAAATACAAACCCCATAAAACCAAATAAACATAAAGCATCTTTTATTCGTCCCCTGCTTTATTTGATGGTTGCATCTGATTTGTGTTATCATGAATTCTAAAATGAAAGAGGAAATGTAAGACTGTTTCTAAAACATAACATGTAAAGGCATTTCTACTGGTTCATAAATGAGAATAGACATGTGGAAAAGGAGCAGAATGGTCTTGATTAGGGTATCTTCATAATGTGCATGCTATAGACATTCCTGGCCAAGAATTTAAAATGACAACTGGTTGATTATTTGGGATACTGGAAATCTACATAGGCTTTTAAAATGGAAATACATTTTGTATTTTACATAAGGATTCAAAAGCCAGCCATGTTCATTGGTTTACATCTGATATGAAGTTCTTCCAATCTTTTTCCTACTTCTGTAGCCCCTATCCATCAGCTATCCACTTGACAGCATTTGAGTTATATCAATTTTCTCCGCATTTTCATCATGCTGGAAGTAACAACTGGTTTTCTTGTCTACCCCCCCCCCAGGTTGGGGGGATATTTTTAAGGAATTTTTTGTGCATACACAAAGAATGAAGACCTGAATACTGAATCAGGGAACACCTAGCAAATACAATGGAGGTGGGATGTATACACTAGTACCACAATTGAAATGCCACTTTGCAGTGCCACAACAGCTGGGCCTGGGACATCGCCTTTTTCTGAATGAGTGACAGGAGACATCATATGCTTGCTCTGTATTTGGCAGCCAACACCACCAGATACCACAGGCCCTTTCCGCACAGGGTAAGTAGTTTGGCATGGTGCGACCTCTGACGGAGGTTGTCCGCACCGTGGGAGCAGATTGGGTTGGACTACTTGTCGCAGTTCCGCACCTCAGTCCACTCTGGAGCGACCCGAAGTGGCCGGGCAGCGTGCTTTTTAAAAACCTGTTTTTACAGGTTTTTCAAAAGCACGGAGCGCGCCACTCTGTGCCACTCCACTCCCGCGCTCCGGTGCAGATTTGCAGGCGCACACCAGTGCATGCCTGCAGATCTGCCGGGGGCGGGCTTCTGACTGGCGAGCTTCTCCGGTTGGTGGAGAGCCTCCACCAACCGGAAGCCGCCATTTTGGACACTGGGGACTGCGGAACAGCGAGCTCGCGCTGCTCCGCATGGGGACGGACTTACCCGGCTGCCGGTAAGCTCCATTTCAGCATGTTTTCCCCCGTTTCCCCCTCCACATGCGGAAAGGGCCACAGAAGCTGAACGGGCAGGATGGTTCACTCCATTCATTCAAGCCTGCTCCAATATAACTAACCTTTGCTACCTATTTTGACCAGCATGTCTCTACCTTGTCCCTCTCTTAATCCATTCTAATTCTGCAACCACAAATAGATATCTCTATTGCAAAACCAAGAACAGCAAAAAGAATTTCTGATATAGATAGTCCCAGGACATTGTATTCCTGCGTATATGAGAGTAACTATATCTGAGATACTATCTTTGTATTCCATTGTGTTTCTATGTGTCTGTCTAAAAGAATGCCTGATAATAGCTACATGTTTGTTATTTTCTAACTAGATAGTTTAGTTCTACTAGATTTCAGTTCCTCTGATTTCTTCGCATAGTGAATACTGACAGTTGGGATGCTCTATGCATCTAAGATATTGGAAAGTGGTATATAAGATTCATGTACACAAATTTTCCAAAAAAAATCTTTATTCTTACACCTCATTCCCCATTTAAGGCATATATGCATTATACAATAAAAGTAGTGTTAATAAACACAGGGATGACATGTATGTACTGAAACAACTCTAGGCGGATAAATTAGGTTGCAAGCTCTACTGAACACAGCAGGATTTAATTGCATAGAATAACAATGCATAAGGCTTGTGATGTTAATAAAGCCTGGAAGCATTACTGCAAAAACTAATGCATTAGTGTTAATTTTTAGAAAAGTAATATATTTATCATTGTAATAAGTAACATTACTAGAGATGTAGAAAATGTTTCCAAATGTCCACTCCTTATCACAAGTGTGACAACATATAGAGATGTCAACTGCTATCAACTATTGTGAAATTTTCATCCTTCAGTGAGAGTAATAAGAGCAATACCTTGAGTTTTTTGCCCTTTTTTCATTGTAAGTGGGTTTGTGGGGAGGGCAGAATATATTTTATAAAAATATGTTTTCTGCACACATTGAAATGTTTTTGTGCAAACAACATTTTCACAAAAAGTCCCAGATGGAAAAAAAAATCACTAAAATGCACAAAAACTGTCACACTCTTACCCAGCAGGAAGACATTTTGAAATAACCGAAAAGTTACATCCCTAAACATTACTCATTAGTACTGTGTTGCTAACACACCACTCTTAATTAATTTTAATAACCGTAAAATAAAAAATGCATAAAATCTCCAAAAGACCCTTAAAAACAATTTAAAGTAATAACTAAACTCATTACATCACTCCTCAGTATAAAAATGTTACCAGCCACTGTGCTTCTTCCCCAAACTGGCAAACTTGCTTTCTCATTATACCCTAAAACAGGGGTGAGTAAAGTGGGGACCATGGACTATATGTGGCCCTGAGGCTGCTTTGTGACCCACAGTATATTCAGAACCCCCCCCCCACTTCCTCACACCAATTTTTTAAAGAACAGAAATGCATATTTCTATCTTAAAAATGGGCTACAGAGCTAACAAACCCATTTCACTTCCAGTATGTGTGTACAATGGTATGTGTTTGTTTATGGCATTTCCAAATATGGTACTGACCACAGTAGATCTTGGCAGTGAAAAACTGCACCATGGGACCATCAGATGTTACACACATTGCCTACCATCACATGCTACAAGTATCATAATTATCTCTCACTAGCAATACATTATGTCCAAGTTCTAGATGTTGGATATGTTGTCTTATAGCTTTAGTATACATTTATTAGTATGGAAACAATGTGGGATTGTTACCATACCCTACCTACCCCTCCTATGAGACATGTGATTTTATAAATTGGACTTATTAATGGCTGGAGAACATGATTGGGGTCATGCTGATTGTAGATGGTGAGGAAAGTCCAGATATCATTATGTGGAATACTCCCAATAATGATGGGTTAGCGCTAATCCCTTCACCACTTCAGGCTCTTTGCATTTTAGAACACAGCAAAAGATGAACTGCCCAGACAAAACAATCAGAGGTCATCCCTCAATCTTACTCTATGGCGATTTTTCCTATACTCCCTATCTGATCAAACTTTAAGGGACTGTCATGAATCCCATCCATGTTTTGTCACTCTGGAGTTACAGCAATCAGCCCATTCTGGACCCCTTTGTTAATCCCATGAGAAAGCCATTATGGTTTTGTTAATGCAACCCTTCACAGTATGACATAGGGTATGAATATCCTAGCTTTGGCCCCAGCCATTTGGAGTACATAGAACATAGTACATTATACACAGGACATAGTCCAGACTGTGGATCCTCTGTGCTATCCTCAAAAGCTACCTGAGTCCCTTCACTAAGATCTCTTTCTTCAAGACTGGTAACTATCACCCTTTTTACCCCAATCTCTCTCTATCCAAGCTTTCCCACCTCACTTCCTGATAGCCTTGTATGGTTATTAAGAGTGTCTGATTTCTCATATGTTTGTCAATTCAAATAAAATACTTAAACTTTAACTGGAGTTCTCTCAACAGTTAGTACTGGTATACATAGGTGAAAAGATCCTGCCATTACCCTCCTCTCACAGGAGTGTAATGAATCTTTTGACCTATAATTCCTCCAAATTCTAATGAGATGCTAAGAGTCTAGGTGGACCCCAACATCCCCCTTCTCTTAAGCTAACAGGATAAAAAAGAATATTGAAAGGAAAACATATAAAGATTTCTGTAAATCTTATATTTGGAACTTTGGATTCTGAAGAAGCGACTACAATCTCTCAGGGTTACTCACGAGGGTTCCTTTTAAATGGTTAGTGATTATAATAGGAGGAGTATTTTAGTTCAGACACCAGTGTTGAGAGCAGTGGTTCTCAACCTGTGGGTCCCCAGATGTTTTTGGACTTCAGCTCCCAGAAGCCCTGAGCATTGACCATAGTGGCTGGGGCTTCTGGGAGCTGAAGTCCACAAACATCTGGGGACCCACAGGTTGAGAACCACTGGTTTAGAGCTAACAGGACTGATAAAGAAAAAAAAAACAGAAAAAACTAGGAAGAATATAAGAGGAAAAATATTACAGATTGAATAATGAAAGGATAGAGAAATTTAAATAAAGAAGCAGAAGATAAGGAGCAAAAGGGGGTGTACTTTTCACTCTCTCTTTCAAATGGATATTATTAAAATGTGGTTACTAAGAAGAAAGCATTGATGAAGTATTCTTCAAGAAACATGTTAGCCTAGAATGTGAACAATTTTTAGATAGCAAAAGGTAAGTGAAGTTTATTCAGCATATGGTAGCAAGAAAACAAAACCACTGCTATTTTTGTTCAACTTTTGACAGGAAAACTGAGGAATAATTGATAGATACAGAGAGCTGATACTGCCTTCTGTTAGCAGAGGGAATCTCTGCCAAAGTTACTTTAGAAAACAGTTCATGTTTCTGATGAAGTAGAGAAGGAGTTATATCAGAAACATTTCATTGACTAATTGTTTGATTTTGCCAAAGGAGAATGTTTGATAGGAATTACTATCAGTGGTTTGCTGAACAAAATGATGGATAGGTAAATAAATTCATGTGTATCTTGTTCAGAATATTCAAAGAAATTTGGGAGTAACTGATTGATTGATTCACCCCTATAACAACATTTTTTTTTATTCCAAATGATGCTTATAGAATATTGACTCCAGGCTACATAAGCAAGACAAGGCTAGTTAACAATTATTCAGCCGCATGCACTAATCTGAATCCACTTCTGAGATTAAATGACTGGAGATTAAATGAACATATTACTGTATTTGCTGGCATATAAGATGCACCAATGTATAAGACACACTTCATTTATACACTGGCAAATAATATTTGCTAGAGTACACACCTGTGTGCAAGACGCACCCCATTTTCAAACCGTATTTTTCGAGGAAAAAAGTGAGTCTTATACACCAGCAAATACAGTATTTTAATCACAACAGAAGAAGTGTAAAAAAGAATTAAAGTTGTTTAGCAGTCTAAGACTGGATTCCCAATAGCCAAAGGACTGGAATCACATTTTTCTTGAAAGAAAGAAAGAAAGAAAGAAAGAAAGAAAGAAAGAAAGAAAGAAAGGAAGGAAGGAAGGAAGGAAGGAAGGAAGGAAGGAAGGAAGGAAGGAAGGAAGGCAGGCAGGCAGGCAGGCAGGCAGGCAGGCAGGCAGGCAGGCAGGCAGGCAGGCAGGCAGGCAGGCAGGCCGGCCGGCCGGCCGGCCGACCTATTCTCTAGACATCACCAAACCACTCTTTTTCAGTCAAAAGAAGATAATGGAGGGGGAGTCCTTCTGGAAGCTTCCAGGAACAGTAATTCACCTTTTCAATAGGGCACAGTCCTCACCTCCTCACATTTTTCAATAAGTACACATTTGTCAAAATTAGTAGAAAAAGAAAAAGCTCCCAGACCTACCAAAGTTGTCCACTTCTACCATAGTTGCTTGTCTACTCTCAGTTTCTAGAAAGATATGTAACTGCAAGAAGATACTAATAAAAACAAATGATAGATTAGCTTTCAAAAGGAAATGAGTGGACAAATTGCTGTATCTGCATCAAACAGAGTGCAGCACAGTCAGTGCAATGTGAGCTTTGGTATTAAACAGGAGAAAAATACTCAAGATGCTCCTGCAAGGTGAAAAAGGCAAAACTTACATTTATTGTTTCAGAAAATCTACCTTGGATAGGAAAGAAGCTTCCAACACTATCAACTAAGCCCCAACACATAAATAGTGCCAACAACAGAAGCCTACTTCACAAAATTACTAAGGATCAACCAAAAAAGTCTGCTTCCCTGGGGATCAAGACTGCACCACTGGCTCCACTCCCAAGGACTTATCCCATCCCCTGACATCTATACCCTGGGTTTAGATACAGGGGGAAACATAAACACAGACCTCTACTTATATGTACTTCCCTAGAGTATCTGCTTTTGACCGAGCTGGGGAGAACAGGATTGGAAACATCAGGCAAAATAATATGAGACATGGCTGGTGCAAGTGTTACCTAGCTAGCATTGGTTTTGGATTTGTAATCCTTTGCCCACTTGTTGTTGTGTGCCTTCAAGTCATTTCCAGCTGATAGTGCCCTAAGGTGAACCTACCATAGTGTTTTCTGGGACTCAGAGAGTGTGATGCACCTCAGCGTTCTTATGGCTGAGTGGGAAATTGAACCCTGGTCTCCAAGGGTGTAGTCCGATGCTCAAACCACTACACCACGCTGGCTGTCTTTTGCCTACTTAATCAAGAATAAATCCCAATGAACTGACAGGAACTACATCTGATCAGATTGTCATTCAACTTATCTTAGGGTCCAAACCTCTATTGGTACAACAAAATTGTTTTCCATTTTTGTCAAAATAATTAGGATTAGCGTTAGAACCAAAATAATTCTTGATGAGGTTCTGAAATGGCAGTAGCTATTGACAAAGCTTGAGATAAATATAAAGCTCAGATAAAATAATAAGTGAGGTATTATTATTACTATTATTATAAATTTAACAATAAAAAGAAGAAAACGGTAGCCTTGGTTTGAAATCCAGATACTCTTCTGTTTGTGAGGCAATTATGTCGTAATCTTCTAAGAATATCAAAGTATAAAATAAATCATAGCAGTGCAAGTTTTTGTGTGTTTATTTGAAAATGAATTCCATCGTGATCAAAGAACTTTACTCACAGATAAGTGTGTCAAGGATTGTAGTCAACATCAGTGAAAATCATCACTGGCACTGACATAGGTTGCAAAATCAGGAATAAAGCACTGACAAAAATTAGACTTCCAAGTAGACATGCATGCAATTGAGAGGCATTTTATATCAGACTTTAATTGATACAGTAGAGTGTTATGATTACTACAATAAAACTAGGGTATTATTAGAGTGAAATAAAAAATTTACAGATTGATTTTAATACTTTCAGGTTAGGACTGACTTGCATTTTATAAGAAGGCAGGGGTCTTATCCTTAAGAACTGCAGTAAGTTTCATGAAACTCACTTCAAGCAATAGAAAAAACATTAAAGACATATAGAAAGTATTAGTGAAGTATGAATTGAAACAATAATGAATGACAAAGTTAGATAAGATAATGCGTTACGCATCTGGAGGAATTTCTGGGGAACTGGACATTATTTTTTCTTGAAATATGTGTATAGCCCTCTCTCCACATTCATAGGTTTGACCTTCATGGATTTGATTATTCATCAGGCATGTGCATGCTGTCCCACCTTCTCCTCCTGCCTTTCCCTTGTATTTTCCCAGGTGTGGAGAAGGAAGTCAAGTGCCCGGATGAAAGGCAAGGAAATGGGGGATTGGGAACGCTCGTGTGAGCCTTCTCTCTCCCCCTGGAGCTCTCCTCTCCCACTCCCTTGCCTCTGGCCCCAGCACTGAGAACTCACACCAAGGCAATAGGTAAGGATATGAGGGGAGGCTCACGCAAGCCTTCCTGCTCCTCTCTCGAGCAATTTGTGCGCATTCCTTTGCCCCTTGCCTTGGGGTGCAAATGGCTAAGGAATGGGCAAAGGAAGCCCTAGAAAGGCATGGGAGGGGGATAGCCGGGGGGGAAGTTGCTTATTGTTTTTCCACTTTTGTGATGGTTCAATGCCTCAAACCATTGTGAAAGTGGAGTGGCCACTGTATTCAAAAATTGCATTAATTCAAGATGTTATTCTGGTAGAATATTTTAAATAAAATGAGATATTACAGTCCATATTGCTGGAATTGTCAAAGAACAGTACAGTGGCTTCTCCCATTATGTTGGACATGCTCTTTTGCAAAGAAAGGACTACATATGCTAGATAATGGAGGCAAACCAAGTCTCAACTGGAGAAATAGTTTCATAAAGCAAGAATACACTTCTGTGCAAATCATGTAAACAACATATGTACACAGGTAAGAAAGATTATTTCAATACTTCCTTTTGAAAATATGATGTACATGATTTCTTTGCAATAACAAGACAATTGTATTAGAAAGTTTTTTTAAAAATTTTAAAAATAGTAAGATGGCCAAGATACCAAAGAATAGTATCTCTGGTATGTGGATGGAGCCCTTCATTGACACACCAAGAAGGCATAGGGGTGGGTGTCCCCTCCGTAAGTTGCTTTTGAGATTAAAAAAAAGTCTAAATAAAGCTCTGTTAAATAAGCCCGACATAACTTTAGTGCTTTATAGGAGCGGCATCACTTCAGAGCAATTATCCCATTCAGGAGAAGCTAATAGCTCCTGAGTACATTGGTTGTATTTGTAAAGTAGCAGTATCATACCTATATATGGTGAAAGCATGACTATCTCTCTCCCTCCCTCTGCTACCAGCTTGGAAGGCATGATCAACACTCAAAGAAATGCAAAATCCACTGTTTCTGTCTCTTCTTTCAGACATTTCATTCAACCTTTAAACATTTATTGTTTGTCAGTAAGAGTGACAGCTTTGCTAAACCGTGTATTTTATTCCCAAGCATTTGAACTCCAAAGAGATTTGGAGGCAATTAACATTTACTAGTAACAGAGCAATCAACATGAGGATATCTAATGGATCTGGACAGAATCCAAAATCAGATATTAGGGAAATAGTGAGCTACTGACATAAGGTTATAATGTTAATTCTGTAGAGGGAGAGTAATGTCTGTTTCCAATAGCTGAACCCATGACTGCTGTCACATTAAGAAAACAGACTTTTCTAAATGTGAGTCTGCTCTGTCTCTGCTAAATTTCACACAGGTAGATTGAAAAGCAGACCTATCTGCCCAGATATATGAGTCAACACGCATAACAAGTGTGTTTTGGATTAGAATTTATTACTTTAAACCCTTCTGAAACAGATAACAAGCCTTATTTTTAAAATCCCATTGTTAGTGAGCAGAAAAGTAAATGCAGAGTAATAACTAAACATTAAAACATCTCTCATTAAAATCTCAGCTCAACAAAAAGTGCAGAGGAAACTGATAAGGCAGAATCCTAGACCAATTTGAGTCAAAGCAAATGCGGGCCAAGATCCTACATCACAAGCTGCAATGTGTAACTTTACAATAAGGAGACTATGTTGCTGTCACAATATACAATTGTCTTAGAACCTTACAATGGAAACTAACACACAAAACAGCAGCACACAAAACGTCCCATTGAGCAATGAGGGCTCCCACCATGTAATAGGACATGCCGTTGCACAATGGGGGCTCCCACAGCACAACAGGGCACTAGCAACCCAAAACAGGGCTAGAAAGTTTAAAAAAAAAAATCTCTGCTATCCTGTAAAGTATGTATGCTGCACTTTAAAAAGCTATGAAACCCATGGTGTGATCACAGAGAACTGAAGCAAAAGAAATGAATATGGCTATCATGGAAAACACCAACATGAGTACTTGACCAACCACACAGGGAAGAACCAGATGTTACAACCAGAAAAAGGCTGCCATCCCTTCAGCTTGTTAATAGCTAATATAACACAATGTGTGGCGTGATGCCACAGCAAGGTACCTTCCATTGCCTTGCTGGCAAAGACAGTGATGTGAACTACACAATGGAATACCATCACATCACATAAATTATCTCAGACATTACCAGGAATGGATAGGGACATGAAGTTCTAAGACTCTCATCCAAGTCTACATTCAAATGTAAAAGTAACCCAAGTTGTGTTCTGTGAATTCTGGATGTTCATTGTTTTTATAGTTTTTATCAGGTGCAGATAAACCAAGGTATAGTTTGTTGCTGATTTGTGAATTCTGGCTTCTCCAAAAATGGCTTGTTGTTACATCTGAACTCTGATGTCTGTCCTTGTTTTGTTTCCCCACCCACCTGCTCTGAAACACAGGGGTTGACAAAATAGAAACAGTAAAAAAAATGGATCAGAAACAGGAATTTGCTTGGCTGCCTGCAGGATAATCTATGGCTACAGCAACAAATCTTGCTTAGCATGCTGTGTATCTGTAGCCAATATGTAGTTCTGTTCCTAGTTTTTTATGAGTTTAGTAGATAGTAATGAACATTGTCCAAGAGGGAAGGAAGGGAAAGAAAAAAACTCAAAACATCATGCTAGTGCTATAAGATTAAAGAACTTATGTGTAGTTTGGTTGTTGCCCACTGAGAAATTATAGACTGATTCTCTGTACAACTAAAAAAATTAACTGAAGTACAAAGCAACCTCAAATCTGTCTAGCACAGGACATTTGTATTATGCTTCATGCTTACAAAAATAATAGAAATTCTGTCATATATATAATCTGGTATTCTTCCTTAAAATGTCAGATCTGCACATACATTTGGCCAAGTCAAATACAGCATTTCTAAGAGAAGATGAAAGATTCAGACACAAAAGAGAAAAGGAATCGAAAGGGTCTTTAAAAAAAAAAACTATCAAAAATGATTTGTCACTTCCAGTTACAATCATTTTAAATCACGAAAATGTTCAGGTACATTTATAGTTAGGAAAAGAATGGCAAGGCATATGTTTTCATTATTAATTATCACTGCATTCACTACTGGAAGGCCTCCCTTGGCACTGGCTTTGGGAAAGCATGGGGGGGCAGTGAAATGATGCTCAAGTCTTCTTACTACTTGAAGAAAGCACTGAGATAGTCTGCATTTTTATTAAAAAAGCAAATGGAGGACATGAGTAAAATCAATAAGGGGGCTTTAAAAAATGAAAGGTGAGGGAATATTATCTTGAGGTAGTGTGCAAGGTTTTTTCTGTACAACTCTTAAAGAGGATTTACACAGTTAAACCCTCATGTATCAAGTTGACAGAGGTTTTATAATCATAGTATGTTTCTAGAGCTTGGGTGGTGTTGTTTTAAGAGGAAAAATGTTTTTAATTTTAAGTAATATAAGAGTTTAAACCGGTACACTGCCTTGGGCTCTATCAAATGCACATAATACATTTTTAAAAGAGTTTACCATTTCTATATAGTTGCTATCGAAAACATGTAACAGTTCTGCCAGTGTTAGCTACTCAGGAAGCAACAAAGGCAGTTGCTTACATCACAAGGATTAAAATTCCTGGCCAGAGAAAATCTACTCTCAATCTTTGGAGATATATGATTTATTGCTAGAGTGTTTAAGTTTCCTCTTTTGTGTATTTGTACGTGTATGTGTATGGGCCCTGAAGCTGCCTGTCAACTTATAGCAACCCATGATCTTCATTGGGCTGTCTTTGGAAACAAATATTCAGAAGTCATTTGCCAGTTCCTTCCTCTGAAACAGCACCTGGTATTTATTGGCAGTCTCTCATCCAAGTACTAAGCAGGACTGACCCTGTTAAGCTTCCATGATCAGATGGGATCTCCTATCTTCGGGGTATTTAGGCCAGGTTTCCCCTTGTTGTTGTGTAGCTTCAAGTGGTCTCTGACTTACAGAGACACTAAGGCAACCCTGTCACAAGGTTTTCTGGGCTGAGAGTGTGTTATGTGCCCAGGGTCACCCAGTGGATTTCTGTGGCTGAGCAGGGAATCAAATCCTGATTTCCATGGTCATAGTCCAATGCTCAAACCACTACATCGTGCTGGCTGTCTTACTTCTAAATTCCAACATCAGATTCCCAAAGCTGTAATGGGCCCATGAGAGGAAAACGTTTAGATACCGATGTCTTTTGTCTGATGTGTGGTGTAGTGGTATTGAACTACTACCCTGGAGAGCAGGGTTTGATTCCTTGCTCAGCCAAGGGTGACCCTGGGCACATCACACACACTCAGCCCCCGAAAACCCTGTGATAGGTTCACTTTAGGGTTGCCATAAATCAGAAATGACTTGAAGGCATACAACAACCACAAGAACAAGCCACACAAGGGAAAAATATAATAACCTTCCCCTACAATTTGAAGTCCACCTGATACTAAGAAGCCCACCATTTTACACATGCAAAAGGCCCATTTTAGCTTTGTACTGGTATGTAGTGGACCTCTGGTTAAAAAGAACTAAGCATGAACTTTAAAAACTGGTTGTTGATTCTAACTGCCTGGAGAGAAAATTATTTACCATCTGCAGTCCTCCCAGAATTCCATCAATACAACATTGACTTGCTGGCCAGAGGTTAAGACTATTGTTGAAATCTGTTATTATTCAGTTTGGAACAGAAATTTGGCGGGCTTTATACTGTGAAACAATGCAAAACAAATACCATGCCCTCAACGTTTTTCTACAAACTTTTTCTATAACTTGAAATGGAAGAGAAAATTCATAGGATCAACCTGAACAACCCTAGCATTTATTTAACCAAGCTCTGAGTGTATTTCCTAACACAACCTAAGACTGAAGCACAGGCTTTATTACTTCTGCCAACCATTCTTCAGGTTATGCTTCCTTGACCTCTTTACCTGCTAGAATTTTTCAGACCCCTCCCCACCTCACCCAAAAAATTTTCTTTTTGATATGTTAGAAATTCAATACAAATGCTGCAATTTAAGACTTCTGTGAGCATGTCTCACCATAAGCTAAAGAGGTCAAGAAAACATAGGTGGAGTTGGAGGAAAATATAATAAAAGTATCCATCTCTGACTGGTTTAGGAAGCCTTCACTGAGCTTCATCAGACAAACTTTGGGATGGATGACTTCTTCTTCCTGTAACTTCAGTGTTTTGTTTGGTCTTCCCCTCCCCACTCCAAATCTGGAGTGCCTCCAAAATCCCCCATCCCAAGGGACACAGGATTGTTTTTTTTTCTGTATAAAAAGCATTTGGAATTCTGAGGCTTCACTGAAGATGGATTATACTTTAAGCCAATGTAATATAATATGTTAACCATGTGACCAAATTCCACTTCCCTCAAAATTCATTAACGTTATTTGTGTTATTTAATAGTCTATAACTATAACGTTAGTTATAGACTGTGGCAGAATGATAACTAAAATTGTTTTATTAATAATGTAATAATTTACCAACAACATTTTAGATCAAAACTAACATCCCTAGTTCAGAATTTGTTTCCCACAATAGCCAACCAGTGGCTATGGCAGACTCAAAAGTACGAGATGGGTTCAACTGTGTCCTTACCATTGTGCCTCCTTTTCCTAGCAACTGGTGTTCAGACTCATCCTGCTCCTAAAACTGGAGAGAATTTGTAGCCATCATCACTCAAAACTATTGTCTTTTCCTGCATTTAGTCCCTTTTTGAAGCTGTGCAGAGCTGCTGCCCATTAGTACTTCTTCTACTAATTTAACTATATCCTGTGTAAGGATGTACTTCGATAGCAATTGCAGAAGCAGCTACTGGTAATTAGTAACTGCCTTCTGATTTGAATTATTGAATTATTGCCCAGCACTGCAATGGATGGAGTTGTTTTCTTCTGGTCAGCTAGAATATAAAAAACTGCGTACATAGCATGACTTTCACAGATTTAATAAACAAGATGGCTCTATAGGGCAGCAACTATATAGTTTGTCCTTAAATTTACAGGAAGATGACGCAGTTAAATTTAACAAGTTTAAAGTACATAATGTTGCCCACCATGATTTGTCATAACTGAGATTTTTAACTAGAAGCTTCATCCCCCTTAGAAAAGCTTTAGAAGCTTACTGAGACTATAAAAGATGTACTGAGCTCTTTTCAACCACTTTACAAATCTTACAAACCTAGAGCACTTGGCTATAATGTTAAGAACTTCTAATATTTCTACAGTGGTCCACTTTAAGGATTGCAAGTGAATCTTTGTTACACACTAATAAAAAGGTAAAATTGATCTCTTGCATTATGCTACTATTCCCAGTCAGGAAGAATTGAACTAAATAGCTATGTTTTCATCCCAGCCTACCTATTTATTGTTGCTAATTAAAAGATCAGCCAAAATATGCTGATTTCTCATTTTGATACTTGCTTCCATGAAACATAAAGGTATACTTGAATAATCTTCTTTTCATTTCTTTAAGAATTATGATTTACAGCTCTTTAAAGACTAGGCACCTGTGACTCCATGAATCTACAATTACTTGACAAATTCCTGGCATTTTGCTCAAATCTATAATGTTCCCATAACATATTAATTGGCACATTCCATTCTTTTTGTTTTCAACACTCCTGGCATCTTTTATCAATTCAGTGCTTTTTTAAAAAGCACCACAAGATTGAAAAACCAATTGCTGTCAGGAGGAAGGTTTGAATTAGTGCAATGCATAGCATGTGAGACTACCTCTGAAAATGGATCAGAAACTTCATGTACTTCATAACAGAGCTGAAAGATCTGGGACTGGTCCAAATGGTCATGGTGTCTGTTCAGCCACATAGGCTTCCAGCGTGTTTCTGGGCTCCATTCAAAGTGCTGGTGTTGACCTTTAAAGCCAGGAATGGGGTCAGGACCAGAGCATCCCAAGGAACATGTCTTTTTTCCACATTCTGAAGACCTTCATTACATATTTCTGTTAAAGGATGTTAGATAGGTGGCCACAAAAGAAAGGGACTTCTTAGTTGTGGCACCTCATTTGCCAAATGCTCCCCCAAAAACACTTAACCAGCAGCCACACTGCTTCATTTTGGTACATTGCTATGGCCTATATTTTCTCCTTGGCCTTTTTATTCTATCTTAAATTCTAGTCTGTTTTATATATTTCTCTGTGTTCTTAAAGACTGTGTGGCATTTTATTGCATTTCATTTTAATCTTTCAGCTTTTTGCAATCTATTGAGAGGGCTTTTGCCACTAGACAGGTTAAAAATATAAATAAATAAGCCTTTACTGAAAATGAGTATTTCACCAATCAGATCTAATGAACAGGTTCAAAATGTTGAGGTACAAAAACCAGTTAAATCGAAACAGTGATGGCACTTTATAAACATTTACATGAGCAATAAATAAGACAGCACGCAAACTGTCAGAGCAACTTAGCATCCCGATTTCCTTTGCGCTCCATTTTATTAGCTAATCAAGTGTCATATTGCTTCTCCTGGCATCTATTTACTGCCATGTAATTTTGATAAGGGCACCATCTGTATTTATAAAAGAATTATCTTAATAGCTGTCGAACAATGTACAAACATAGGTGATATTTAACTTTTCTTATGGGATCAATTTTAAAGCAGGCAAAAGGACTGATATAAGTCAACATGCTTATGTTAACACAAGGCAGACTCAGGTCTGCCAGTGCTGGATGAACTTATCGCAGCTTTGCATATACCAAAAAAGGTACTTTCATGCAGCACAATACTTTAATTAACTGAGACAAATGGCCACACATATTTATGGCATAAATCATTTCACTGTCTTACAAATCCATAGAATGGGAGGAGGATCTTAAAGGGTATAATTTTTCACTGAAAAATATTTTAAAATGATACTAAGTTAATGATCACAAAAACTAGGCAGAGGATCATATTGCTGCTGCTGCTAGTACTAGTATTATTCTGGATAAAAAGATTCCTTCACCACCACAACCACCCAAATGCAAGCAGAAAGTAGGAGGTAACTTTTTTTTTAGTGACAGCCCAACAGAGTGTCACTCTAGAAAACCCATTACCAGAAAGCTTTATATCATGGAGGGCTGCAGCCAAAAGGAGAAGTTAACTCATCCCTTCCCATGCAACCTATGGAAGTTTGGATCCCTTCCAGTTATGATCCTTTAGCAATGGCATAGTAGTTTAGGATTTCCAAAATCCTTTATATGCATTGTGTAATGGTTTGGAGTTACAGGAGGGAAGATTTCTATTGAACATGAGAAGGAACCTCTTGACAGTGAGAGTGGTTCAGCAATGGAAAGAATTGCCTAAAAATGTGGTGGGGCCTCCTTCTTTGGAGGTCTTCAAAAAGAGGCTGGACAGCTACCTTAGCTGGAGATCCTGCACTGAGCAGGAGATAGGACCTGATGATCCACAGAGCCCCTTCCAAAGCTACAATTCTATGCATACAACAACACTAATACGTATAAGGCACACTAATATTATTCCCATACAACAGACCTGAGGCTGAAAAATCAGTGACTTCTCTAAATCCATAATGTATTCATGGCTGAAGCAAGGTCTTAATTAGGATTTTCTGCATCAGCATCTTTAAGCTGATATACTTTCAGATTCTTCATGGCAGTAATCATGCCATGTGGACACTGAGAAGCACACATCAGGTAAGATAAATTGATGGAGCCGGTCTCCTTCTGAATGGCTTTGATTTTACATTCTGGAGTAATACCTCTCCTTGACACCACACCCAAGCAGATCTGAAGAGCCTTAGTTACAAATACCCTGCAGGCAGCAAATCCCATCTAATCTTGGGAGCTAAGCAGGGTCAGTCCTGGTTAGTATTTGGATGGGAAACCACCAAGAAATACCAGGTATCGTTGACTATATTCAGAGGAAGGCAATAACAAGCTGGTTTGCCTAAGAATGCCCTACAAAAATTCATGGGGTTGCCATAAGCCAACAGGCAACTTGATGGCACGTACACACCCATACACAACTTGATGGCACATACACCTTACTGGTCATGATAGCTGGGGTATACTGGAAATTGTAGTCCAAAATTGTTTGTTGCATTTATATCCTGCCTTTCTCTAGGATGGGAGAAGTTATAACTTTTCCAAGTTCTAATTTTATAACATGTTGTTCACATATAAGATATTACGTATAGTATCATTTTATTCATGTATGCTTTTAATTTACACGTAAAGAAGAACATATGGAATCATCCATGGGGTATAAGACATTTACATGGTCACAAGAAATCCATATGTTCACAAGCTGGACCAGATCAAGCATCCTTCCAGTTCAACATTCTGCTTTCCATAGTAGTCTGTCACATACTGTCACATACTTCTGGCAAGCTTTTCAAGTACAGCATAAAAGAAACAGGTCTCTCCTACAAGTTTCTACAACATCTGGTACTCAGAAGTAAAATACTTCTGAACATGAAGGTTCTATTTAAGTTTAATGGGACATAACCGCTGATTGATTCATTCTCCATGAATTAGTCTTATCATTTTAAAGAACCATTTAAATCACTTTTTCAAAAGATTGTGGCAGTAATAATTTAATAAGGATGAAGCCGATGTAAGTTCTATTTTTCCCCCATTGCAGGGTAGCCATTCAACTAATAGGATTTTGGTAGCTTTAAACTACTCCCTTGCTACAGCAGTAACTAGTGGAATTTGCAAGCACAATTCAAAGTGCTAGTTATGACTTTGCATGCTTGGAGTTCACACTATCTGAAGGATCAGATTCTTCCATGCTAGCCTGCTCAGATCCTAAGATCTTTGGGAGAGCCTTTTCCCTCTCTCTGCTTACAGATTCATCTGCAGTTCTGCTGAGGATATAACAGCAAGAGCTATTGGTGGCTGCTTCTAAGCTTTATATCTTCCTTCTGAGGAAACCTAGATTGTCTCCTTCATTGGTGGCCTTTTATCAGGTGAAACACTTTTTAAAAATGTCAACATACTTTCTGGAACTGCCTCTTTTTAAAGGAAGTGTTTTCAATATGGTATTGTTTCACCTTTTATTCATCAAATTTTGAACTTCTAAAAAATTCTATAGATAAGTTTAGCCACATTCTACTGCTGATCATTCATATGTTGCTTAAAAATAACCAACTGCCTTGAATCCCTATTCTGAAGAAAAAGACTAGATGAAAGACCATAATGATTGTCATAGTCCATGGTCAGTGCCAATAATAATATTATCCATGATAGATTAAACAATGGGAAATGCAAGGGAAGACTGTTCAGGATAGACGGAGAAACAACAAAAGAAATTGTATGGAGACTTGTTGAAAACTAGGAAATTCTTAATTCTTCTATCTGCCTCTACATTAAAGATATAATCTGTTGTATCTTTTTCATACCTAGCCACGTTAGAGTTCAATTTTAAGATACTGAAAGGATATAATTCCCACTCCCTCCCCACTCGCCATGGCTCCAGCAGATGCTGGTTTGCATGTTAAGACATCATGTTGGAGAGATGGAAGGATCATACACAAACAACCAAAAAGTGTTGCCACTCTCTCATCTAGCTTCTGATTCCAGTTTGATTCCACACGTGTAACTCCACCTGTGATTTGGTTTCCACAGTTCCAGAATGCTGTATGGAGCCAAAGGGAAGCATGACCATCTTTGTCCCGAAACAAAACAATCAGTACTTACTGCCTTATCCTACGCATATTTCTCTGGAACAGAATCCCACCGGGTACGATTTATTCTGATATGCAGGAACATAGAGTTGAAGCCTTAACCACTATTGTATTCAACTATACAATTTCCTGCGTTTTTCCTGTAACTGATTTTTCAAAGCCAAAACTGATACTGTGATCTGGTGGCATGGTTACTTATTCCTGCAACTGCAGCTTCTATCTTTTCATCATGCTGCACAAGAATCAGACTCTTGAGTATGTATGTATTATGTACCACTGGGTTATCTTAATAGGAAGCTCTTACTTCTTAAATACCACAAAGCAAAGGAAAAGCACAGGATATAAATATGACCTTCTATTTATGTGACAATTAAATTTCAAATATATGCAGAATAATTTTGGTTCAATAATTTGTAATATATTTTGGTGTTAACTGCCATCTCCTATTTGACATAATAATTATATGTAACTGAATGACTATTAAATTGATGCCTCATATAGCAAATTAGTAATTATACTTGTAAACATTAACAACATTCCATATATAAAACAGTGATTTGCATGCTGAAATGAATTAGAAGCAATTGTAATGTATGATAATTAAAATTATGCAAATATTTGCCATATAATGGTTTGGTGATATGGCAATAAGAGTTGTGAATCTTTCACATTCACTAGAAGAATGGAAGCCAAACCTTGGGGACTTACAGAATCATCCTGTACTCTTTACTTCGAGAGACCTAGGAGTACAATCAATAATAACATCAAACTTGCAATGGTTATCTGAATGCCTGTAATACTAATGTGATCCTCACAGGATAGTACAAAGGTTACAAAAGAATGTTAGATAGCAGGACAAAGCAAAGATAAGCATGCACACATATTCTTGCTCAAACACATGTCTTTCCAGGACCAAAGTTCTTTGTGGTTGCTATTAAAGCAGAGCTTAGGAAACTACTTTCACAGATTAATTAGCTCTCGTTGTCATTAACAAGGCCCCCGAGTACTGTTATAGTTGCTAGTTTTAAAACAAACCACTTTACAGTTTCTCAAAAGCAATTACAGTAACATAGTTACTTTTAAGTCATTTTCTAGAGTCTGAATTCTCCTCAGCTATGGTAACCTACAGAGTTACCTTGAGCATGTCACACACTTTCAGCCAATGAGGAGGGCAATGGCAAACTCCCTCAGAAAAAGAAACCTTGCTGAGAAAACCTTATGATATGGTCACTGCAGGTTAGATTCAGCCTGAAGGCTTGTAACAGCAACTATAATAAAGTCATTTTCAAGAAAAATCCAAATGCTACAAGCCTGCGCCACAGAGGATGAAGCAAAAGCACATGACACAGCACAGGTTGACACTGTTTTTTCTCATTGTGCAGTATCAAAATCTAAAAACAACTAAGAGAACAAAATAATTTAAGGACCTAAGTACAACAAAAATCCGGCAGTCATAAACACAGTGGGGAGATTTACAAGTCTTAACTTGATGGGCAGCATGTAGGCTCTGCCCTGGGACTCCACAGATTAAGCATCCACAGGTCTTACCTTCCTAATGAAGGGAGTCCAGAACAGAACCTCCCCAGCTGTGCTTTCATCTCCGACCTTCACCACCCACTCTCACTGCCTATAATTACCTCCCAAGCGGCTAAGAGAACAGGACTCTAAATTTTAGCATCCTGCTCTGAAGATATGAATGCTATTTCAGCATATGGTTTTTGCAAGTATATCCAATTTTCAATTTTCATATTGGGTCTACACGGGCAGGCATGCAACACTGCCTCGATAGGATCATAAACCATGGAAAAATGCTAGTGCAAATACAAACAAAACCACAGGCTTACAATTTGTGTGTGTGTGCGTGTCTACCTTTAAATTGCCTGATGACAACGCTATGAATTTCATAACGTTTTGTCAGGCAAATAATACTCAGAGATAGTTTTGCATGGACAAAATATGTTCCACCAGAATTGGACCATAGAGTTGTGCTGGAGGACCTACAGATTTCTAGAAAAGTGTTCTCGGATAAGAAAAATAGCATTGATTATTTTATTTTATTTTACTTTTATTTTACTTTTATTCACTTTTTCCCACTTTTTCCACTTTAATGGGGGTGCTGTGACCCATTCCCAGCAGAAGTAGAGAGGTCACTATACTGTGCTTTTTTCACACTCTCTGTCAGTGTTGATTCCTTTCACAGGTCCCTCCCTCTACCCTTCCTTCTCCTGTACCCACATTCCCCTCTCCATCTTTCAACCATCTTTTCTCTGTTCTTCCTAGATTCATGCTCTTTCCTTCATCCTTTCCAAAGCCAAAGATGGACAGCTGTGGTGCAGCAATTCTCCTCATCCTTCAAACTCAACTAAGCTAGCTGGGGTTAATGAGAGTTGCAGTCCAGCAACATTGGGAGGGTACAAATGACAATCATGACAGTTTTATTTCTCAGTAACCAATTAGGTAGCTTTGGTCTTCTTTAAGTAAAGGGGCACAGTCAGCCAAATGAACTTTTACTTCTCAGACAGAGCATATGTGTGACCCACTTCCAGTGCAGACACCAAATGTTTACTCTCACTACAAAAGACTAAGGTTAGTTGTTCTTTTTTGCACATGGTTGAGTTTAAGGATTGCCAAGAATATTTGCACATTTTCTTTCTTTGATGAGAAAGGGTTTCTTGACACATGTAGGCACACCACACACACACACACAAACCTGTTAAATTCAATGAGATTTTTTTGGCCTTGTACAAGAAGAAAAAGAGCACAAGATGGGAATGGTTTCATTATGGTGCAAAAATGTATTTTCTGCAAAATACGTTTTTGTGCCAAATAATCTATGGGAATTTTGTTCAAAAACATTCCAATTTAGGAAAATAAGCATCAGAAATGTACAAAAACTCTCACTCACCAAGGAAAAAACTTCAATTTTTTCTTGATCTGCAGTGAGAATGAAAAAAGCCACGATTCACATCTCTGGCCCTTTTCGCATGGCATGTTCCATGCAAAAGGGTGCCTGGAGTGTCGCGCGACTGTGAGGAGCAATCTGTATGGCACATTCACGATCGCACAATGCTCCAGGGAGCAGCAGGTGTGCGATCTTTTCATTTTTGGCTAGAAGCCAAAAATGTTGTGCGATCGCGCATTGCTCCCAGACCTCACGCGCACTTACCTAGCAGTCGCAGGCTGCACTGCGGAAGGAAGAGGTGAGGCACACGCGGAAGCAGGCAGCTCGTGTGGAGCCAAAGGACCCTGGATGCGAGGGCCTCTCACCAGAGGCTGCTTGTGCACTCCCCGCACCCCAGTGCCGGAAGAAGGTAAGATGCAGAAAGGGCCCCTATTTTCTATGTATGCTGTATTTTATTAATCATTAAAATAATCAAAATTCTTGCTTCCCATTATATATTTTCCCCTGTTTTTTAAAATATCTTTATTAACAGTTTCTAAAAGCACCAAAAGAAAAGAAAAACAACAACATGAAGAAGACATGAGACATAAGAATTAGGAATTAAAACATAACAGACAAGCAAAAAAGAAAGAAAAGTGGTTGACTTCCACTCTGCCTTTAAACAGAGTATAACAATCAAATTGATTCAAGCCTCTCAAAGATAATATCCAACAGTTCTTTTTTCCTTTCTCCCAGTGTTCTTCTACCAAAGGTTAACATATTTAGCACAGTATATCAATATTGCTTACTATGACATTCCATCACATGTTACATTTATGTAATAAATGACATTGCATTTTTAATCTTAATATTAAATGCTAATTGCTGACATGATTACATAATATTTTCACTACTTAAAACCATAAATCTGTTACATATAACATCACTAAATCCAAATATATCACAATATACCACTGTATATTGTAAAATCCTTTACACCTTTTGTCAATGAAATCCAATTTTCATTGTCTTAAATCTATAACCATTTCATAACCTAGTTTCAACCAAAGATATTTCATTCTGAATTCAACTCCCCTCTTTCCTTGAGATCAACCTGTCCATGAATTTCTCACCTCAACCCCCATCTTCTCAGACTCCTTTTCTTGCTCTTTACTAATATTTCAAGTTTTTCCCACTTGGTATTTTAAGATAATTGTCCCAAAACAGATTTTTTTTCATCTTCCTCACACCCCACTCAGTCATACAAGCTAAAAATTTGATTTCATTCAACCATCACTATAGTTTAATTATAGATTAGTTTCAAATTAGCCTCTCCCTTCTCCTTGAGCTATAATCACTATTTTTCAAACAAGAACTTTCTGGTTGGTCATTTTTCCCAGTTCAGTAGCTAATCCCTCCATTAGCTCAACTTGAATTTGTCTCTCCATATGATTTTCAGCCTCCCTCACTTCCATATTGCTAACTTCTATACCCACCTCTTGTCTTACACCTCCCCACAGTTCTTCTTTGATCTTGTTGATCTCATTCCTCGTGGCCTCTGTCATGTTCAAATTTAGAAGTTCCACTTCTCTCAAGGAGTATAGCTCTTCCTTCATCCATTGTAAACACTCCTGAGAAAATTTCTCAGACAATTAAATCTGTCACTCAATATAGCAATTTCGGAGTCAACAATTGACTTTATATCTTTTCTAGCCAAAAGCCAGCAGCAAGTCAGTCTTATCAATATCAAACAGATAACATCTGTACTTTCTCAACTGATAATTTCAGTCTTACAAATAAGTTGAGATTCAGTCAATCCACAAAACAAATGCACTTAGATTTTAGGCAGATGAATTCTTCACTTTTGTGACTCCAAAGGTTTAATTAAGAATTTTCTTTTTAAAAGCAGGTTGCCAGTATGGGGTCGTCAGACCCTCAGATGAAACAATTGTGTTTAATAGTAAGTGCAAAAAATGTCACTTACTTGGTTCTTCCTACTCATAACTCATTTACTCGCATCTAAACACAATCAATGAGAATTCCAGACCCTGATGGGTGATCTTTCACTCCCCCTTTAATGTAGGGGGAGTTTATCTGGCTGGAACATTTGCCATAAAAGCTCTCCTTGCTACAGAGTTGCAGCCAGGAGCATCTACCAGCTGGACTGCCAGAAACTGAATCTTTTATGGGTGGGGGGCACACAAACAACAAAAATACACCAGTGTGTTTTGTGTTGTACCAGTATACAGACAGTGTGACTATTACAACCAGATACCACCATGCCACTTTTCCTTTAGAAAAGGTTCTGCTTCCTATAATCAGTGTAGAAGGACTCTGGCATCAGGGTTTTTCCCCACTCACTTGAGGTTCTGGGAGTACATATGCAGACATGCACATTTTGTCCAGAGTCTACTTCAGCAGACTTTCTTGGGCTGCCAAGAGAAATTTTCCAGAGACACTTGTTTTTTTTTCTTCCCTCCTCCTATTGAATTTTTGTACTGGCCAGCTAATTAATCCTACTGCCTGCCACATCACATCTCACCACCATCTTAGTTCAGCATCTGTCTTTGCCTAGACATTTAAAAGCATACTGCTCTTGCTGCTAGAATTATTTGGAGCCCAGCCCCTCTTCTGCAGCTTGCCATTTGTCCTACCCTACTTATGTAGTAGTTAAAAGAGTTCCTGATGGGGGCTAACAGGTGAAATTGAAAGTTGCTACAGCATGAAGTCAAGAAGAATATTAGAATGTTTAATTTATCTAATAATCTATATTTATCTGCCAAGGAAGGCTGCAGTACTAATCAGAAAATATTCAGGGCACATTATCAGCAGCGGTCCAGGAAACAAGGACAGCCCCTTCATGAAATTAGTTTCCCTCCAATAAAGGAATGTTCTTAAACGCAGCAAATCTAACTTGGATGAATGATCATATTGCCTCAGATATAATATTCCTTATTAACCAACTGTAGGTATATGCTAAATCAATTAAAAATAAATTTAAAAGAAGGTATATGATTTAGTTTTTCCTTACTGAGCTTGTGTTCTAATTTATCTTCTGGCCACATTCAGGTTTTTCTTTCCTTTCTTCCTTTTTTTTAAGTAACATCTTTGCAAAGGGTAATTCTCACAAAAGCAGAATAACATCATTTGTATCACATTAATGCAAATGCTCCTGACCTTTGGTGTCAGCTCAACACTGCACTGAATGTAGGGAATGAAGTTCAATTCCCAGTACAATTGGGACTAGATCTGGGTGAAACATTGCAACTGATCCTCAGGAGGGATGACACAGAGCAAAATCAGCTATGCCAGGCTCTGAACCAAGGAATACATCTAAAGAAGATTGGCACAAATGTGAAAGCAAACTGAGGATCCATCAATCAACAATGGGAGTGAAGCAGATACTTTGGGTGTCACACAGAAACAAATGAAGGAAAGTCAATGAACTTAAAATGAAGGCCAGAGTTTAACTATTTCCAGGTCAAAGATCCAGATCCAATCTGCAAGCATTTACTGCCAGCTCAGGTTGAGAGGAACCCAGGAGCTGATGGCAGGTAGCCATGCTAAAATCTTGGAGAGCAATACTTTTACCTTTCCATCCATATCGTGACGTCACTACAGACACATACAGAGAAGCTCCTACTAGTGCCTTGCCAAGCATACCAGTACTTTCAAGAGGCATCACTGGCAAATGAAATTAATGTTGAACCTCTCCAAGTGCAACATGAAGAGCTTCCTGCTTTAAAAAAGCAACATGATCACATCACAAGACATTCTCTGTGCAATTTTGTGAGTGTGAGGGGTAGTAATATATTTTCATACACTTCACTTAAACATCTATATTGAATTCCTGTTAATGCATAAAATGATTCAGACTGAATCATTCTTAAAATAATCAGTTAAAAGGCAGGTGATTAAACAACTAAAATTGCTTAAATGTCTGTGATTATAGCATGGCAAGGATGAGACATAGAAGACTGAATCCAGTGTTATTCTATCTGATCTAAACAGGGTAATCTGATAATATAAGCCATAATCATGCCCCACTGAAACTGGTATGATATGTTAGATTTGGTTAATATAATCTTCACTCCTTTCAAGAGGGCACCAGCCTGATTAAGATAGTTGAATAAGGACTACAATAAAGTATTGTATGCCATGACTCATGTTTTCCAATGAAAAATTGCACATGGCATATTCATTTGGAATCGAACATGTATTGCCTGCATGTCTGAAATAAAAGGCAACATTATCATAATGCATGGTAATTAATAGGAATATCCATCACAGAAGCAGATATAGAAACAGAATCTACGGCCAGGTTCTTAGGCAAGAGGTGCATCAGCGTTGGGCAGAAGTTACACTGGGATCTCTTAATAGACCTGTGAGTGATTTGGAGTAGATGTGCAAATGTTGTCAATGCCCTAATTTATAATGATATGGCAACAAAAAGGTGGATTTCCCTAACTGGACTGAAGGTAGGCTCCTGAAATTGAAAATGATAAGCAGAAAGATTCATGTGTGTGCGTGTGAAAGGATTACAAGCTTAATTATGGTACAGTACTAAGACTTCCTGTACTGATTCTGGAGTGTGTGGGTTCATCACACATTCCCACGATGAATATTCCATCATCATCTCAGCATTAGTGCCAAGTGTTACTAAATGAATAAGATCATCACATAATAAGTCTTTACACCTCTGCCATATCGCTAGCAACTGCTAGTGGAGTACAGAAATACCTGATGGCCCCAAATCATACAGTAAGTGATGCTCGATGAGTGATATCACAAGTACATCTATGAAAAACTACATTGCAATAATTTGTTCAGCAAGCAAACTGGCAATGCTCAGAAAGTTAGTGGGGCCTTTAAGCAGTACAGTTTTATCTTCCTCTCACCATCCTTCTAAGACGTGGCAACCATCCAAACCATGATCAAGCAATAAGACTGCAAATACATAGAACCCTTCTCAGTTAAATGTATAAAACATGATTTCGGTGACAGGAGATGAAATTTCTGCACACTTGGGATTTGTCTTTCTTTCGTTGCTTCCTGTATATAAATAGATCTTGACAAAGGTACAGACTTTTATTGTCTTGTAGACCCAGCCCAAGTGCCAGCAAGCAAGTAATCTGAAATCATTACTAATCTCTAGTCCTTACGATAGAATAAGAAGCTTCAATTTAAATATCTTTCCAGTTTCCATACAGTAGAAGCCTACTGACATCATCAGCGTATTACAAAAACCAATTTTCCTACATCAGCTCACATCTTCTTCTAATTCTGTACCATAGCTCTGGGGAGTTCCTACCATGTCTCTGTAAACTAAAATCTAAATAATATTATGATATCTGTTACAAAACTAATTTATATACTAATATCCCAGTTGAATACAATATCCTGTTTATTTATTCAAGCAAAATACCCTGAAATGATATGTCACATTATAATGCAGTTGTTTCAGGAATGGGGGTGAGTGGGAAATGATGAAAAAAAAAGTATGAAATAAATACACCCCACCATAATTGCTTTGGAT
Source organism: Iguana delicatissima (assembly GCA_948472985.1). Taxonomy (NCBI): domain Eukaryota; kingdom Metazoa; phylum Chordata; class Lepidosauria; order Squamata; family Iguanidae; genus Iguana; species Iguana delicatissima. Next base: position 18,431 of record CAOKZL010002295.1, on the reverse strand, counting down.
GATACAAGAGAGGATTTCTACTGCTAACTAGTTGAGCCCAAGCTGCAACCTCTCAATAACTGAAGTGTTTGCTTTATAATTCAATTATTGACAAATTTAGCGTTTTACATGAAATTTACAACTTTCAAATGCTTTTCCTATTAATGCTATCTGGTGCAAGCTATATAAGCATAAAACTATGGGCCAAACAGATGTTGTCCCATCAAATGTCTTCAACAACTCCATTTCCCTCTTAGATTGAAGAATAGTGCTTTATAGCATTTTTATGAGCATGTGGCTGCAATATACATGCAGCAATATATACATCTTAACTTCCAAGTTAATAAAACATAGACTATTTCACTGAATGTAGAATTTTACCCATTTTTTTCCTTCACATAGCTTTTGAAAAGAATTCACCTGAAAACGCACAGTACTTGTACAATGTGATGCCAGAAGGGTAAAGAAAAGCAAATAGACTGAAATTATTTACAAAACATATAGGGGGGAATGCAATTCGTAAGTATCACTATTTGATAAGGCCACTTAGACAGTTGGCAGAGAGATGGCATTTTATGAACATTCAGCAGAAGGCAACTGCCTATTTATATGGTAGAGCTCGATGCCCAGAAATCAAAAGTGCTTCAGTTTCTCGCCAACTTCATTGCCACCTTGGAGGCTCTGTATAAATCATGTTTCACTAAATGCTTAACCTTACTGCTTGACCATTTTCAGTCTGCACCTGGCATATAGAAATCCAAAGATAACTTTTGACCAGGATTCTTTGGCTATTGCTAGAGGTCACTCAGAAGGCATCTGTCATTCAAATTTCTTCTCCATTTGTTTAACTTATAAAAAGGTTTGAGGGTACTTTAAGTATGCAGAAGATAGAGAATTTTTTGAATGGCAACCTCCCCACAAAGAAGCCTAGATGTAATATTTAGATATATTATACAGCTACAAAACAAGTGAGAATGTAAGCTTTCTACTTGATTCAACCAACGGTCCATCTAACCCAGGAGTTTGTCACCAGCAATGGACAAACAAATATCTCCTGGACATCCCCAGGCAGGGCACAAAGACAATAGTTATTCCACTTCATTTGTCCTTCAGAATCTAGAATACAGAGGAGTATTGTCTCTCAACATTACCTCTCAACATGAAGTTCTATAGTTCATGGTTACTGATGGAATTATATTCTTGTCTAGTCTCCAAAACAGCTAAAGACAACGATAATCACCATATATAATGGCAACGAATCGATATATTAATACTATGTAAATAAAAGCTATTTAAATCTTTCCATTCTCTGCTCTGCTGTCAATTTAACTGGGTGATCCTACGGGATAACAGCTTTAATTGACTCTCAGAATTCAATGACATCAAGAGCACAACCGATAAGTTTTTTTAACAGCATTCAATGTCACAATCAAGTTTGAAAAATATCAGCCTTTTTGATGTATACAAATATGAATCCGACTTTCAAACATATTGACGGTCCTGTGAGTGATCAACTCTTTCATCAGGCTGGAACAGTATTTGTCCTCTGAGATCTAGCTTCAGTAGTCAAATTCTCCCATAAAATGGTCTGAGAAACCCAGCTCACAGCATTAACAACATTTGTCATGGAGTAATTGACATGCTACTGAAATATTTTTATGCTAGAGTTCATTTCCATCCTTACTCGATATTCTTATGTTTGCTTAGTTATTTAACCTAGCATGTATAGTTAATGCAAGACATATAAATCTGCTACAATGATTGTTTGTAACAAGGCATAACGTATTCATTGTTGAGATACTAACCATTTAGATCCCCGAGCAGTAATGGGGGGTAAGCCCACTCCTTTGTATGCTTTCCAAGGCACCAGATCCATCTCTTCTTATAAATGTTGTCATGAGAACTGCTCCCACCTGTCTCTTATTCCTCACCCATTTTATTTCCAATAAATTTAGCCCTTAAGCACTGCCTGGAACATTTGTCCTTAGCTGGGATGATGAGGGGCCACATCCTATGAAATATAAATTTTGGTACCAGAGCAGCAAGTTGCCATATCCTGATTTGGTATGAAGCAACTGCCAAAGATAGGTTGTAAGTAATTAATGACACAGAAGATGAAACAAAACATTTCCTTTCACAGTAATGAATAATTTAGAATTCATGGCTGAGCATGTCTTTCAATACGATGGGTGCCTATCTGTCTATTCCTGTTTATTGTCCTGATTTTACTTTTCACCCCAGGAACCATCTCTCACTGTCTTACAGCAAACCCTATCTCCCTATCTTGATCATGTGACCTACATTTTGCTCATTCCACCATTTGTGTCACCAAGCCCATCTTCATCCTTGGCCATAGTTCCTCTCAGTCGCTTCAGTTCCCCACACAGACAGTAGACTGACAAGCTAAGTTGTTACAACTAAAAATCACTTCTTTGAGAGCCCTGATAATCCCACTATTACTGCAGCCATCAATGGCTCTCAGAGGAATGACAAAGCAAAACCACTTAAGTATACAGTAAATGAACCAGAACTCACCTCTTTTTTTCTCCCTAGACACTCAACTCACTCTTCTACCATTAATCAATGAGTATCAGTCAGTACCAGTCTTACATTTTTCAACTTCAAAATTCACTTCTTTTTAATAAGATCCTGTTTTTATTCCACTTTAAAGTGCCTGTCAGATGTTATACAGTTTGTGATCTGTTGTGTGATTTCCATTTGGGCAGCACCTATTGCATGGGTCTTTCCATGGAACTGGCAAAACACTGAGGGACCCATGATTGTGACTGTTTCATTCAGTCATAGTTCTCAAATGCATGGGCTCAGCTTGCAGAAAACAGTTTTCATAGTACTGCAGACCACCTAATTGTCCTCACAATTTATTTGTTTTAATTAGTAGTTTTGTTTTAGGCTTGATTTCATAGTTCTGTTTGTATCAGATAATTCCTTTTCAGTTGTAAACTGACAGTTTAATGACATCTCTCTTTCTTTGCAGATATGTCTAGATTCATGGTTGTCTGTTGCTGTTGTTGTTGTTGTGTGCCTTCAAGTCTTTTTGGTTTATGGAGGCCCTGAGACAACTCTATCATGGAGTTTCTGGAGCTAAGCATGTGTGATGTGCCCAAGGTCACCCAATGTGTTTCTATGGCCAAGTGGGGAACTGAGCTCTGGTCTCCAGGTTTGTATCCAATGTTCAAATCACTACACCACGCTGGCTTGATTTTTGCCATTTATATTCTGTCTACATTCATTCATTGTTATACATTCACCTACTGATATATTCAACAGCAGTGGGTGAATGTATTTCACACTGTTACATTCAATGGGTGAATGAATGTTATACATTCACCCATTGCTATATTTCACTGATGAATTATACTATTTTGTTTTAGAATTTTGCTCCATGCACTTATTGGACTTCATTTACTGTCATTACCTTGCTAATTTCCTCCCTAATTCTGCAATTATATACATAATTACCTGGTTGTACATCCCAGTGAAGTTACTGAAGCCTGTTGTAGTTGCTAAGCAAACATGCTTCAGCTTGCACTATAAATGCCTTTCTGATATTTTGAAGTTAACATTGGCAAACTAATACATTTTTTCCCTCCTAATCATCATACATTTTCTTCCATTTATGTTGATAGAGTTAGTTATCTAAATCTATGGGAACCTATGAAAGATTCTTGTTTCCGGATCCACTTAGCATGTGACACAGTCCTGTTCTACTGGTCTTGTCTATGCTGATTGATGAGAGCTGCCTAAAAACTTTGTTTTGTTTAGGACACAAGGCAATTTACTCTAGACAGCAGCATGACCAGATGCTCCTAATTATAAATAAGGGGCTCAGCATATGCGCATGACAGATAGGGCCACTTTAAGTAGGAAAGATAAAAGCCAATGCATATGATCAAGCCCTCAGAAGCAAGGGATTACACATTCTTTTCCACATAAGAAAATTCTTGGCCCAGAAGGCCTTTGATAGCTAAGACCATGCTTCTGTTGTGTAAAACTCTACTGTTTCAGGAAAAATAAACTATACAATTCAGGGCAATTCTGGATGAAATAGCAAAGCATCTCATGTTTCCAAAGAATGAATTCCCTAGAGTTTTCTTAGGCAAGGAATACTCAAAGGTGGTTTTGCTAGTTCCTTCCTCTGAAATATAGCCTACAGCACCTGGTATTCATTGGTACTCTCCCATCCAAGTACTAAGCAGGGCTGACCCTGCTTAGTTTCCACGATCAGACAGGATCCAGTTTTATTAATGGTGCTTCCATCACTAAATTTGAGATTGAAGAAATCTCTGGAATATATGTTTCTCCATGCTATCCACATTCTCTCAAGAGTAAATTTGCCCTCTTCTCCTTTGTCAAATTTAAACTTGGTTTAGCATTGTACATATTCCCATATTAACTATGGTTAAGACCACTAAGAAAGCTCCCACTCTCAACAAGGTATGTAATATTTAGGTTCAAAGGTTAGAAAAATGGGAACCCTAGTTAACACTGGTAAAAAAAAAAGTAACAATTAAATGAGAACATGGCAGACAGGAGGAAGTAAGAATCTGTGCTAAAAAGAGGAAAAAGGATGGAGCAATTCCAGGTGTGGCTCCTGATACACACATCCAGATTTAAAGGGAGCCACCTTTATATCTAGACTGGGCTTAAGCACTGTATATCATATTGTTACCAACTTTCTGAAGATTAAGATCTTCAATGAATATGTTAAAAAATGTATTGCACAATGAAACTACAGGATCAGCTTTGTTGCTTGATGAAAATGAGCTAATCAATGACTCATATCAAGGAGTGCAGGATCCAAACCCAGCCAGCTTTAATCCCACAGGTACTTCTGAAGTAAAAATGCAATAAAAATGCACTAATATGTGTACTGTTACTGCAATCCACAACACCCCAAATCTGTCACCTTGGACAATTGTTTCACTTTTGTCTAATGCTAGAACCAGCAAGCAAACCTCTGCACAACAGGAAGTTTTTAGGGCTGCAGGGCAAAATGAGAGAACGGTTCTGAGAATCACCCTCATGCATGCCAAGCTCAATGCAGGAAGACATACATGTATTCCCAAATAAGAACACATAGGCCCTTTCCACACAGGTAATTAAAACGGTGTAGAGCGACCTCTAACAGAGGTCGTCTACACCGCTGAGTGCACTGGGGCGTTTATAATTTTGAGGTTCTACACCTCAAACTACCTTGAAGCAACCGGAAGTGGTGGCACCGCGTGTCTTTAAAAACCACTTTTCAAGTGGTTTTTATGAAACACGAGCGTGTAGCCCCGTTCCACCCCGTCACAGTGCCCCGGTGTAGATCTGCAGGCGCGCACAAGTGCATGCCTGCAGATCTGCCAGGGGCAGGCTTCCGGCTGGCGAGCTTCTCCAGTTGGTGGAGAGCCTCTGCCAGCCGTAAGCTGCCATTTTGGATGCCACAGGACGCCGCAGAAGTGTGGAGCAACGAACTTGCACTGCTCCTCGTGGTGACGGACTTACCCAGCTTCTGGTAAGCTCCGTTTCTGCGCGTTTTACCCCGTTTCTCCCTCCACGTGTGGAAAGGGCCATAGTGAAATCTGACAGTAGGATTTACCTGTTAAGTTCCATGTTTATATTCACATAACACAGAAGCATGACATTCAAGTGAAATTATGAAATCCAGTGAACAAACAAATACTATCCTATGATCAATAGACACATTATGCATATATGATATATGCACACCTTAGTATTTCCACAGCAGGCTTAATTTATGTGTTCCCCGTGTTTGGACATTTCCCAAACTTCTGTTTTAAAAACTCTAACTGTTTAGTACAGAAGTATTTGTTTAAGAATATTTTCATTCATGTAGATTTCAGAGTATCATAGAGAGAGTTATCATCTATGAAAAAGATATGTACATGACCAGAAGTTGACTTTTAAAATAGAGCTATATTAATAACCTTACCTGAACCTGAAAAACAATTCAGATTTTGAAATATGACTGCATTTTTCCATCACACAATTAATTTCCTTAACATCCTAAGCACACTGAAGATGAGTCTTAAATACAAGATCAAACAAACATCCACTTTGGATGTTCACCTAAATCCACTGGGCAGAATATAGGATGGAAATAATCTAAGGTTTACGTGCATCTTTAAGTTATACAACTAAGTTGGGGAAAAAATTTGAAATTTTGCAAAATATAATGAAATTTAATTTTTTTGTTTAAGATATCAAATGGTACCCCCATTCCTATTTGCATTCCTGTGCTCACTTGCTGTCTTTCCTTTTTGAAGAAATGAATCAATAGAAGATGGTCACAATAGTCTGGCTGTATGATATTGTCTGTGCTTTGTTGTACAATGAGATTAGACATGCATTAAGATAAACCACTTCAACCTACTTACACACCTGCAGTTTACGATACTGGAGAAGTCAGCAGGTATATTTATGCAGGGATATGGAAAAGAGCAAGAGGTGAGGGGTTGTCTTCCTCCTCAGCAGGGAGGCAAATAGTCACTATTTCTAACTCCTGTAATCGTTGCAATGAAATATCCCCTCAAAGTGAATTTCTATACAGCTCTCTGAACCCCTAAGACATATGCATTTCATGAGATATTTATAATTTTCATGCTCTACTAATTTCCATTCTTGCATGCCAGCAATCATGTTATATATTTAGCATGCCAGTTATATATTTAGACAGAAATCCAAAGAGCTGCTTGGGCTCACGCAAGGGGCTTATGTTAGCCCAGAAGGATATTTCTTTTTTTCTTTTTTTTCCTCCTGTTTTGCCCTCCTGCCCTGTTACAAACTGCTTTTGAAAATGAACTGAATTTCAAAAGCAGTTTAGTTTGTCATCAGTACACTTGGGTATTGGGAAAACCCTTGGGGTCCTTGCAGAATCAGCTGCAAGGATTGTAAGAATTACTCTCATAGTTTATACTATAAACCATAAACCAATAAAGAAGGGAGAAGAAACAGTAAAGACCAACAATTCCAGAAGAAATCAACTTGATGTTTCTTGTAGGTAATCTGGCATCTGTTCCACACAGAGTTTCCATTTTTAATATGAACAATATGAACATAATAATTGTGAACTATACTCCCCACTCCCAAGCACCTGCCTACAGTTTTGTGGAGAATTTTACTGTAGTAGTTTTCAAAGAAGTAGCCATGTTAGTCTCTTGCAGAAGAAAAAGGAGGAAGGGAGAAAAAAAAGAATGTGGCAGCATGCTTTAAGGCTAACTGGCTTTTATTTTATCATGAGTTTTCATGGATACAAACCCGCTTCTTCAGATGTATTCTTCAGACGTATTGGAAGAAATAGGTCTATACTCATGACAATTTCATGCTAAAGAGATGGGTTTATATCCATGAAGGTTCATGCTAAAATAAAAACCAGTTAGTTCTAAAGACACTGCCATATTCTGTAATATAAATGTTAATAATTTGTCCCAGTGCAACAGCTTTCAGGCACGGAACATCTTAAACCGCAGGCAGTAGTCTGGGCTTTGAAAAATCTTGCCATTCAAAATCTTTGGTGTCCTTTGCTTAAGGGATGTGCACAGAAAATCATACAGGATTGTTGGTATGCAAGACATAAGTTACCTTTCTTCCTTTCCTTCTCATATACACCTTGATGTCCTACTGACTCCTGCCCTGAAACTTTTGATTCCAAGGAAAACTCTCCTAGAGATGAAATGTGAATATTAAATAAAGGAGCATACATTAGAAGCCACTTCCTGCTATTATTTACTGGAATACTGCTAGGAAGCCAGCGTGGGCAGCAAGTGCAGAGAGCCAGCACAGGCAGTGATGTAAGACAGTTGTTTTTCACAGGCATTCTCCATCTGCTTCCCTTGGCATAAAAAAGAAAGAGGAGGATTAGAATTTTTATTATTTTAAAGACACTAAACTTTGGAACAACCACTTGTTCCAACACAGGACGCCAAGTAGAAGGGATCTAACAGAGAAAGAAAATCTAATCTTAATAGCCTCTCTTTTATAAAACAACCATTCCTTTCTTTGACTCATTAAAAACATCTATGTTGGGCCTTGGTGCCCCAGGCTGTGACTGCAAGATATACTGGCTGTATTTTCTGCCTGTTTGTCTTACATTACTTACAGTGTATTTTCCTTTGCACTATATGCTTTCTCTCATGGCTAATGATGTGTCTTCATCTACTTTGTTCATACATTTTGGGTCACAAGGGGAACAACCAAGCTGTCCCTCAGGATGCGTGAGTAAGCTTTGTCTCTTTGCCTTTTAGATCAGTCTCTCTTTAAAAAAAAAAAACTACTTTAGTCAAATTGATGTTATTGTACACTCTCACAGTTGTAGGGTGAATAAGCTGAAGTGGCAGGGGAAAGCTTTAAACCAGGCAAAGGATGTCACAAAGACACAACTTATCATCATCAGCATCGCTGGCTTCTGGTTTTGTGGGCTCCTGAGCAAAAGGCCTGATGCTCATCCAGGCAAGAGATCTGTCTTCCTCTAAGCAAGGAAATGTGGTTTGCTCACGTCACAGTCCTTAATCCACCTTTTCTATCAGCTTTCCAAGGGCCAAACTGTACATTACATGAAGTTCTATGAAATGTTCTTCAGACCCTCATTTTTGTTCGGTGGGGACAATGGGAGAGAAGGAGAGGCATGAGGGATAAAAGCATTTCTCCCAGTTATGGCCTGCCATTTTTCATCTTCAAATAGCTTCCCTTGAAGGAGACAAGATTTTTTTTTTTCTGAGAGAGAAAAGATACAGAGAAATCTACCTTTCCCCTGTGGATGAGAAGCAACTGGGAGGGATGATTCTTTTTACAGAAACACAGATGGTAATGAAAAGAGTTTTAAGAATCCACTACACATTAGTCTTCTTCCAGTCTTCATAGCAGCCTCAGAGTGTCTGTAGTAGTTGGAACCACTAGCCTCTGGGATAGATGTGCCTTTCCTACCATTCCACACTCTCCTTATCCCTCCTCCAGTAGTTAAGCCAAGCAAGAGTCTCCTAATTGATTTAAATATAGAGAGGTTAATTGGTGGAGCATGCTGGGTGACTTAGAGAGCAATCTTCCCCTCCTCACCTATAACAAGGGTTGCTAGATGAAATACAGCAGGGCTTCTGTACCTTTAATAGTTGTACAGAAGGGGGTCCATCTGCAGGTACTGGCTGATCACAAAGTGCCCCATGAGAACTGGCATTGTTCCTTAATCAGATGATGTCAAAACAGATATTAATCTATAGCAGTTGATGGCTCCCATTGGAGGTTCTGGATAGCTTTGGAGGAGCTATCCTATTTTAAGGATAGGCTTCAGCATCCAGGAGAGCTTCTTTAAAGCCTGAATGAAAACCTGGTGCTGTGAATCCACCGCTGCCACTGCCACTAATTGATGGTGGAACCATTGAAAACCACTTGTTTTTCCACTAAAGTATTCTGATCAAGCCAGCACAGATGCCTGGCATAACATTTATTATATTAAACAATTTGATTGGGTGGCTTCCTTGGTCTCAAACCAGTAGGGCCAAGTAGTGAGGAATGATGGCAGAAGCAGCTCAACAAGATCTGCACAGGAACAGATTCTCCAATCCTCATCAAAACCACATATTCTTTGATGTTTCTAGACCTGTTGGAGAATACTGTTAATTTGAGTTCAATCAAAATGTTGATTCCAGAAAGCTCAATCAATATGTTAACTCTATGAAAAAAGTATAATTATTTTCAAATTATAAAGATCTAGAAATTGTTGTATTGAAAAAAAAGTATTCACATAAGAGATTCATGTCTACAGGTGGATCTAGAGTTTTTGTTTTCTGAATTGAAAGAGGATTCTATGACTCTACCAAGATATTCTGCTGCCTGAAGTAGAGTGGCAACACCCGCACACAAATACACACACTCTATTTAGATGCATAGTACTCAAGGCCAGTCAATTTATTTGGTTATCTGAGAAAGTAAACTCTACAAAGAATTCAAATCTCTACCAAACTAAGAATACAATAATAATAAATTAAATAAACACCATTTTCCTTTATTTTAATCAGAGCTTGGAAATAATTTGCTAAAACTAAAGACATTATTCATAACTTTTAAAAACAGAAAAATCCAACAGCACTAGTATAATAATTTTAATAGCCATGCTAGAACTTTTAATCAAGCTGTCTCTCTCCAGTCATAGATGGCATATAAGCTGGTAAAAAGCACTGCCAATCACTGTAAACACTTGGGCTTCCAATGACAACAACAGATCTAGGAGTACCCCAAGACTTTGTACCCGCCTCTTTAATGGGAGTGCAACCCTATTCAGACCATTTACAAACAAGGCCTCCATCTTATCAGGAGTAAGTTCTAGTTTATTTCACCACATTCAGGTTGTTGTTGTTATTGCGTGTCTTTAAGTTGTTTCTGACATATGGCGATCCCAAGGCAAACCTATCACAGAGTTTTTCTGACAAGGTATGTTCAGAGGGGGTTTGCTTTGCCTTACCTTGAGTCTGAAAAAGTGTGACTTGGCCAAGATCACCTAGTGCAGTGGTTCTCAACCTGTGGGTCCCCAGATGTTCATGGACTTCAGCTCCCAGAAGCCCCAGCCACTATGGTCAATGCTCAGGGCTTCTGGGAGCTGAAGTCCATGAACATCTGGGGACCCACAGGTTGAGAAACACTTACCTAGTGTGTTTCCATGGCCAAACTTGGATTTAAACCCTGTTCCCAAGAGTCATAGTCCAATGCTCAAACCACTATACCACATTGGCTCAACATCCAGGTACCAGTTCGGATTTTCCATTGTTGTCCCTCATTCTGATTTTAACAAAGAAATAGAGCTGGGTATCATCAACATACCAATAATGGTACACTCAAAATCTTCTAATGACCACCCTCAATGGTTTGCATAGATTGCTGACAGATGTCCCACTCCTTAGAAATTCTATCCTTTTTATTAATTGCTGTAATGTTGGAAAGCATATCAGAATAAATCTAAGCAATGCAAATGTGATGGATGCTTATATTCTGTCTGAATCAGCTGAGTAGCTGCAGAAATTCCAACAGAATTTGAGTGATGAGAACAGTAAGAGAAAACAATCTTTTCTTATCAACATCTCAAATTAAATCACACAAACAGTTCTGTGCCCTTATACAGGACAGAAAGCATTCAATCCAGCAAGACCTGGTTACAGCTAAGTCCACTGAAATCAACGGTACTTAAGATAGTGTCATCTTTCTCATATTCTGTTATTTTAATGGGATATAACAAAGCTGCATAAACAGATCATATATAGTAAAATTGTTGTTTTACTACGGATGATGACATACATCGCTGAATGCTCCCTTCCTCTAAACAGATAAACAAACAGATATGTCTCCTTGGGAACCTTGAAATGTTAATTTTCACCTGCCTACTGTCTCAGAACAGCCAAAGAACAGTTCTGTCACATGATCTATCTGTACAGATGGACACTAATCACTAAATTCTGCCATCCTGCATCCATTAAATCAAACTGATTCACATGAAACCTATCTCCTTCTAACAAATTTGGTAAATATCAGAATTCAAACGAGTAGAATTTTCCATTTCCTCATTTGTGGGTGATAGAATAAGATGGGGTCTTCAAAATCATAAGGGGACTATTTATATCAGCATCAGTTAACCTGTCTGAACTGGGAAAAACACTGCAATAAATAATATCAGCATTTAATTCAAAATGATTACATCCTTCAGAATTTTAACAGAAACAACGCCTTGACGTCTTGTTGAGATCATATTAATCTGTTCAAGATTTGGATATTTTTTTTTTTGGTAGCTCAATAATATTTCCTTGTAACAATATCATCAAAGACAAAAAATAAAAATTACTAAAGCATATGACTGCTGAGCCTGTATCCTCAGCAGTCCTTATATTATGTTGTTGCTTTTTTTAAATGTTGTGTTTTCCCTAGGAATTAAAAATGCACAGATAAAGTGGGGAGGAGTGCCACATGGTGAGAAAAGGAAAGACAAGGGCAACAGAGCAAAGACAGATGTATCAGAAAGTCTAGAGAATAATAGTTTGTACCCTGCTGTTCTAATATTTGCATTTTTAAAAAAATTATTTCAGCTCAAAGCAAGAGTAGCCAGGTCATTAAAGTTTTTCAATGTGGAACAGAAAGAATGACTTGCCAAAATAAGAAGTTTGGCTGATAATGAAGCAATTTCAGAATAATGAAAGAACTTGAATCTGCGCTCAGCTGAATCAACAAATAAGAAATGGTCAACTTGAAGAATAAAACCATATTTTATTTCACAAATCTGACATACTAAATCTTTTTTTTATTTATTTGATTGACTGATTTACATCCCATCTCAGAGTATCCTGTGGGCCCTGAAAGGACTTTTATTTCTTCAGGCACATTATTTCTCTCCTTCACAAGGACTCTCCAAATCCTAGCAATCACAAGCAATAACGAGAGCGGGGGCAAGAGTTTGGGAATGAACCTTTCCTGGGATTGCTCCACATCTCTGAATACTCTGCCCCAAGGAATTTCACCAGATGATTCAAATAATTTTGCCTCAGCAACAGGCATATACATATTTATCTTCCCAGGGATCTGGATGCTAGAAGACTGCTATGGGCTTACAGTACTCATTCTGTTTTGGGAGGCAAGGAAATGTGCACTGTGGATTAACATTCTAGCCTTAATCCTATTACTAGTTCCAACTACACTAGCCTCATTGAAACAATGGGATTTACATACATTTTACCATTCAGCACTAGTCTACTTGGGACTTGCAACTGGATTTAGGCCATTTTATTTTGTGCAACTTTTTATCGATTTGTATAGCTGTATCACCTAATATATCGACTATAGATTATACTGATTTCTAGGGATGGGCCAACTGAATCATTGAATCCTGGGGAAGGATTCGAGATTCGACGAATCTGAAGCCCTGTGCCAAAATAGGCAAACCGAATCTTTCAAATCCACCAACTGAATAGCTTGTTGGAGACCAGGATGCCTGAAAACCTGGGAGACCAGACACACAAGGGGAGATGGAAAGTAGTAAGTTTTTCCCTTGGAGTAATAATGACCTTTGCTAACAATTTCAGAAATTACATCTGGGGTTGTATTGTAATATATTTAAATTGAACATTTAATATTTAAGTTCAGCACTTGACTGGAAGGTACAGTCTTGAGATTTCAAGGACAGCTGAAAGATTCCTTTGCACAGCTCCCTTGCAAAGCTCTTTCATACGCAATTCTAGGGTTTGTAGTTTTATAAGGTGTCACAGCCTTCTCCGCCAAAGTGTGCTGGTGCATCACCAAACTACAAACCTCAGGATGCCATAAAGAGCAATGCAAAGAAAATCCAGTTTTGACCTGGATGATCTCTGTACTGTAGTATGTGGTCCTGTTTATACAGGCAGGAAAATGTGGGATTAATCCACATTTTTCTGCCTGAGTACAAAGGGCCTTCATGTCATTTTCAGTCTGGGGAGATCCTGAGGCAAAACTATGACAACTGTCCTGGCCAGATTTCTTTACAGGAAGGTTTGCCTAGGCTATTGCTAAACCTGAGAGAGTGTGTCTTGCCCAAGATTACCCTTCTTCTCTTGCTTTTTAAACACTTTTTTAAAAAGGGATTTGAAAGATTCAAGATTCGTGAGATTCATGGATTTCCAGAACCTTCTAGGGATTCGGATCCAGATTCGGATTTGGAAAATTCTGGATTTGTCCCCTCCCTACTGTTTTCTTATATAGTGACCATTTTGTATTCCTCCTTCTACAAGCTGCTTCAAGACTTGTCCAGCAGTGGGAAGCAAATCATACATTTAATTAATGAATTTAAATTTGAAATTACAGTTTCAAAGAAAATTAAAATGCCAATTTATACTTCTGTATAGACAACTGAAGTATTTTGGAGGCTGAGTTAGAAAATACAAATAGCAGCCCAACTGCAAGAAACACAATAAAATAAAATAATTAAATAATAGCTTATTTCCCTTTTTTGGCTACCTAACCATTGGGGATTGCTGTCTTACCATGCCTAATTAAAGGTATTGTTCAATTGAGCCAGGACATAAAATTAAAAGTGATTTACTTGGAATGTCAGACCATTTAAAGAATGATTCATTATTATTTGCTCAATTTGTAGACAGAAAAGTAAATAGGTGGCGATTAATCAATCGACTGATGAATTTCATCACAATTACATGAAAAATTTTATCAAGAAAGAAGACAATCTTCTTTTGGATGAAAAATATTATACTGGGATCTCCAAAAATTATTACCATCAATCACCATCATGCACGAAGAGCCTAAAATGTTCCTACAGTACAAACATTAAAAACAAGACCGTCCTTACCTGTAGAGCTACAATATAAATGAGTGAGACACAGAAAGAAAACAGAATGGAAAAAGAAAGAGAAAAGAAGAAACCTCAGATACCAGTTCTTAAAGCTGCATATTAATTCTTGCAATTGTTTCAACAATCTCTCCTTTCTAAAGCCTTATTTAAATATAGTTTTTACAGAACTCCCTCAGTCTGTGGCTTCTGTCTGTCTCCCCACTTCTTCAGGCCAGAGGAATTGAGTGGTGGTGCTGTTAAACAGTTTTTGGTTCTCTCCATGAAGGGAACATTATATACTATCTATACACATAGATAGTATGCAATGCAAGGTGGGCAGATGTTGTGGCCTTTCATTTCCTGGTTGGGGCTGATGGGAGCTGGAGTCCAACACTATCTGGGAAGATGACAGAATCTCTGCCATGGTGAAATAGCTCTTTCACACTGTTACAGTAAAAATCTGGACATTTATGTTGGCCAAGATTTTAGATTTGTTCATACTACTTTATTTGCTGTAATATCTGTATATTACAAAATATTCCTCCATACTCAGAAGCCAGATCAGCTCATTAAAAAAAAACTTACTTCCTGCTGATTCACTCATCAGCATGAGCCATACACAGTTCTAATACTAGAATAATTAATAGTTGTGATATTTGATGCAGTATAAAAAGGTTCATTTCATAAGCTCATAACAGTTACAATCACTAAAAATGTGTTCAATATAATAGCTGTTCTTTTGCTATGGCATAATGAGTGGTGGGTAATTTAAAATGGAAAGCATTTGAGATCAGCAACATAAACCAGTGACTAAGCAGCCATAAGAACCAAGATGCTTATTTAACCTGTGGGAGAAAAACTGTATAAAAAGAATAGCGTACACTGCATGCTAAGCTAACTTGCAAAAATCCAACTGCACTGTTCTACTATTTTTCAAATTGCTCCACTACTGATGGCCTATATATATATGTGCGTGCACACACACACTCTACATATATACATATATGCATACACACACACACACACACAAACACACATATAGTAACATCCATCAAATGTGGTAATTTTTTTCTTTTTTTTATAAGTATTGTTACACAATATACATGATATAACATACATTATGAGTACACTTATGGGTACACTTATTTAATATACATACTTACATACAGATTTATATCATTTTGTCTTCTTTAAAAAAACATAACGACTGAATGACTGTCAGAAATTGCTAGTCTTTCCATATGATAATTGATGAAGGACCCCAAATGTTCTCCAAATAATTATATACACATTCCCAATCTTCCTTAAACCTTTTCATAGATTTGTCTTTTAACAATATTGATAACTTATCAATCTGCATTAGGTCACAGATTTCCACAAGCCAGTCATAAATTATTAGTGCCCCTTCTTTTTCCATTCTTTGGCGTATAATAGTCTTGCTTTGGTTATCAAGTACAAAAATATTTTTTTATTTTGTTTCCCAATATAGTTCTCTATCAGTTCAACCATATTTAACAAATAACATTCTGGTTGCATGGGGAAATTTACTTTCAAAATTTCTGTAATTTCCAAATGGATATTTTTTCAAAAGAGTTTTGCCTTTTTGCATTGCCACCAGCAATGAAAAAGGTTCCTTTCAATTTTGCACTTCCTGCATTTATCATGTTTTCCTTAGCTAATTTTGCTGGAGTTAAATGCCACATATAAAATATTTTATAATAATTTTCTTTAAACCCTTGAGATTTTGTACATTTTAGGTTTTTCCAAGCCTGTTCCCAGTTTTGTAACTCTATTGGGTGGCCAATAGATTGTCCCCATTTAATCATGTTATTTTTTTACTACTTCTTGTTCCGTTTCCCATTTTAATAATAATCTATACAATTTTGTGGTTAGATCCCTATTCTCTTATCCTAAAACTGGATCAAATTCTGTTTTCACTTTGTTATTTATTTGCTCTTTGTTGTCTTGTTTGAATCTAGCATATAGCAGTGCATATTGATACCAGGAACATTCTTTCCCTTCCGCCAGCAACTCCTCTCTTTCTTTAAAACTAGGTTGATTTTCCTGGAATTTAAGCAGTTCACTGTAGGTCCATCACAGTTGTGGTCTTTTGGTTTCATCATAATGGAAGGCTTCTAGGGGGAAAACCCAGAGAGGAAGTTTCAGACAAAGATGATGTTTATATTTTAACCAAATTGAAAATAAATATCTCCAAAGTACCAAAGTATCTTTGGTAATAATGTCATTTTTATTGCCGAGATTCTTCCTGGAAATGAAAGTTTAAGTTTATTCCATGTATCTAAATCATTTTTTATTTCTTTCCAGTTAGGTAAATAATTATTTTTAAATAAATCATGATTATTATTTGTGATCCAAACTCCTAAATATTTGATTTTCTTTTCAAGTTTAAAATTGGATATCTTTTACAATTCTTCCACCTCACTTGATGCCATATTTTTAGTTAACATTGCAGTTTTTTCATGATTTATTTTGAATCCCACAACCTCTGCAAAATCCTTTGAGATCTGGATTCGAGAATTCATCGAATCCGAGGGGTTTTCCAAGACTACAACCAAGTCATCCACCTATGCCCATACTTTTAAATTAATATTTTTTAATTTAAGACCTTTTACGCGATCTTCTTGTCTTATCTAATTGGTCAAAACTTCGATAATCATGATAAAAAGTAAGGGAGAAAGTGAGTATCCTTGTCTAGTGCCTTTTCTAATTTCACATGACTTAGTCTTCTCTGAATTGATTATTATATGGGCTCCTTGTTCTGAATATATTGCTTTTATCCACTCCAAAAAGTTATTACCACATTCTATTTTTTGTAAGGTTTGAGGCACAAACTGCCAAGAAACATTGTCAAATGCCTTCTCAGCATCAAGGAAGATCAGACCTAATTTCTTATTTTTTTCAGATTCACAAAATTGGATTATAGTCCTCAAAATTCTAATATTATCTTTTAATTGTCGATCGGGGAGAAAACCAACTTGGTCATCTTTAATCCAGTCTTTAAGGACTTTTTTCAGCCTCTCTGCTAAGATCAACATAAATATCTTATAGTCCGTATTGAGCAGAGAGATTGGTCTGTAGCTTTGAAGTTGAGTTATATCTTTTCCTTCTTTAGGAATTAAAGTGATATTGGCTGATTTCTGGGTTTAGGGTACCTCTCCTGATAAAAGTTGATTAATAGTATCTCGGAGAGGAAATGAGAGTTCTTGTGCAAAAGTTTTGTAAAAAGTTGCTGAGAAGCCATCTGGATCTGCGTTTTGCAAGGTTTCATTCTTTTAATAGCCTCTAATACCTCTGTTATCGTTATAGGTTGGCTAAGATAATCCTTTTGTTGGTTTGATATTTCTGATAAGTTTACCATTTTTACATAGTCATCAATTTTGGGGATACTTTGGTGTTTTTCTTTTGCATAAAGTTCTTGAAAATGCTGGTAGAAAGCCTGTTTTATATCTTCTTGTTTTTTTGATTATTTCATCCCCGATTCTTAATTCTGATATTATTCCCTTTTCTCTTTCCTTTCGCAGTTTATAAGCAACCCACCTACCCGGTTTATCAGCCAGCTCAAAATGATTTAAACGCGCATATCTTAATTTTTTGTCTATTTGAGTCTCCAGGAGCAGTTAATGCTGTTTACGCAGATTCTTAATCTCTTTTAAAATTTTCATATTATTTGGGGCTTTTTTCAACTCTTCTTCCTTTTTATTTAGGGTGCTTAGAATTTGATTTTCTTTCTCTCTACTTTTTTTTCCTCAACTGAAAAGAAAGAGCCCAAAAGGAAAAAAGAAGTTGACTAAAATGGGGAATGAGGCTGAGAAGTTACAGAGAGGGAGTTTTGAGCCTAATGAAATTGTAGAGGCAGCAGCTACTCTTAGACAACAAAGGCTAGAGGAGTTTTTTCAGCGTGAAGATCCGAAAAACAAGCACGCTTCCTTTCCGTACTCCTCCCCTACACATACAAACCTTGTGGATAAATCCTATGCCTCGTCAGAATGGGAAGCAGATGATTTTTCTATTCTGATGAAGAAGGCTCTACAAAGACTAAAGGGGAAAATACCTTAAAAACCACAAGTAAGTCAAATGCAGACTTGGACCTGGTGGCCCAGAATTGCCTTTTAACAGC